>CM035095.1:55892676-56391134 GCA_020205505.1 Panax japonicus | reverse complement strand
GTGCTCATTTGCCTTCTATTTAATCCATGTTAATTTTGCTATATCTCTATGCAAAATAATTGAATTAAACTCGCTACAATCCCAATTCCTTATGCGTTACATGCGGCAAATAGATATTCTCATTCTATTTACAAACCTAATTATTCACTGTGTAAATAACTAAGTCACATGTCACCATGCCCAGTTCTAACCCTAGAATTCCTTTCCCAATTCCTTCTAGAGTAACAAGGTAATTATTGGCCAGAAAATTAATCAATAAGCACAAAGCAAGATGAACAATTCACTTCAACATAAATAATTGGAATAAATCAAATAATCAATTCATAATTATAAAAGGTTCCATTGGAATCTTAATAAAAGAAATTACTTCATAAAGAAAATTAAAACCAACAATAATTGATAAATCATCCTTAATGAATTACACAAATTAAAAGAATAAAGAAGAAGAAGAAGAACTCCATGTCCAAATCTTCACAATCTGCTCTTGCTCCTTAATTAATCTCCCAATTGTGTAGTGTAAAAAATCCCCCAATTCAATATAAATAAGCCTTATATACTTCCCAACTTGTTTCTCAATCCAACTCCAAATCAACTTTTAATTCCAAATGCCATACCAAATAAATGGAGGTCAACGTACGCGCACCCAGTCAACTACAGTCCCGACCCAGCGCCCCGGCGCTGGGATTAACAAAGAGAAGAGTGCCCCGGCACTGTAATGCAGAAGGTGATCCCTAAGCCCAATTTTAGCTCCTATGCCCCAAATGTTCCAACAGCGCACAATCCTGCAACAACACAACTCAAACAAGTAAAATGACTCTAAAATACTTTAAATATACAATAAATTAAGGTCAAAATATCCAATTTATGGAAATATTACCCAATCATCAAATACCCCCAAACATAAATCGTTGCATGTCCTCAAGCAACAAAACACAACCAACACGAATAACTAAACATCATGCAAATGCAAACTAACTAAATGACCTTAATTCCAGCAATCTCATAGCTCAGATATATCCATAGGCCTTAGAAAAATCACAAAAACATGATAATACATCTTGATAAAACAGATCAATAATATCCCAACAATCAATGAATCTAAATCTGTTATTACTGATATTATGAGTGTGTGTTCAACAACCATGCCAACCAATAAACAGCAAAATATGAGCGATAATAGCGTTCTTAAGTGGCTTCATACAGTTTCAACTCAAGAACTCATTAAATAAACTAGATTCAACTGAAATTAAACAATCACCAAAATTCAGGGGTCAACATGGAATACTTATGCTTGTTATTGCAAGACGGGGGCATTTTGCACTTTTCCTGCTTTATTATTTTGTTTATCTTCTTTTTTCTCTTTTTTCTCATGACTATGGATTGTCTTATTCCCTTAGGCTTTTCAATGCTACCTTAATTAGCTTTCGACCAACGACTCCCAAGCCATTAAGACCTTAGGGTGCTAGGTGTAGAGACAATCCCATCGGGCTTACTTTTTCAAATAACAAAGGCCACAAAACTAGACAAGCATGCCACGGTGTTTAATTTTTTTTTCAAAGCTTATATACTCCAAATATTTTTTCCCCAAACTTGATTTCATATCTAAAATTCAGTTTTCACTAACTATTTAACTTGTTCATTCATTTCACTAACATTCATCCTTTAGAACTCTATTATCTATCCATTTAAACTATCATAGCTAACATGGTCATTTTTCAAAATGTGTTATCCTTATAATATCAGTGTCAAACAGATGAGGATTCGAATCATGTCAAGAAACTCATATCCCTGACTCAACAATCCTTACTAAACTTGTTCATTCAATTCTAACTTCACCATTGGCCTCCAAATATACTCACTATCAAAAGCTGGAATTAACATGCAATCCTAAATGCAACATTTATAATAATCAAAGCATCCATAAACTATTAACAATCACAATCTACTCATGCAAATAAAAATAAACTAAATAAACAACCCCCAAACTTATCTAGAGCAATGTCCTCATGCGAAAGATAAAACAATATAAAACAGAGGACTTCCCTGACGAGCTTATGCCTCTGGTGGAGCATCATCATCCTCGCTCATCTCTAGAACTGAAGGGGGAAAGAATGGTAGGACTGGGGCAGAAGGGAATTGACTGAGACTAACACCCGAAAACAGCTGGGCGTTCATAGCATCTTGGGATGTAAACTGATCAACCAAGTACTTATAAATCACATCTTGACGTTCTGAGAGGCGGACATTTTGGCCTTCCAGATTGTAAAACCATCTGTTAACTTCTCGTTGGACTGCTTCGGGAACCACACCACGATAAGCTATGGATGAAGGACCATAAGTAGGTGGAGCCTGAGGTGGTGGAGCTTGAGAAGGTTCAGCTTGGGGAATTTTGAGTACATGGTTGGGGATGAGGCATGAAAATGGAAATTATATCGATTAGGTGCATGTACTATTAATAATCTGCATTGTGAAAGCAACACGCACAATTTACCCAAAAGTTGTGTCATGCAAAGCAACATGCTCCAGTGTATGCATCAAGACAGTGTAAATCTTCCTATACTAGCAATGAATATGTGCACAATAAATTGATAATATTGCGGTGTCAAGATGGTCCATAAATAATGTGCATGTAGGATTGATATGTTTGAATTTGAACATAATCATTGACTTAGGCAATTTATCAAACACCTAAGAGGCAACTGATAACGTGCTTACAACCACCACTAATTTCCTATCCATTCATGTTATTCCTTTAGCATTCAATAACCACGCATGTATGATTACTCCAAACAATAGTGAATTATCTATGTGCTCTATTGGATATTCAAGATCAGAAGAATAAAAAAAATTGATTCAAAATAGTTTGAATGCAATTCTAGTCATACCTTTGATACCTTTGAGGAATTGGGAGGAGTAGAATTTTGGCACACAATGATCACACAAACAATAATGAAGAAGTAATAGAGGCGTGGTAGATGTGTGAAAGAAGTAAAATTAAAATTTCAATTACCTTGTGGGAGTGATAGAGGCGTGTAGGAGAATGGGAGGAGATGTGATAATTAAAAAGGAAAAAGAATGGTAACCGTTCAGCAGTTGTAATGCATGTAGGAGTCTGAGTTGAACTGTAGCGCCGGGGCGCTTGGAATTAACTAAAATGAAGCGTCGGGGCGCTGTGTAACAGGGCTGGGTGATACGCCTTAGCGCCAGGGCGCTGTGCTTAGACTTTTCTACAGCACCAGGGCACTGTAGGTCAGGGTCTCTGGATGATGCTCAGCGCCGGGGCGCTGGGTTATGTGTTGAATATAGCGTCGGGGCACTATGCACCAGGGAATGGCATGCAGGGCTAGCGCCGGGGCGCTT
Organism: Panax japonicus; assembly: GCA_020205505.1. Taxonomy (NCBI): domain Eukaryota; kingdom Viridiplantae; phylum Streptophyta; class Magnoliopsida; order Apiales; family Araliaceae; genus Panax; species Panax japonicus. The sequence continues at coordinate 56,387,774 of CM035095.1, read as the reverse complement.
CACTTGCTTGTATTTTGAGCGTCGGGGCACTTACACTATGGTTCTTCACCACTTTGGTTCATTCCAAGTAAGGTCCTGTACACATGGGGACTTGGTCAATTAATCTTACAAACATGTTTACTAGCAATACTAACGAACTGCTTCAGGAAATCATATGAAACTAAGTTGAAAAATAAAAAAAAATACAAAAATAAAAACTAAATGGGTTGCCTCCTAATTAGCGCTTGGTTTATAGTCGTCAGCCCAACTTTGTTGCTATGTTCAGTCAGTTACTGGGTCGGAAAGATTCATGACCGTTGATTGACGTTCGATGGGTCCATTCCAGTAATGTTTGAGTCGTTGACTGTTAACCTTGAATGTGCACTGTGAATTTGGTTTCTCGATCTCGATGTTACTATGTGGTGCAACAGACACAACTTTAAAAGGTCCTGACCAACGAGATTTCAGTTTCCCAGGAAATAAACGCAATCTTGAGTTAAAAAATAAGACTTATTGGCCCGGTTCAAATGTTTGTTCAAGAATTTTCTTATCATGCCAAGCTTTGACTTTTTCTTTGTAAAGTTTTGCGTTTTTATAGGCGTTGAATCGGAATTCATCCATCTCGTTTAACTGCAGTAACCTTTTCTCACCCGCCGCTTGTAAATCGAAATTGAACTTCCGCATGGCCCAGTGTGCTCTATGTTCTAGCTCGACTGGGAGGTGACACGCCTTTCTGTAAACCATTCGATAAGGTGACATGCCGATCGGATTCTTATATGCTGTTTGATACACCTATAGAGCATCGTCAAGACGTAAAGACCAATCTTTTCGTGATGGATTGACCACCTTTTCCAAAATTTGCTTGACCTCAGCTTGACAATTAGCTTGGGGATGATACGCAACTACAATTTTATAATGAAGCCCATACTTCACCAGCAATTTTATGAACTGCTTATTACAGAAGTGCGTTCCCTCATTACTTATTATTGCCCGCTGAGTCCCAAATCGTGTGAAGATATTTTTCTTTAAGAATCGAAGAACATTGTTGACATCATTCATGGGTAAAGTTGCGGCTTCTACCCATTTGGACACATAATCAACCGCCGACAGAATGTACTTATTATTAAAATATGATGGGAAAGGTCCCATAAAATCGATTCCCCATACGTCAAATAGTTCTACCTCCAAAATAGAGTTAAGTGGAAATTCATTTCTCTTGGAGATATTACCTATGTGTTGGCATCGATCACACTTTAGCGTAAAGAAGGCCAGTAAAATCCTGATTGTAACACCTTGGCCGCAGTTCGATCACCGGAATAATGGCCTCCATAATCTGATGAGTGGCAATAACCCAATATGTTATCCATCTCTTCATGTGGAACACAACGTCTAATCATTTGATCCACTCAAGCCTTAAACAGGAATGGTTCATCCCAATAGTATTGCTTCACGTCGTGGAGGAATTTCTTTCATTGTTGTGAGTTCAAACCCGGTGGTAATACCTTAACAACCACGTAGTTCACATAATCAGCATACCAAGGCAGTGTTGTGGTTACTCAGAGAAGTTGTTCGTCCGGAAATTTCTCGTTAATCATTGCATTATCTTTCCTTTGTACCACAACATTTTCTAACCGCGAAAGATGATCCGCCACTTGATTTTTTGTACCCTTTCTATCCCGGATCTCCAAATCAAACTCTTGCAGCAGTAACACCCACTGTATTAATCTCGGTTTAGCATCTTTCTTCTTAATCAGATATTTGATGGCAGAATGATCCGTGTAGACAATTACCTTGGTCCCAATGAGATATGTTCTAAATTTGTCGAAGGCGAACAGAACTGCAAGTAGTTCTTTTTCTGTGGTTGTGTAGTTCAACTTCCCATCTGTCAACGTCTAGCTTGAGTAATAGATTGTGTGAAAAATTTTGTCATTACGTTTTCCCAATACGGTTCCCACTGCATAGTCACTGGCGTCGCACATCAATTCGAATGGTAAAGACCAATTGGGCGCCACAATGATCGGAGCAAAAACCAACTTCTTCTTTAATAACTCGAATGCCTCGATACATGATTAATCCATTTTGAAAGGCACGTATTTCTCCAACGGGGAACATAAAGGTTTTGAAATTTTTGAAAAATCTTTAATGAAGCATCTATAGAAACCTGCATGTCCCAAGAAGCTCCGGATTCCCTTCACAGATGATGGAAGAGGTAATTTCTCAGTTGTCTCAATCTTTTCTTTATCTACCTCTAACCCTGCTGTAAAAACCTTATGCCCTAGAATAATCCCTTCTTTTACCATAAAGTGACATTTTTCCCAATTAAGAACCAGATTAGTCTCCACGCATCGTTTCAACACTAAAATCATATTTTTCAAACAAAGATCAAAGCTATCACCGAACATAGAGAAATCGTCCATAAATACCTCCAAGTTTTTCTCGACCATATCGGAAAAGATCGCCATCATGCATCGTTGAAAGGTTGTTGGTGCATTGCATAAACCAAAAGACATACACCAAAATGCAAACGTAACGTATGGACATGTGAATTTCGTTTTCTCTTGATCCTTCGGTGCTATGGCAATTTGATTATACCCAGAATAACCATCCAAGAGACAATAGAACTGATGTCCCGCTAGCCTATCCAACATCAGATCAATGAATGGCAAGGGGAAGTGATCCTTGCGTGTAGCTTTATTTAGCTTGCGGTAGTCCATGCATACTCTCCATTCTGTAACTGTTCGAGTAGGGATGAGCTCATTAGCTTCATTCTTCACCACTATCATACCCCCTTTTTTTGGCACGTATTGTACAGGACTCACCCATGAACTATCTGAGATCGGGTAAATAATGTCAGCATCCAACCACTTTATAATTTCCTTTTTCACCACCTCCTTCATGATGGGGTTTAGCCTTCTTTGTATCTCAATGGTTGGTTTTGCCCCCTCTTCCATTAAGATTTTATGCATATAGAATGAGGGGATAATACCTCGAATGTCCGCTATAGTCCACCCAATTGCTATTTTGAATTCTCGCAAGACCTGTAGCAGTTTCTCCTTTTGCGTATCAGTTAAATCTGTCGAAATAATAATTGGTAGGGTATCGTCTTTTCCCAAATAAGCATACTGCTGATGAGGTGGTAGGGGCTTTAATTCCAGCACCGGTGGCTCTTCTATTGAGGGTTTGAACTTTATACCTTCCATTTCGGGCCTCTCTATGGTGTCGAAATATTGAGTGCTTTTCCGAAAGACTAATGGTGTGTCTAGCCATTTGACATATTCAATATCCTCTTCAATTCCACATTCGTTTGTCCTGAGAAAAATGGATTCAAGTAGGTCCTCCGAATAATTTGTGCTGAATTTGTGATTCACCAATTCCTCCATGATATCAACCCGCATACATTCACCTTTTTCTTTTGGGTAAGACATTGAATTGAAAATGTTAAAGGTGACCTGTTGATCTTCAACTCGCATTGTCAATTCACCTTTTTGAACATCAATCAATGTTCTGCCTGTTGCCAAAAATGGTCGCCCAAGAATGATCGGGATTTCACTGTCCACTTCACAATCCAAGATAAAGAAATTCACGGGGAAGATGAATTTATCCACTTTTACTAACACATCTTCAACAATACCTCGTGGATATGTAACCGATCTATCCGCTAACTGCAAAATGATATTCGTTGGGCGCGGAGCCTGAAGTCTGAACTGGCTATAGACGGATAATGGCATCAGATTTATACCGGCCCCCAAATCACATAATGCTCGACCCGAAAACTTATTTCCAATCTCACACGGTATATTAAAGCTACCTGGATCCTTGAGCTTCGGTGGTTACTTATTCTGAATGATAGCGTTGCATTCTTCAGTCAATGCTACTGTCTCAAATTCACCCAATTTCCTCTTCCTCGACAAAACCTCCTTCATAAACTTAGCGTAACTCGGCATTTGTTCCAAGGCTTCGGTAAAGGGGATGTCGATATACAGCTTTTTGAAAATATCCAAAAATCATGAAAACTGCTTATCTAACTTAGCTTTCTGGAATCTCTGCGAATACGGTATGGGAGGCATTGTGTTGGTTGGTTCCGAATTTTTCTGCTGTAAGGTCTCATCTTAACGCTTTTCGGTAACCACCACTTCCTCTATTTCAATTGATGCCTAATCCTTCTTTTCCCTGTCCGTAACTGACTCTTGTAATTCTTTTCCACTTCGTAGAGTTACCGCCTTACAATGCTCATTTTTGCCCGGGTTTTTCTCTGTATCGTTCGGAAGTGTTCCAAGTGGTCGATTATTCAATGCATGTGTTATTTGTCCCATTTAATTTTCCATATTCTTGATCGACACATTTAGGCTTTGCATATTCAGCTCAGTTTGATTATGTTTCTTTTCATGTTCTTCGAGTTTCTTTTCCGAAGCTTTAATATATCTTTCCATGGTTTTTTCCAAACTTAACTTCCTCTTTGATTGTTGTGTCTAATATTGAAACCCGGATGTGTTTTGTTGTCTTGGTGCTTGAGCTGCAGCTTGGTTGTTACTCCATGAAAACCCTGGATGATTTTTCCAACCTAGATTATATACATTTTGATTTGGATAGGGTTGGGTAGACCGACTGTAGCTCCCTACAAACTGTGCTGATTCAGCATTTATAGCACATTGATCCGTAGTATGACCCCCAGCACAAATTTCACAAACCATCGCTACCTGTTGTGTGGATGGAGGACGCTATAATTCCATTTGCTTAGACATTGCGGCCACTTGTGCTTGTAATGCTGTCATCGCATCTACGTCATACTTTTCTGTAGTTTTCAGAGGATTAGCCTAGTCATGGGCCACTAATAGTTGTTGGTGGCCATTGTCTCTAACAACTGATATGCCTTATCAAAACTTTTTGACATGATTGATCCTCCTACTGCTGCATCTATACTAGCCCTCGTGGACGCTTGCAAGCCATCATAAAATTACCGTAACTGCATCCACTACGGAATTCCATGGTGAGGACACTTATGGAGCATATCTTTTAACTTTTCCCACGCCTCATATAACGATTCTGAATCAAATTGTGCAAAGGTATGAATATCGTTCCGTAGTTTTACCGACTTCGCTGGTGGGAAAAACTTGGCTAGAAATTTTTGAGCTAAGTCATCTCAGGTGGTGATTGAACCAGGAGGCTGAGAATTTAGCCAACTTCGCGCTTGGTCTTTCAAGGTAAACGAGAACATCCTCAACCTTGTAGCATCTTTCGATACATTATTGAATTTGAAGGTGTCGCAAACTTCCAAGAAACATAAGATATGCTCATACGGATCATCTAACAAACTACCCCCAAACAAACATTGATTCTAAAGCATTTGAATTGTTGCTGGTTTAATCTCTAAACTGTTATCATTGATTGTCGGCCTCCTAATACTTGACTGTATATTTGTGACATTCGGCATGGCATAGTCCCGAAGTGATTTCTGATCGTTCTCTGCCATGTTCACTGTAATTTTTTGTTCTACCAGTTTTTCTTCATCGGGTGATACTGCACTAATCGATTGCACTTTTCAAAATATCCTTTTCAGTCTCGTCTGTATAAGGAAAAAGTTCCTTTCTTGCCCTTGATCTAGTGTGCATACACGCGTAAAGAATTCCTGCAAAGACAAGAAGAAAAATAAGTAACGTTTAAATTAAGAAGGAATTGATTATAACTAATATGGAATTAACATTAACAATTAATTCCCTGGCAACGACGCCAAAAACTTGTTGGTTGATTTCACAATCAAAGCTAACGTGTAAGTATACACAGTCAACAAGTAATATAGTGATAAAATAGAGTGTCGATCCCACTGAGAATTCTAATTAATAAACTCCAACTACTAGTACTATATCAATTCAATTTTATTTAAACAACCAATAATTGTGATTTTCAGATTTAAGAAAACTAAATTAAATAAAGCAAATAAATTATTCTAAAAGAAAATAAATAAACAAACTAGAATTTGATCGAATTCAGATAAACAAGGATTAAGACTCCAATATCCCCAATTATGAATTATAAATCAATTATTCAATTATCCCAATTATTATGTCTACTGAATTGTTAACAGAAATTCTCAAATGCCAAAAGCCCTTTCTCAAGTGATCATTTGCCTTCTATTTAATCCAAGTTAATTTTGCTATATCTCTATGCAAAATAATTGAATTAAACTCGCTACAATCCCAATTCCTTATGTGTTACATGCGGCAAATAGATATTCTCATTCTATTTACAAACCAAATTATTCAATGTGCAAATAACTAAGTCACGTGTCACCATGCCCAGTTCTAACCCTAAAATTCCTTTCCCAATTCCTTCTAGAGTAACAAGGTAATTATTGGCCAGATAATTAATCAATAAGCACAAAGCAAGATGAACAATTCACTTCAACATAAATAATTGGAATAAATCAAATAATCAATTCATAATTATAAAAGGTTCCATTGGAATCTTAATAAAAAAAATTAGTTCATAAAGAAAATTAAAACCAACAATAATTGATAAATCATCCTTAATGAATTACACAAATTAAAAGAATAAAGAAGAAGAAGAACTCCAAGTCCAAATCTTCACAATCTGCCCTTGCTCCTTAATTAATCTCCCAATTGTGTAGTGTAAAAATCCCCCAATTCAATATAAATAAGCCTTATATACTTCCCAACTTGTTTCTCAATCCAACTCTGAATCAACTTTTAATTCCATATGCCAAACCAAATAAATGGAGGTCAACGCACGCGCACCCAGTCAACTACAGTCCCGACCCAGCGCCCCGGCGCTGGGATTAACAAAGAGAAGAGCGCCCCGACGCTGTAATGCAGAAGATGATCCCTAAGCCCAATTTTAGCTCCTATGCCCCAAATGTTCCAACAGCGCACAATCCTGCAACAACACAACTCAAACAAGTAAAATGACTCTAAAATTCTTTAAACATATAATAAATTAAGGTCAAACATATCCAATTTATGGGTATATTACCCAATCATCAAATAGTAAGTGGTGTGGCAGCCAAATCTCCTTCAGATGAAATAATTACTATGACTCCCTTCCATTTTGGAGGAAATGTGTCCCCACTCTCAAATGATATAGTATTGTTATCTACCATATGTAGGTCACCGATGTCTATCATGTTCTGAATAAGATGGCGGATTGCCCAGCATTAGTCAGTGTTGTGACCGCGAGAGTTGAAGTGGTATTGACATACTCCATTAGCATCAAATCGTTTTAAGCATGGATTGACGGGAGGTAGAGGTGCTGTGATTTTTCCCTCATTAATCAGCATCTGTAATATTTCTTCCATCGGTTGGCCTAAATAGGTGAATTCCCTTTTGTTGGCAAAATCCCGACAGGCTTTAGCTTTTGCTCTTTTTTAATCTTTTCCTCCAGTGTTTCACTTTCTGGAGTAAGTGGTGGAGCACTTGTAATAGGAGGAAGGAGGCAAGCATGTTCCTGACTGAGTAATTAACGTGTGACTTGGTCTTGATGAATCACCAGTTCTTCCAGTTGACTGACTTGTTCGCCAAGAGACTTGATTTCCCGTTCCATCATGAACTGGAATTGTGAATAATCCCATTTATCGGAACTATCTTTGCTAATGTGGGATAAACCACCCACATTTTAAAAGTATTTGGAGCCTTCACCATTGCCCCAGTTGATGATGTTAACCTCCTCTTCCTTGTGTTGACTGAGAGGGTTGTCTTGAACATGTGGTTGGTCAGGCTTGGTTACCACGATCTCACCGCTGTCAATTAAATCCTGGATTTTATGCTTAAGGGCCCAACATTCTTGAGGGTCATGGCCTGGATCTCCAGCATGATAAGCATGCTTCTTTCTTGCATTGAAGCCTTTTCCACTCAGGTTGGCTAATGGAAGGGGATGAGTAATTTTCTTCTGAGCTGTCAGAAGTTTGAGAATGTTTTCGAATGAGTCCCCTAAGGGTGTAAACATTCTTGTATGTTTGACCTCTCCACTTTTTGGCAAGGGAGAATTTAAAGACTGAGCTTGAAAAAGGGAATAGTTTCTCCTCTAAATAGGCAAGTTTTGATTGCCTTTTTTTCCTTGAAGTATCAAGGAAACATTCTCCTCTTTCTTCTTATGGACCCTTTGGGGGTTATTTCCATAACTTCCAGACTGGATGTGCTCAGCTACAGCTTTTAGAGCGGCGAGGTCTTGAATCTTCCCAGACTTTAATCTTATTTCAGCCATTTCTCCATGTTTGATCATTTATGAGAATGGATTGCTTATGCCATCTAGAACCTTTTCATAGAAGGGGGAGATTCTTGAATGTCTATAAAAGTAATCACCATTTCAGACTCAGTCATAGACGGAATAACTTGAGCAGACAGACGCATCCATCTTTGGGCATACTCTCTAAATGACTCATTAACTTATTTCTTGACCTTGGTAATTTGATACCAGTCTGGAGCCATTTGAGTCTGGAAGCTGTATTGACTGAGGAAAACATGGGCTAACTCCTCCCAGCTATGGATTTTGGAGTTGTCTAATCTGGTGTACCATACTCTGGCTTCTCTAGTCAGACTTTTCTAAAATAGCTGCATTCTGAGCTTTTCATTCTTGGCATAATATCTGAGCTCTTCAATTAATACCTTTAAATGGGTGTAAGGATCTCCCAATCCATCATATTTTTCAAAATTGGGAGTCTTGAATTTTTCTGGATAATGAACCCCGGGGAATATACAAAGGTTTGAATATGAAACACTCCCGTGTGCTCCAATCCCTTTGATATACTGAATGATCTCTTCCATTTGTAGGACTTTCTTTTGAATATCACCAGTGTCTGGATCTTCTTTGAGATGGGTAATTTGAAGGGTTTTGTTGGTCTTATCAGACTGAGACACAGGTGTTATAACTTCTTTGTTCGGACCCTGGATTCCTCCATGTGCATAGGGTTTTGTATGTATGGGTATTTATGGACCCTGAGTTGACTTGTGTAATTCTTTGAGTAAAACAGCAAACTCTGTTATTTGATTGATTAATCCATCGAACTCCTCGTGAGATACAGGAGTAGGATTAGGCTGGCCAGATGTAGCCATGTTTTGTTGTAGGCTTAGTGCCTTCTTGGACTTTGAACAGGTAATGGGACCAATTGTCTCCCTACAAAAAGACTTATGTAGTTTAGTCTTAGGGAAACGTGGAAATGTTACATGCTATGTAATGTGTCCATTTTTAGGAGTATTATCCTGCAAAACGGACGTCAGCTGTTCTAATGACAGTATATCATGATAGGTTTGATATGAAAAGGAATGCATGTTCGCATAATCCTTTATATTTTCCAGTACAATGAGATTGACATCGAAATGAAATTACAAGTAATTAAAATGGAAAGGTATGAAGAGACTTCCCTCCGCATTTGGTTTATCAGAGGCTGACCTATCTTAGGCTACTCTGGCGGCTTATTGGCATGAAGGTTCTCAGATCATTGCAATTTACTCGATAGAAAGTTAATCTGATCATTCAACTGGAGTGGATCTGGGTGGTACCTTTCCTGAGCCTAGTTGGAATTAGTCTCCCTAGGAGTTCAGTAATCAAACACCAACAGGATAGCCTTCTGGTGGAGGGACCACACAACATACATTCACATACATCGTGTCTCACCGTATTGAAATGATGACATGTACAAAGCACTAATATCACAGGAAGATATGGTGCGAAGCACTAAGTGCATTAAGTAAATGCATTAGTACACATTCATTCAAATGTAAATGCAACATCCACACACAAGCAGATAAAATGTTTTAAAGTTTTGAGTAGCGATTTAAGCCATCTTACTGGAGTCCCCAGCAGAGTCGCCACCTATCGACGTCGCGATTTTTATTTATCCCTTTTTATTCTTGTCTTTTGGTGTTCTCATGTTAGGTGAGATTTATTTGAAAAAATAAGTTTAAAAAGGTCCGACATGTATATGTCGACGATTTGACTGTAAGAGTCGCCAGTTGGTATTTTTAGATGGTTTCACCAACTCAACCGATAAATGGTTTGCATATAGACCTAGTGATGTGACACTGTGTAACTGGTCTACAAAACCTGAAATTCTTTAGTGTCCGGGGGCTTGATTTTACGAAGGGAAGGTGTTAGGCACCCCCCCCCCCCCGACATCCATGATAACATGGTTACAGCCACTTTCTAATTTAAACTTTTATCTGAATGTGTGTATGGGGGTCTATATGCAGTTGTCAGGAAGTAATGCTATGCCTCATTTTCACCTATATACAAAGGGTTTGAATTTTGTATAAAAGTTCAATTTTAACGAGATATGGTAATGATGTTTTGTAAAATAAGTTTTTAAAACCCTTATGCTCAATGGTAATTGAGGCATTTGATACTTCCATTTTATAATGTGTTCGGTTGGATTGCTTTTATTATTTTTGAGATGGGAAGCATCTTAAAAAAATAAGATACATAGCAGCGTCGAACTCTTTGTCGGCATGAGAGCCATCTAAGGAAATTCAGACACCGTGAATAATTTACAAGTTGGTCACAGCTGGAAATGTCAATCACTGGAACCGAATCTAGATTCAGGAACTGAATCTGTGATCACATGATTCATAGGCTCACATGATAAAGCAATAAGTACAAAAGCTAAAACAATAACTAGATTTGAATAAATCTAAACCATTTCAACTTCATCAGTTCCAATTTAGTCACTATGAACTGGTTAAAGTGTGAAATAGCCAAATTGGAACAAATCTAGCCCGTAGCAAAAGCTAGAAAACGAATTAGATTTGAGTAAATCTAAGCATTCCAGCTTCAACGGTTCCAGTTTAGTCAAAATGAACCGGTTAAAGTGAGAATAGCCAAATTTAGGCAAATCTAACCTGCAGGCTAAGAAATAGTTATATATATATATATATAAGATGTGTGTGTGTGTGTGTATATATATATATATATATACACACAGAGGATCCAGTCCGGGATCCCGGACTGGTCCTAAAATCCGGACCCAATTTTTTTTTTTTGCTTTTTTTTTTGAAACAACTAAAAAAAATTATGGAATTGGAATTTTTACATAATAAAGTATTTTGGGTGTGTTTTTAATACCTATACCAACCAATGTATGTACAGTCTGCCCAGACTGTACAGAAATGTTTTTGTATAGGCATCCAAATCACACCTAAAACACTATATTATGTAAAAATTCCAATTTCATAATTTTTTTTTAGTTGTTTCAAAAAAAAGCAAAAAAAAATGGTCCGAATTTTATAGAGTCCGGGATCCCGGACTCTATATATATATATATATATATATATAAGCGATAAATGGCCACAAAGTGATCTTTAGGCCTGACTGAAATGTAAATATATATATATATATAAGCGATAAATGGCCACGAAGTGATCTTTAGGCCTGAATGAAAGGTAAATATATATATATATAAGCAATAAAGGCCATAGATCGATGATCCGGGCATACACACACACGACTCTCAACTTGAATTAATAAATATGTGTTGAATGGAAGTGAGAAAAGGCTTAAGAAATCTGAGATGTCATATAGTGGACAGCCAAGATGACTTCAAATAGCTTTTAATGAATGAATAGTCGGTTTCCACCGGTTAAATATAGCAAAACACGAGCTCACAAGTGTTTGGAAAAACAAAGCACTCAGTTTAAAGTGTGTAAATACTAAAATGGACAGGGCTTCCTCGCCTTTTTCTCTTCTAAAATAGCCACCCCAAGACCTCTATTTATAGAGGGGGGAGCCGCAGGTCCACCTGCAGCTACCCGGGGTGCCCCTGGCTCTGCGGGCCCCGCCGTTTCAAAGTATGTGCACGCATGAAACACATTGTCCGCTTGAACCTTCATAACTTTCAATCCGGGAATCCGATTGAGCCGTGTAATACCTTTCTGGAATGCTATTGTTGAGAGCTACACAATGACATAGGATAAGTGTTTTTACGAAGCCAGGAAGATGGTTCCACTCCCAGATCTTCAAGTCTTCAAATTCTATCCGGTGTGTTGTCTTGTGTAGTAGTCACTCAGGATTTTGAGCTATGGTTCTTGTAGGACACTTCTGTGTAGAATGTGGGTTGAATTCTTGTTGATACGATGCAAATGTAGCATTGAGGTGGAAAAATAATGATTTTGCCCCTCACCAGGGTTATCTCTGGCTCTGGGTTGATTTAGTAGTCATTGTTCAGGTTTATCTCTGAGATTGGGTTGTTGTGAGTACTGCATATCCTCAAGGTTATCTTTGAGGTATGCTTAACCTCCCAGGGTTATCGCTGGGGTTGGATTTAAGTGCCTTGGGGTTATCTTCGAGGTTGAAACTGACTTCTCCAAGGGTTAGAATGGACTTTTCTGGGGTTGTCTCCGGAACTAGAACTGCATCCCTCGGAATTATCTATGCTGTTGGAACTAAATCTCCCGGGGTTATATCCAGGACTAGAACTGAGTATCTCAGGGTTGTCTCTGAGATTAAAAATTGAGTATCACGGTGTTGTCTCCGGGACTGAACTGATTTTTACTTCCAAGGTTATCTCTGAAAGACAATTTTACCCTCCTACAAGGTTAGTTACAGGAATTCAAAATTTTGAGTGTCTACAAAAGTCGTGTAGACACTTAAAATTTTCTGCATGCCTGTTACTAACATTACAGGAGGGTAGATTCATCTTTCAGAGATAACCCTGGAAGACAGCTTGCATCCATTCCGGATACTACCCAAAGTGTAGTTCCAACCCGGAACACAAAGAGGGAACATCAAATCCAACCCAGGATACAAACCGGGAACTTTATCTAAAACCCGAAACACAAACTGGGAATGTCATTTCCAATCTCGGAGATAATCCCGAGGTTTGCAAGATCAAAAGACCGACAACAACACCGGAGAGGACAGTTCTATCTCGGAGATAACACCGCGATGTTCAGTTCCAGTCCCAGAAACAACACTGGGAGTAGCAACTCCATCCTTGGTGATAGCTCCAAGGGATGCTTTTGCAGTTCTGGCAATAACTCTGGAATTGTTTGTTTCAAACACATACGATCAGCTTCAAGCTCAAACATCCTACCAAGGCAATCATACCTCAGACCTGGAGCTAACAACGGGCAGATACGTTCATTCACAGATGACCTTGCGGTATTCAAACACTTGCAGCAGTCCAATCTCAGATGTAACCCTGAGAAACGTCTATTTTTTGCTGAAACCGGCGATAACCCCGGTAAGGAGTCAAAAGCGTCATTTTACCGGCTCAACTAGATGATATCGCGGCTTACCAACAAGTAGTCCAATCTCAGATGTAACCCTGAGCAACGTCTACTTTCAACTCAAACCAGTGATAACCCCGGTGAGGAGTCAAACATCATCTTGTCTCTTCAACACCTGCACGTCGTCTCGACACTTTATACATACATACATACAACAATGTCCCATAAGAATCGAGGAGTAACAATCCTGAGTGACTATTACGTGTGGCATTACTTTGGATAGAATTTGAAGCTTGAAGACCATGGGCATAGACCCCTCTTCCTGACTTTGTACAACCTTTAATCCATGTCATTGTGTAACTCTCGACACAAGCGGTCTGAAGAAGGTCAAATATACCTCATTCGGATGCTCGTATTGAAGTTCTGCAAGTTAGAGCGGACATTACAGTGCACGAGTGCGCGTATTATGAGATGATAGGACCCGCGAGACTCGAATTCACCACGACCAGCCGCAGGTACAACCGCGGCTGCCGTAGGTATACCTGCGGCCATTTGTCTATATACACAAGCCTTGGGGTCAGTCATTTGAAGAAGAGAAGAGAGAGAAAAGGCGAGGAAGCCCTGTCCATTTTACTCTGCATACACATCTTTTGAGTGTTTCCTCACTTTTAAACACTTGTTAGCTCACATATAGCTATTTTTTATTCGGTTGAAGCTGAGTGTTTATCCAATTAAAGTCATAGAAGTCTACTTTGGCAGCCCACTGTAAGCCTTCTCACATTATATAAAGTCTTCTTCTCATACTAGCACACACTATTGTACACGTTGAGAGTCGTGTGAGTGTGTTTGCCCGGACTTCGGTCCGTCGTTTTCATTCCAATCTGTATATATTCTTATATATATGTATATATTTCATATATGGACTAACATTATCGAGTTATGCCTCGATTGAGCCTGGACTTCGGTCTGGAGCATTTATTTCTTTTATATATATATATATATATATATATATATATATATAATTGTTGTCAGACATGTCTGATGAGCCTGGATTTTACATCTGGAGCATTTACTCGCTTTTATATATATATATATATATATATATATAATTGTTGTCGGACATATCCGATGAGCCTGTATTCACATCCGGTACGTTTACTGCTTTTATATATATATTTGTACATATATATATATATATATTTATATATATTTACATATCTATCAGGCCTGGAGTTTACTTCCTGGCCTTTTACAACTTTATTTACATTTCATCATGCCTGGAGTTTACTTCGTGGCAGTTGATCGCTTTTACAACTTTATTTACATTTCGTCCCACCTGGAGTTTACTTCGTGGTGGTTGATCATGTCTATATATATATATATATATATATATATATATATATATATATATATATATATATATATATATATATATATATATATATATATATATATATATATATATATATATCTTTTATATATTTACATTTCCGATCCCCCATGGAGTTGCTTCGTGGAGGTTGATCATGTCTGTATATATATATTTACAACTTTTATATATATAACTGCTTACTGTTTTCCATACAAATTGCAGTATCATGTGAGCCTAGAAATCATGTGATCACAGATTCAGTCTACTGAATCTAAATTCGGTTCCCATGATGGACATATTTTTTAGTTGTAAGCAGCTTGTAAATTATTTTACAATGTCTGAATTTCCTTGGATGGCTGTCATGCCCATGAGGAGTTCGGCACTACTGTATATTATTTTCTCGAGAATGCTTCATATCTCGAAAATAAAAGTAAACAAGTCGAACCTTTAATAATAAAATGGAAGTATGAAAAGGTCTTAATTCCTATTGAGCACAGAGTTTGAAAAACCTCTTTTACAAAACTTCATTGATATATCTTGGTTAAAACTGAATTTTTCTATAAAATTCAAACCTTGTGTATATAGGTGTGAACGAGGCCTCGCACTACTTTCGAATAATTGCACATTGATCCACATAGACACACACATTCATATAATAATTTCTTTGAAAAGTGGTTGTCACCGTGGTAACACGGATGTCGGGGGGTGCGTAACACCTTCCCTCCGTATAATCAAGACCACAAACCCAAAATGAATCTCGTTTTCACAGACCTGTCTAGCAGTATCAAATCACTGGGTCAGTGTGCAAACCTTTTTGGTTGCGTTGGTGTAACTAGTTAAATACACCAACTGGCGACTCTTAAAGTCAAATCGTCGACATTATACATGTCAGACCTTTTTCACTTATTTTTTCAAACAAATCTTACATTAACATGAGAACACCAAAGAACAAGTAACGAAAAGGGACACTCAAAAATCCCGACATCGACAAGTGGCGACTCTGCTGGGGACTCCAGTAGGAGGGCTTAAGCCGCTATTACATGCTTTTCAAAATTAATATATGCTTGTGTGTGAATGTTGCATTTACATTTATGATGAATGTGTACGAATGCATCTTAATTACTGCACTGCTAAATATCTATCTGTGATATTGTTGTGTGGTCCCTCCACCAAGAGGCTATCTTTTCGGTGTTTGATTACTAAACTCGTGGGAAGAATTATTCCTCGGGGCTCAGGAAAGGCACCACTCAGATTCGCTCTAGTTGAACGACCGGAGTAACTTCCTGTCAAGTAGATTGCGATGATCTGGAAACCTTCATGCCAAAAAGCCGCGAGAGTAAACCTTAGATAGGTCAGCCTCTGATAAACCAAATGCGGAGGAAAGTCTCTTCATACTTTCCATTTTTCAATTACTTGTAAAAGCATTTACTTGTAATTTTATTCCATGTTCATCCATATATAAATGGAAAATAAGAAGAATATTTGTACATGCATGACATGTTATCAATTAACAACCGGTTTTGCAGGACAAAATTCCTAAACGGACATGTTATGATAACATTTACATTACCCTAAGACTAAACTACGTAAGTCTTTTGTACGGAAGCAATTGGCCCTGTTACTCGCTAAAAATCTAAAAAGGCCACGAGCCTACAGCCAATCATGTCTTCTTCTGACCAGTCTAATGTTGTCTCCCGAGAAGAATTTAACGGATTGAGTAAAAAAATTGCAGACTTGGCCATTCTACTGAAAGTATTGCACCAGTCCACTCAGGGTACGAAGATACCTACACATACAAAGTTCCCTACATAAGTAGAAGTTCAAGGTCTGGAAAATACAATTCCGGAATCTCAGTTGGATACAACCAACAAAGACCCTGAAAATACCCATCTTAAAAGAGATCCAGACAACGGTGATATCAGGAAGAAGGTCCTTCAAATTGAGGAAACTATTCATGTTCTCAAAGGGATTGGAACACATGGCAGTGTTTCATATACAGACCTTTGCATATTTCTTGGTGTTCATTATCCAGAGAAATTCAAGACCCCTGATTTTGACAAATATGACGGATTAGGCGATCCTTATACACATTTAAAAGTGTTCATTGGAGAACTTGGGTCTTACGTAGAAAATGAAAAGCTTAGAATGCAGCTGTTTCAGAAAAGTCTAACTGGAGAATCCCGTTCATGGTATACCAGATTAGACAACTCAAAGATCCATAGCTGGGAAGAACTGGCTCATGCCTTCCTTACACAATACAGTTTTCAATCTCAGATGACTCATAACCGGTACCAAATTACCAAGGTCAAGAAACAGTCTAATGAGTCATTTAGAGAGTATGCTCAAAGGTGGAGGCGCCTTCCTGCTCAAGTTATTCCTTCCATGACGGAATCAGAAATATTCATGACTTTCATAGATGTACAGGAAGCTCCTTTCTATGAAAGAGTTCTAGCTGGTATTGTCAAACCATTCTCTGAAATGATCAAGCACGGAGAAATGGCTGAGATGGGATTAACGTCCGATAAAATTAAAGACCTAGCCGCTCTTCAAGCTGTTGCTGAGCACATCTAATCCAGATCTTATGGAAACAACCCCCGGAGGGTGTATAAAAAGAAAGAGGAGGATGTTTGCTTGATACTACAAGGACAAAAAGGCAATCAAAGCATGCCTATGCAGAGGAGAAACTACTCCCCTTTTCCAGCACAATCTTGAAACCCTCCATTTTCTAAAAGTGGAGGAGTAAAGCGGCCTAGAACGTTCACACCCTTAGGGGACTCGCTCAAGAATGTTCTTTCTCTTCTGACTGCTCAGAAGAAAATTACACATCTTCTTCCACCAGCCATGTAGTAGCCCCGAATCCGGGCCCCAAATCACCACAGATCCGGTATACTAATTCTATAACTGTTTGCGGAAGATATAAACATAAATTATTTATACAATACATTACACACTATTTTCCCCAAGGTAGAGTAACCTTAACTTAAACACCATTCATAAAATATCTATTATACAACAATATTTATCAAAATATATTATTACAAACAAGCCGCACTTTATATCCCAAGCTGAACTTGGCCTTGACCTTTTTCCTGTATTCGAACACGTTCGCCTTATCTACAATGTTTATCATGATATAGCAAGGGTGAGCATGAAAGTTGCCCAGCAAGTTTAAATACAACAATATAACAATATATCATGCTTGAAGAGTATGAATAATAAGCTGACTATAATTCATCAATATAGTTGAGAATTATCACGAACAAACTTTTGACTGAACAAGTTTTAAACATGAACAAACATTTCTGAACCAACTGGTAATGAAGGTGATCAGCCTTTCATACATGACTTATACATGCAAGATGTACAGAGTACAAATTTTCATGGCAATCAGCAATGATTAACCATAAGCTTGAAGAAACTACTCTTATTAGAGTTTAGTAAATAGAAAACTTGTCTGAACCGTTGATTACCGCAACACAATTTATAACGCTTTACCCGAAGACCTAATTTTAATATATAGATCTCCAATAATTAGAATAATATCATTACAGTATAATACTGTTATATATTTACACACAGAATAATCTAAACACATTACCACATAACCCTATCAGTCTATACAGCACCTAAGACATAGCATCAAGTCAAACTATTTTAGTCTGACTTGAAACCGACACAATTCTATCATCCCGACGCTCTAGTCGGACAAGAATCGAGTTTAAGATCAATTAAACTCTGCTTAACCGCTTAACAATTATCCCAGATAATTTTTAATCAATCAAAACATTTTTCCTAGGCTCGTAATAATTTTTGAATAATTATTACCATTTATCAACAATTTTCAATCCTTAAAACCGTATTTAAATGAATTAAATACCACATAATACCTTAATCATTAATATTCATTTATTATAAAATATTAATGAAAATCATTACATAATATTATAATATAATTATAATATCACAAAGTATTTTTAATACTTTCAAATCATTTTTATATGATTTTCCAACACTTTAATCCATTATCCGATAATTGATATTAATATTAAAATATTAATATTTTCATGCCAAAATATCAAAAGTTATATTTTATATCTTAAAATATTTTTATATCACTTAATTCATTTTTATATGATTTATAAAGCATTAATTCCATTATTCCTTAATTTATTTAATATATCTATTAAATAAACTAATTATCATTAATATTGATTAATTAATGAAATTCATTCCAAAATAATAAAAGTCATCAAAAATAACTTAAAATATTTTCTTATACCATAATATTATTTTTCATGATTTTTCATGAATTAAAACTATTTTTAAATCATTTATTTAATATTATAATTAAATAAATAAATACCATTTATATTCCAAAAATATTAAATATTTTCGAAATATACTTAAAATAATTAAAAACTATTTTTCAAGCTTTAAAATAATCTTTCATAATTTATTTTGTATTTTTAATAATTAAAAACCATTTTTTTCTAATTTTTAATCATTTTCCAGAAAATAATAAATAAACTGTCGTTATAGGCCTTTAGCGACACTTGTCTGTAGCCATTGGTGTTCTTGACTCAAGAACACTGACAAAGTCAGTGTACGAGGGGCTAGTTTGACCGGCTTTAATTACTTGTTCTGTGTGTTTCTGGGCGGGCTAATGTTCTAATCATATAGTATAAGTGTAATACTACAACTACAATCAAATTTCATGGCCATCCAACAACTGAACATCAAGATCTGGGCAGCCGAAAATCATGTCAGGCATGTTCTTCATTTTCTGGGTTACCCGGAAATGAAGAATAGCCAAGGTACCTACTTTCAAGCCTTTGATCTTAGTATTCTGGGCTCGTTTGGTGTGATATAAAAGTTCACAATTGTAGTATTGATGTCAGAGTACAACTTTATAACATCATAACAACATAAAAACATTATCTACCAAAGATCTGGTCCGGTCAAACTACATACGAAGATCTGTTCTTGAACATTTCTGGAAAACCCAGAAATGTTATTGAGCAGTTCGGTCAACGGTTGTTTGACCTCAAATTTCTACGATTTTGATACGGATCTAAGTGATCTAAAGGCATACCTGTGAAGTTCCTATACCAGTCTATAACATGAAAACAACAACTAGACCAAATAATCAAACCACAGCAAGATTCATGGCCTTCAAAACCTTGTCAGAGTTTTCTGGAAATTCTTGGTTACCCACATTTTCAGTTTCTGTGAACGGTCAATGACCTTTGACTGCTTGTAACTTTCAATCTAAACATGATCTATACCTTATTCAAGTTCTAGATCATAGTTCTTACAACATACTACAAGTATAAACTCTTACAAAACAAAAACAATTAACAAGCAATGATCTATGAGCCCTGACATATGGTTGTCAGGCCATATATTTTTTAAATTTTCCAGAATTTAGAAAACATTAAATTCGTGTATCTAGATGATATAGATATCAGATCTAACCACCCAGATCACTAAGTGACACCATCTAACACATATTTAACCAATAAACAACACATTAACACATATTTTCAAGGATTTCTAGAATTTAGGGTTTATTCCTCATTCATGCTTGATTTTTGATTTTTGGTCTATGGATCGGTTATTGGCTTGCTAGGAACTGATCAAGGTTCATCTTTTCTCTCTCTATCACTCTATATCTCGAATTTCTAGAGAGAGGAGGGTTAGGAGAAAATGAAACATAAAGTGGCCATTCTCTCACTAAATCTTTTATATTTGTTGCCTTGTTGCTATGATCTGGCCAATTTCGGCTGGATTCAGTGTTTGTAGCTCCAGGCTAGTACTAGGGTTGGTGAGCAACTCACCTTAGGGCAACCTTTGCAAGCAAGCTTCAATAATACAATAAAGGGCATTCTTGTCATTTTCCATTTTATTTTAATGGCATTTTTGACATTTGACCAAACCCTTAGGGTTTAGGGTTTGAGAGGGTTTAGGGTTTGGAGTATTTAGGGTTTAGGTTTTAACCCTTAACTTTATAATTTAATTTCTACATTTCCGAATTTCGGTTATAAAAATAGAAAATTAACAATTCTAACTTATAATTAGGATTTACTAATTATATTAAAATTCCTTACTCATAAATTTATTCTTGCTAATTAGGATTAGTATTTTTCTAATTACAATTGCTAATTAAGCAATTAGGGTCAAAATCACAGATTAGAGTTTATAACCCACTAATTAGGGTTTCTAATAGGAAATAAATTTTCTAATTTTAGAAATTAAATATCGTAATTAGATTAGAGTTTTCTAATTACTAATAAATTGAAATAATTAGGATTAGGGTTTCCTAATTAACATTGCTAATTTTAGCAATTAAATCCACAATTGAGCATTAGGGTTTCTAACTGAACAATTTGGGTTCCAAAAATTGAAAATTAGGGTTTGCTAATTAATTAACCTTTACCCTAATTAATACCAAATAAGCATTATAATTATCCTTTCCATTCCCAGATTAGGGCTTTCATTTTATCAGAATCTGAAATTAGGGTTTTCAGATCTGGTATTAGGGTTTTCAAATAATCAATTATGATTTTAAATAATTCATTAGGGTTTTCCCTAATTAATTAAAATTATTGGTGTTTAACCTTATACATACATTGCATTCCCAATCTAGGGTTTTCAATATCCGAATTAAGGATTCGGACTCCCGGAACTGAAACTAGGGTTTCCAGAACCGATTTCTAGGGTTTCTTATCAGACGTTAGGGTTTTCTAATTGAACGATGTCGTTCTTAATATATACTTAGGGTTTATCACAGATGTAATTTATCTGGTCAACCCATGACCTTTAACCACATTCTGAACACATACATAACCATAAACACAAAACATATTCCAATAAATCCTTAATCCTGAATAATTCACCTATATCCTTCACCGAATTTTGAAATCCTCAAAATTCCATCCCAATAATATCAAACGCATACACTTATTTTCTGTCTAGGTCTATTATTTGACCTTAAATCAATCATTTCAGATTTTCATAAATTGTCTAATTTCTTGGGTTGTCACAAGTCAACCCTAACGGGATGGGTTTTAATGCTACTCGGAAGTGTGCCTATCATGCCGGAGCACCTGGACATGATACTCAAGATTGTTGGGCCTTGAAGCATAAGATTCAAGATCTAATAGACAACGGTGAGATCATGGTCACCAAACCAGATCAACCTCATGTGCAAGACAACCCTCTTCCTCAACACAAAGAAGAAGAGGTCACCATGATCAGTTGGAGCACTGTACAAGGTTCCAATTCTAACAGTGAATCATCCCAACCCATCAAAGACGGTGTTGACAAATGGGATTATGCAAAGTTCCAGTTTACCATGGAACGAAAGATGAAAGCTTTTTCCAAACAAATTGAGCAACTAGCAGAACTAGTGACCCACCATCATCAAGTCACACGCCAATTAATCAGGCAGGAGCATGCATATCTCCTTCATTTTTTTATGAATGCCTCCTCACCACCTTCAGAAAGCGAAGCTATGGAGGATAAGGTTGCGAAGAGAGCAAATGCTAAAGCCCATCAAGATTTTGCCAATCAGAGGGAATTCACCTATTTGGGCCAATCTATGGAGGAGATATTACAGATGTTGATCAACGAAGGAAGAATTACCTTCCTTCTCCCTCCAATCAATCCCCATTTAGGACAGTTCAATCCTAATGAAATGTGTCAATATAATTCACATTCTCGCGATCACAGCACAGAAGAATGTTGGGAACTCCGCCATCTCATTCAGAATCTTATTGATAGCGGTGTCCTGTAAATAGCAGATGATTACACTGTACAACTCAAGGGTGGGAATGCAAGTCATACCAAAAAGGGATTAGTAGCAGTTATATCCGAAGTGGTTGATGAGACTGTCAAAGTATTTCCCATACAACCAATTCAACTCAAAAAAGCTGACAATCCTTTGAAAGTGGCCGCACCAGAGCCAATTTCTTTATCTTACAGACCACAATATCTTGTTGTCAGCTTACACAACGTTCCATGGAATTATGGAGAATCTGAAGGATCCACGTCTGATATTACAGCTATAGTGTCGAAGGAAAATCCACTTTATCTTCCTCAAAGGGTTATTAAACCTACTTGCGAAGCAAAGGGTAAGTTGCCCATGGAGAAGATTGAAAAATTCCTCCGTACTATGGGCCATAATGAAGCTAAAGTGGTTTAAGATTGCGAGAAGCTCCACACCAGATTTCAATACTTGACTTGGTTTTCTCTTCTGAGGATCATCGGAAGATCTTACTGAATGTTTTAGAAGAAGCCTATTTACCAAAATCAGTGGACGTGGAAAAATTTCAACATTTGGTTGATCACATTTTCAACAACAATGTGATATCCTTCACTGATGATGACATACCTCCCGAAGGGACAGGTCATTGCAACCCTTTGCATATTACAGTTTTGTCTTCTGGGTACATGCTAACTAGAGTTTTGATAGATGGAGGCTCATCTCTAAATATCTGTCCTTATGCCACCTTGGTGAAGATGAATGTCAATCTCAGGCAAATCCAAAGTAGCCATATGGTTATCAGAGCTTTTGATGGATCCCGACGAAATGCCGTCGGAAAGATTGAATTGCTAATTGAGATTGGTCCAAATACATTCATTGTATCCTTCCACGTCCTCAACATAGACTCGGGATACAACATGTTATTAGGGAGACCATGGATACACATGGCTGGAGTCATTCCCTCCACGCTACATCAACAGCAGTCGAGTCACTGTCAACGCTGAGCTGGATTGTCCTAAACAAGGAACTCTACCAATCATCAGCTTCAATTCAGAAGTTGAACTGGCCAGTTTTTATACTTTGGAAGTGAGTAACACGCAAAACTATTCTATTGGAGTGCCACTTCCCATACCCAAGATTTCTGTCGAGGTTATGTCGGCCACTCAAGAAATGATGTCATTGGGTCATCAACCTGGACAAGGGCTTGGTAAAGATAAGCAGGGTATTAAGAACCCTATTCAAATGTCCAGTCAAATGGGAACAGCCGGACTCGGCTATTCTGCCAATTCCACTCACAGGAATCGTCATAAGCATAAGCAGGTTCCTCAAGCTTTCGCCGCACGGCGATTTTCTATACCTTTACCCTATGAGATAATGCAGTCTCTAGTAAAGGTACCAGCCCATGTTGTAGCCATGCTGTTTCCTAAACCAGTGCCAATCAAAGCTAAAGAGGTGCTGATTCCTGATCCTGAAGCGGAAGGAAAGGAACGGAAACATAAACATGACCTTGCGTTGATGATGGCAAGCCTACGCGTCATTGTTCATGATGAACATACAAACAGATACACCTCAAATGATGATTGCCCAGATGTCATGGTTATCATCCGGGAAAAGAAGGACAATGATGATCCTTCAAACACTGCAGTCCATCAGGACTTTGCCCTCGACAATTGGAGCAGCACTCCATGCATTGGTCGACGACGGTAAAATGGGCAGAAAAATCCCTCTGCCCTGTAGATAACTTTAATTGCTTGTTTTCCTTTACAGTACTAGCAGTTATTTTATCAAGTACATGCAACACTTTTGTATGGTCGAACAGTTGCATATTTTAAGTGAAAGCATCTTATGTTTTAGGACTCTAAATTTAGATGTGCATGTACTTGCTGATGAAATGCCTTCTCTCCACGAGGCCTATAACTTTGATGCAAAGTTGGACTCAGACTTGATGGACATCAAAGAGGACATTGAGACACCTCAGGAGATTAAGGAATGGGTTGCAGTCAAACCCAAACCCAATCCTAATCAAACAACTTCTTTCAATCTTAGATCCTTAGACAACCCTAAGCTAATCCAAATTGGTTCAGACCTTACTACAAATCAACGGAATGACATGGTTACACTATTAACCCAATTCCAGGTTGTGTTTGCATGGTCTCATGAAGACATGGTGGGTTTTTAAACTGACATTGTTCTTCATCGCCTTCCCATCAAAGAAGGATTCAAGCCAGTCAGGCAAAAACTCAGGCGATTGAAACCTGAGTGGAGTTTAAAGGTAAAAGAAGAAATTGTGAAAAAATTTCAAGCTGGCATCATCATGGTGTCTACATATCCAGAGTGGATATCCAACATTGTTCCCGTACCTAAACTAGGGGGAAAGGTGCGAGTCTGCGTGGATTACCGGGATTTGAACAAAGCTTGCCTTAAAGATAGCTTTCTCATGCCCTTTATCCACATTCTTATTGACAATACTACTCAATACGGCATGTACTCCTTTGCTGATTGTTTTGCAGGGTACCATCAAATTATGGTCGCTAAGGAAGATCGTGAGAAAACTGCTTTCATCACGCCTTGGGGAACCTTTTGCTATAGACAGTTGTCATTCGGCCTCATCAATACAGAGGCAACCTATCAGCGAGCTATGATGGCTCTTTTCTACGATTTAATGGACAAAGAGATAGAGATCTACATGATGACATCATTGTCAAATCCCAGAAGGAGGAGGACCACTTAGACCATCTCACAAAACTTTTCAACAGGTTGTGTAAGGACAACTTGAAGTTAAATCCCGCCAAGTGCGCCTTTGGTGTTAAGTCAGGCAAGTTGCTAGGTATCCTAGTCAGCTACAAAGGGATTGAATTGGATCCTACCAAAATCCAGGCCATCAAGGAAATGCCCATTCCTCAAACAAAGAAGGAAATACGGGAATTTTTAGGAAGAATCAACTTCATTAGCAGATTCATTGCTCAACTCAAAGCAACCTGTGAGCGAATCTTCAAGTTGTTAAGGAAGAATTCCTCCATAAAATGGAACGATGAGTGTCAGAAAGCCTTCCTCATAATCAAAGAGAAACTGATTAATGCTCCTGTTTTGGTACCTCCCAGGGATTATGTTCCCCTTTTCATGTACCTGTCCATAAATGACAATGCCATGGGCTGTATGCTGGAACAAAAAGACAATAAAGGCCAAGAACGATCTATTTATTACCTCAGTAAAAGATTCAGCATCAGTGAACACAAGTACACTCTGATTGAGAAGACTTGTTGTGCTTTAGCATGGGCTTCTATGAGGTTACAGCATTACCTCCATGGTCATTCAACCCATCTTATATCCCGAATGGATCCTCTCAAGTATGAATTCCGTAAGCCCATACTGAATTATCGACTGTCCAAATGGTAGTTGATCCTACTGCAATTTGACATCGTCTATGTGATGCAAAAGTCTGTCAAAGGTCGAGGAATTGCGGATCAACTGGCCGTCACACCTGCAGGATACTACAAACCCTTGGAAACGTACTTCCCCGATGAAGGGGTAATGACAATTCAACAAAAACATCAGTACAATACATGTCGTATGTGGAGAATGTATTTTGATGGAGCTGTTAACACAAAAGGCTCTGGAGTTGGAGCAGTTCTAATATCCGGTATTGGGGAGCAGTATCCCGTCACCATCAAATTAATGTTTGTCAACACCAACAACACAGCTGAGTATGAAGGCTGTATCATGGGGCTCAAACTTGCCCGTTCAATGGGCATCAGGCGGTTAACTGTCTTTGGGGATTCTAAATTGGTAATCAAGCAATCCACATGAATCTATCAAACCAAAGAATTACATTTGCTGCCTTACCATCGGCAAGTTTTACAGATGGCTTTGGAGTTCGAAGAAATCTCCTTTCTACACATTCTTCGGAATAGGAATGATTTTGCAGATGCATTAGCAACGTTGGCCTCCTTGGTTTATATACCGAACAAGGAAAACATGCCAGTCATCACGTTTACTCTGCAAAGAGCCCCAGTCTATAGGAATTACGTTGGAGAAGTATCGGATGAACTACCTCCCATCCACAATCCTTGGTATCAACACATCAAGGAATATCTACGAGATGGATGTACACCCGCTAAGGCGAGCCTAACTGAGAAGAGGCGGATTCATCGACTTTCTATGAAATTCTACCTGAGCGGAGATGCACTCTACAAAAGAGATACTGGATTAGGTCTCCTCAGATGTATGGATAAAGACCAAGCTCAGAGACTATGGATGAGATCCATGGTGGAGTATGTGGCCCTCACATGAGCGGACCCCTACTTGTCAAGAAGATCCTCAGAACGAGGCATTATTGGCTTACACTCAAAGCTGACTATGATGATCACGTCAAGGGGTGCTATCAATGCCAGATTCATGGGAATTCTATCCACGCCCCTCCAAGAGAACTCCACAATATGAGTTCGCCATGGCCCTTCTCAATGTGGGGAATGGACGTGATCGGGCCCATCGAGCCCAAAGCCAGTAATGGATATCGATTCATATTCACCATGATCGACTACTTCACCAAATGGGTAGAAGCAGTATCCTTCCCCAGGGTTACTAAAGAAGTTATCATTGCTTTCATCAGAAACAATGTCGTGTGTCGATATAGACAACCAGAGGTCATTGTGTTAGACAATGCTAAAAACCTCAACAACAAAATGATGGAGGAGTTATGCAGAAAATTCCACATCAAACACCTCAACTCATTCATCTACCGTCCAAAAATGAATGGTGTTGTTGAAGCGGCTAATAAAAACATCAAAAAGATTATGCAGAAAATGTCCGCTAATCATACAGGATGGCCTGACCTCTTGCCTCTGACTTTATTAGCCTACAGAACTCCCATGCGAACTTCCACTGAGGCAACCCCCTACTCATTAGTCTATGGGATGGAAGCAGTGCTCCCCATAGAGGTGGAAATGGAATCCCTCAGAGTATTGATGGATGCTCAGTTGGGTGAAGACCAATGGGTACAAGACAGGTATCATCAATTTTCTCTAATAGACGAAAGGCGATCCACGGCTATCTTCCATGGACAATTATATCAGCAAAGGATCGCACGATCCTACAACAGAAAAGTCTGACTACAGCAATTCAAATAATATGACTTGGTTTTGAAGAAGATCATTGACAACCAAGATCAATTAAAGGGAAAATTCGCTCCTAACTGGGAAGGCCCATTTGTTGTCAAGGAAGTATTGACAGGAGGTGCTCTCAGATTGCAGGAAATGGATGGGGATGAATTTCCACAGCTTATCAACTTGGACACTGTGAAACAGTACTATGTCTGAAGTTACCATCAAACAAACATCTTGGGTTTATCACCAAATCACCAGTCATTCCGGTTTTGAACCCTTTCCTTTCTACATACTCTTCTACCCCTCAGGGAAATATACACTTCAACCTAGCAGCATGGTTTTACCTTAATTCAAACCTTCCATACAATCTCGGTTATCCTGAAGACGGGATTTAAACTTTAACAATTTTGGTTATCCTAAAGACGGGATTGAGCCTTTCACACTTGCAGTTTATCCTGAAGACGAGATTATACTTTTCTACACTTGCAGTTTGTCCTGAGGACGGGATCAAACTTTTTACACACCTGCAGTTTATCCCCATTATGGGATAAAACTTTCCTCTCCCCGCAGTATAGCATGCACATGGGATTTACGCTTCTCTTCGCCTTCAATTCGTCCTGAGGGGAGAACTACGCCGACCTGATCTCCTCTTCAATAGGAGTACGTAGGCAACCACATGCTAAATGGCTCGGTCACAACAATAAAAACAACAAAAACATTTCTACCCTTTCTTCACAACAAAAACAACAAAAACATCTCTACACCAATCTGCCTTTCACAATCAGCGTTGAACCTCATACACTAGGTTCGAACTACGCAGACTTGATCTCCTATTCAATAGGAGTACGTAGGTATCCATTTATGGTTCAGTCTAACCCCAACCAGAATAATAATTCTTGTTACACGGTACTGGGATCAACTTTTAATTCGCTACATTTCATCGATTTCAGATCAAAGGGATGAAATTACCCAACCTCTTCTCGTAAATAGAAGATTCGGTGACCATCTAAGCTGCGATCATGCCTTAAAGAGCAATACCAACCCATAAGAGATGGAAATAACTAGGCTTCTCATAAATAGAAGTACTTGCGACCATCTGTGGTGCAATCAATCTCAGAGAGGAAGAAACCACCCTCCTCTCCACTTTTCCAAACATATATCAGTCCCAAGACACCAAAGATGGTAGGGATTTACAGAAATCAATGATCTGTTCTGAGAAATATTGTGACGTCTCAATGTCCATCTATCAAGGATAAGTTCAGAATGCATCAAGATCACAAGGCCCTGAAGAAACAGGCAAACATCAAGCAAGTATCAAGGCATAACTAAAAGGGAAATGAATCAAAATATATTTCCCTGCCATACATAATACTGTTTGATATATACATCTGTGTTGTACATGACAAAATGGCTAAGCTAGTCTGTGCAGTAAAATACAAAGCTATTTACAGATCTGTGTATATGCGAACTATCAGATCTAACATAGCATCCCTCTCTGACGACGGAGGAAGCACTGCAAGCTCCTGCCCAAGGGTATCTACACGAGCTAGCAGATCAGAGGCTAACTGCATGGTGGCATAGTGCTCATCAATGTAAGCACTCATGTAGGAAAGACTGATAGTCATCTGGTATCTAACGAAAGTACTATCTGCAATGGCCACATCCCTAGCAGATAAAGAGACATCCCACTCCCCAATCAATGCATCCCTGGCTGATCTAGCATCATCCCTCTCTAACAGAGCAGTATCTCCCTCATCAAGAGCTGTCAACATCACAATCCTAACCTGATCCCTATCATAGGTCATCAGATGTAAGATCTACTCCAAATGCTGTGCCGAATACTAAGTAACAGTGGCACTCGGGATGGGAGAATCCATCACAATTGCTGGCAGCCAAGCAGTCAAGTCATCGGTGGGAATAACAGCCTCCTCTATAGGCTCCTCATCGTCAGAATCAGTCTCCTGCACTGTGGATACTACCGCAGCCGATTTAGTCTTTGTCTCCATCCATGTGGAATACTCTGCAAAACAACCTGGATGACTGACAGAAAACTCAGCCAGCTCTCGCTGATCCCAACAGTCATACAACCTGGATCTGTCATCCGCTGACAAATGGTGTGAAGCGAAGCGCTGACTCACTGTCCCCTCATACGGATAGAAATCCTAAAATTGGTCAAACTGACACATCACGGCCAGTGGGTGGTAAGTAAACATGCCCCTCAATCCAGCCAAAGGGAGATAATCCATGCCCAGAGCATGAGTAATGAAGCTATAGGATGAGCTAAGCCCTGAACACGGCAATATGGCAAACAGATTCATAATCCCTACCAGGAAAGATGACCATGATGCAGCATTTGTGCACTCTGCAGGCTGAAAGGAGTATGACATGGCTATCTCCTAGGTGAAACAAAACCCATGTCATCTAAATGTGCCAATCGGTCTTAAGTGTAACATAAACCACACATACAGCATGACCGAGCTACCTATAAACACGCTTGCCTGATAAGTGTAGCAGTATGTAGCTGACCTCAGAGTCTCTGCTATTATCATCGGTACAATGGTACGACCCTCCCTGAGAGCTCTCACTGCCATAATGACGCCGATATCCAGCTCATCCTTGTGCCATGGCATGAAGACATATGACAATATGCATAGAAGCAGTACATCTACTCTGGATGAACGCCAATGGTCCTCCGGTGTGGTGAAATCCCCAGAATGTAGTGCATAGTTGTCCTCAGAGCCAAACCTGTCAAACAGGAAATGCTGGGATATCACGTGGCCGGATGTAATCTCGTCCTGGACCACTCTACGTCTCAATCCGGTGAGGGTCATGAAATGTCTACTCATGTCTCCAATAGCCATATGCACGCAAGGTCTGTTCAGCGACAGCATCATCAACCGTGCATACTCCTCCAAAGTAGGAGTCAACTCCTGGGTCCCAAATTGGAAGACATGCCTCTACGATACCCAGTGCTCTAGTATGCCCTCTACAAATCCTATGGGAACCTAAAACATCAACAAGGTCATAGTATGCTACAGCAAATCATCTACGATCACCATGTCTGATGGTGATATACTATCATACCATGAGCGCATACCAAATACCACCAAAAATGGTGGGGTATGATCAATACAGCTAACTGTCAAAGAAGACATCTGTACGAGCCGTGTCATAAGACCATCCAGGGGTCAATGCTGATTATTAGACATACATACATAAGCATAATAATAACATGCATTATACAATATATGGCAATATGATATAGGGAATGGAAAACTGTGCATACATTCCTAAGTATATCATCATCTAATACATCGTTGTACAGCTAAAATACAGGGAAATGAGGCGGAGGTACCAAACATACAATAGAGGCCTATCAAAAGATATAGCGAGAATGGGGCGAAGCTACCCAGATGCTAATAGTGGCCTATCAAAAGAAATAGCGAGAAATACATCAGAAAAAGTCAAGAGTGTCGATATCTACATCATCGATACTGTCCACCTTATGAAACTCCTCCTGAGTCATTGGATCTCTATCTACAGGTATGTCAGGCCGATACAAGAGAGGATCTGCATCAGCAAATCCATATGGGTCATCTGAGGGGCTAGCGCCAGAGCTGGAAGATTAAAAGTATCTACCTCTGAAGGATCTCTGCCCAAATGCCGAATGAAAAGATGTGTCCGGTCCAGCTGACGGGTCAATCTGTCAATCTGTGTCACATGAGTCAAATCTTTGACACATGCTAGCTAATCCATCATCATCACGGATCCTGGAACCATATCCCCCATAAACTATGTGGCGCGAGTCTGAGCTCCAATCGTACGAGGGATCCACCAATGTTGGAACATCTCCTGAGACTAGGGGCCCTCTGACAATGTAAAACCGTCAATCCCCATCAATGGGATGTCAATGACGGGTGACTACAAAATAGGCCAATAACGCCTGGCAGGAGGCAAGATCGGCTTATGGATCTCTCTTGTAGTGCTCCTAATAGCACGCTCTCCTAAATAGAGCTCTCATCCTCCATCTGTGAAGAGAGGAATCATGCGGGTGGAAATGACGTACTCTACTATAGTCGGGTACCCATCCTCAAAACCAACTCCCAAATGATCTCCAGAGTAAGAAATCCAAGTAATGACATCGGCTGTCAACAACTCCAATAGTAGGCGACAATGAGTGAAACCCTCAGCAACAGGGACCTCTGCCAGTATGGAATGATGCCATCTCCATCCTCGTGGATAGGTATCTAAACCTAACATGCTCACAGGGCGCAAACAAGGAAGCCTCTCATAGGCCCAAAACTGCCAACACAAAGGCAAACATCTGTTGTCAGTCAACACTCTTAACATATACATGGGAAAAGAGAAGAGAAACACTTACCAGTAAAAATGGGTAGAATCCTAACCACGCCTCGGTCAAGCCCTACGATCGCATGCGCATTCCCCTGAGGAAGTAGGTAAAGGTGTAGGAACCCCAATAATACTCTCCTATACGGTCCACATATCAAGTGGCGCTGATCAAAGCGAAGGACACCGTAAAGGAATTATCTGCTATGAAACAGCCCCTAATGATCATCAGAAACAATCACAGGAGAATGCGATTCCTGACTCTCACATCATCGGGTATAGGCTCACTCAAAATCCCGCTCATAGCATTTACGCTCAAAGGACCTTTACGAATAATCCTGCCCTTGAGCGCCTTCACCGAAACTCCCAACAAGGATCTGACGGCAATATGGGTGATATCCGTAGTGCAAGGCACCGGCTCCCCTCTAAACTCCATACCTATGATAAACCGCCAATCCATCGACGTCATCATCACCTAACAGTCCAGCAAATGGAGTGACTGAGTCTAGTGAAACCACCGCTCAGACAATGCCCTGAGGTAACCCAAGGGACAGTGACGGGGTAGAATAGAGAAGAACATCCCAAATCCCCAACCATGGACGATTGATACACACATCAATAAAGGTCAAGCATCCTTGACATCATGTCAACCGATGGCAAGTAAACCCATCGAAGAAACCTTCCTCAGCAAGGGCTACAACACAATGCTACCATTGACACATACATCAATAAAGGTCAAGCAACCTTGACAATACATCCAGCAGGGATTTATCCGGTGATACACACATCAACGAAGGTCGAGCAACCCTGACGACGACAAACTATTGGCAGTAACTCCGACAGAATGAGGGAATATGTTATACACATCCTTAAACAGACAAAGCTTTATCCACACAGATCTCTTACACACAAGAGGTACCTCTATGGAATATAGGCCAGTGTTTAGGATTTAAGACTTTGGTGATAGCCCCAACGTAAACATCCTTGGAGACTTGGATCGCATGTCCAAGCCATCACTGATTGTCATCCCAACAGGATTACCTGAAAATCATTCATCATACATTTGCATCATGTTGCTGCATAAAGCATCATGTTTATCTTGCTTGCATTTCAAGTGTGTAGGATTATTTATCATATCCATGCCTTGCATTGCATGAATATGATAAAGAGGGCAATCTGTAGACACTCAAAATTTTTTGCAACATTACAGGAGAGCAGATTCGTCTTTCAGAGATAACCCTGGAAGACAGCTTGCATCCATTCCAGATACTACCGGAAGTGCAGTTCCAACCAGGAACACAAACTGGGAACATCAATTCCAACCCGGAACACAAACTGGGAACTTCATCTCAAACCTGGAACACACACCAGGAATGTCATTTCCAATCTCGGAGATAACCCCAAGGTTTGCAAGATTAAAAGACTGGCAACAACACCGGAGAGGACATTTATATGGCGATAACACCGTGACGTTCAGTTCCAGTCCCAAAAACAACACTGGGAGTAGCAACTTCATCCTTGGTGATAGCCCCAAGGGATGCTTTTGCAGTTCTGGCGATAACTCCAGAATTATTTGTTTTAAACACATACGATCAGCTTCAAGCTCAGACCTCCTACCGAGGCAATCATACGTCAGACCCGGAGCTAACAATGGGCATATAGGTTCTTTCACGGATGACCTTGCGGTATTCAAACACTTGCAGCAGTCCAATCTCAGATGTAACCCTGAGCAACGTCTGCTTTCCGCTCAAATCGGCGATAACCCAGGTAAGGAGTCAAAAGCGTCATCTTATCGCCTCAACAGGATGATATCGCGGCATCCCAACAAGTAGTCCAATCTCAGATGTAACCCTGAACAACGTCTACTTTCAACTCAAACCGACGATAACCCCGGTGAGGAGTCAAATATCATCTTGTCTCTTCAACACCTGTGCGTCGTCTCGACACTTCATACATACATACATACAATAATGTCCCACAAGAACCGAGGAGTAACAATCCTGAGTGACCATTACACGTGGAAGTACTTTGGATAGAATTTGAAGCTTGAAGACCATGGGCATAGACCCCTCTTCCTGACTTCGTACCACATCTAATCCATGTTGTTGCGTAACTCAAGACACAAGCTGTCCAAAGAAGGTCAGATATACCTCGTTCGGATGCTCGGATTGAATTTCTCCAAGTTCGAACAGACATTATAGTGCACGAGTGCACGTACTATGAGACGATAGGACCCGCGAGGCTTAGATGCACCATGACTAGCTGCAGGTATAACCGCGGCTGCCGCAGGTGTACCTGCAGCCATCTGTCTATATATACAAGCCTTGGGGTCAGCCATTTAAAGAAGAGAAGAGAGAGAAAAGGCGAGGAAGCCCTGTCCATTTTACTCTGCATACACATCTTTTGAGTGTTTCCTCACTTTTAAACACTTGTTAGCTCACATATAGCTATTTTTTATCCTACCGGAGTTGAGTATTTATCCAATTAAAGTCATAGAAGTCTACTTTGGCAGCCCACTATAAGCCTTCTCACATTATATAAAGTCTTCTTCTCATATTAGCACACACTGTTGTACACGTTGAGAGTCATGTGAGTGTGTTTGCCTGGACTTCAGTCCATGGTTTTCATTCCAGTCTGTATATATACTTATATATATATATATATATATATATATATGTATATATTTCATATATGGACTAACATTATCGAGTTATGCCTCGATTGAGCCTAGACTTCGGTCTGGAGCGTTTATTGCTTATATATATATATATATATATATATATATATATATATATATATATATATATATATATATATATATATATATATATATAATTATTGTCGGACATATCCGATGAGCCTGGATTCATATCCGGTGCGTTTACTGCTTTTATATATATATTTGTACATATATATATATATATATATATATATATATATATATATATATATATATATATATATATATATATATATATATATATATATTTACATTTCTGTCAGGCCTGGAGTTTACTTCGTGGCCTTTTACAGCTTTATTTATATTTCGTCCTGCTTGGAGTTTACTTCGTGGCAGTTGATCACTTTTACAGCTTTATTTACATTTCGTCCCA
Organism: Panax japonicus; assembly: GCA_020205505.1. Taxonomy (NCBI): domain Eukaryota; kingdom Viridiplantae; phylum Streptophyta; class Magnoliopsida; order Apiales; family Araliaceae; genus Panax; species Panax japonicus. The sequence goes on along the minus strand of CM035095.1, from coordinate 56,352,927 downwards.
CCTGGAGTTTACTTCGTGGTGGTTGATCATGTCCATATATATATATATATTTACTACTTTTATATATTTACATTTCTGATCCCCCATTGAGTTGCTTCGTAGTGGTTGATCATGTCTGTATATATATATTTACAGCTTTTATATATATAACTGCTTACTGTTTTCCATACAAATTGCAGTATCATGTGAGCCTAGGAATCATATGATCACAGATTCAGTCTACTAAATCTAGATTTGGTTCCCATGATGGACATATTTTTCCGTTGTAAGCAGCTTGTACATTATTTTATAATGTCTGAATTTCCTTGGATGGCTGTCATACCCATGAGGAGTTTGGCACTGCTGTATATTATTTTCTCGAGAATGCTTCGCATCTCGAAAATAAAAGCAAACAAGCCGAACATTTAATAATAAAATAGAAGTGTGAAAAGGTCTCAATTCCTATTGAGCACAGGGTTTAAAAAACCTCTGTTACAAAACTTCATTGATATATCTTGGTTAAAACTGAATTTTTCTATAAAATTCAAATCTTGTGTATATAGGTGCGAACGAGGCCTCGCACTACTTTCAAATAATTGCACATTGATCCACACACACACACACACACATTCATATAACAATTTCTTTAAAAAGTGGTGGTCACCGTGGTAACACGGATGTCGGGGGTGCATAACACCTTCCCTCTGAATAATCAAGCCCCCGGACCCAAAATAAATCTCGGTTTCACAGACCCGTCTAGCAGTGTCAAATCACTAGGTCAATGTGTAAACCTTTTCGGTTGCATTGGTGCAACCAGTTAAATACACCAACTGGCGAATCTTAAAATTCAAATCGTCGACATTATACATGTCGGACCTTTTTAACTTGTTTTTTCAAACAAATCTCACATTAACATGAGAACACCAAAGAACAAGTAACGAAAAGGGACACTCAAAAATCTTGACATCAACAAGTCACATTGTAAATAAATATATTAATTAAATATTAATGAAATTGAAAACTTTGTGACATGTAGTGATTAAGTATATAGACAAATGGATATTATGATCGATAATGATAAATATGAGATAACCTATGTGAAACATGTATATGAGTTAATAAATATATGTGTTACGATATCTATATAATTATAAAGTGAATTAAAAGGGGAAAGTTACATAACCTAATATATATTAGGTGTGATAATTAAATAACATGGGTTATGATATTATAGAATATTAGTATTTAAGATATATATACTAATCCTAAGAGATTTATTTTAAATGTCTCAATTAATTAATTTTATAACTTAATTAAAGCAAGTCTAATTGGGTTATAAAATTAAATGTACATAAATAATGATTTAAATTCCAAAATGAGTGGAATAGAAACCCTAATTAAATAATTCGGGTAATGTAAAATTTTATGTAATGGACCATGCCATTTGACATAGCCCAATTATATTAATTTGAGAGCCCAAGCAAATTAATTTAAAGTACAACCTTTAGCCCAATTGTTAAGGGACTTTTTGGACATTTAATAAAGTAAAATATTATAATAAAAATAAAATAAAGATATAGCAAAATGGGGGCATGAATCCGGCCACTCTGGAGGAGAAAGAGAGCATGTGATTTTTGGTGTTTTGTCAAAATTTACTGTCACGCTCCGAAATCCGGTCTATCTTCACACCCGAATTCTGTGAGTTACAAGTACATCATTCTTCCAAACATACATCATTATATAGTGAAATATAACAATATACATTCGCAATTCCCAGTTTCTAATACCTTATAACCTTGTTCATTACAAATAATGATAATTACATTATTATTTATAGCTTACACGAGTGACTTTCATCCGCCACCAAGGATACATAACAATTAATTAACTAGTCTATAGTTTAATTTTATCATTTTACATTATAAGTCTTCGCTTGATCTTCACATTCATTTATGTAATGAATTATACTTCTTCTGGATACTGATCAGCTTGATCTTTACGGGATCCTTAAATTCTTCTACTCGTACGCTGAAAATGTTTTTCATTTAAAGTAAGTGTGTACATTCAATTTCTCAGCAAGTCATAGCAGTTGAATAAATAACTTTAAGAGTTTAAACATTTCTTTAGAACTTCGATAGCCAAACAAAGGTTATGAAGTAGCTTGAATAATAGGAATAATTTTGATTCCTATCATTTTAAAAAATTAGTCACATTCACTTTGAAATACATTCATTCCTCTACCTTTTTCCATACACATTTTTTTTGGCTAGAATCAATAGCACAGACTTAACAATAACGGTTCATGTATAAACAGAACATTCTCTTATTGAACAGTTCAATCACAAAACAGTTCATCTCATAGAAACACGGAAGTGTTCAAATTATGGCACAAGGCCTCATACGTTCTACCACCTTATACAAATATCACACATTCGCACAAAGACAGAACTTCTCAAGTTCAACATCTAAGAAGTTTAAGAAACTAACATTCATTTAGAATATGAATGAACTTAGGAAACTTGCCTTACGCACAACTACAGCTTACACTGAACTGCTCATTCCAATCCCTATAAAACACATAAGGAAATAACACATACATCAATTAGTCATATACTTGACTTACGCATTGGTTTACTTAACTTTACTTATTAGGGTTCGCGTTCTTACAATTTAAGTTTACACGATAACTTTCTTTACCGTTTTACGACTTTATGACATACGGAGATGCCTTACTCATACGATCATCATCTTTGATGAGTTACATTCTTATCTTCTTCTTATAACTCTTCTAGGACTCATCACACATCGTGTCTCTTCTACTAGTCCATATGGTACTCTGATTGGTTTCCCACAAATAACCTGTGACGCCCCCAAATTCAGGTGCTTGAAACCCGAATTCAGTGCTTCATGATACCATTTCTTTGAGCAGAATAATAATAATAATAATAATAATAATAATAATAATGTCATAAATATCAAACTTAATTTACATATCAGAGTTGTCTAAATACCAGGTACGCAACCTTTAATACATTCATTACATGATAGATAATAAATATCATCATCTTAATTAAGTCTAGCTATTACATAAGATAACACAAACTTATTATGTCAGCTTTCCTTTCCCTTTGTTCCTGGCAGAGCCTTCAGGTTGATCATACTTAATTGAAAATATTTAAATTAAGCAAGAATGAGCATTTGATTGCCCAACAAGTAATAACAGTAAATAAAAGTTAGATGAAAGAATTAAATGTTTTCTGTGAAGGGCACTTCTACAACGAATCAACCGTTATAAAGTAAGCAGAAAAAATTCTAATCAACATATCAATTCTATTTCAAATTTTTGAAACTACGTAATGACTATAAATAGAGAGCAGTCGACATACTATGAACATAGTTTTCAATTTTCAAAAAGGTTAAACAGAACTTCATCTGTAAATCGTCATAACTTACGAGCATAGGGGTGATCAGCCCGTTATGCCCTATATTGATCAATACTACATACCAGAACGATAGTCGCGTTCATCTTATCCGCCTTGGGCGCATAAAAGTTTCCCAAATTCGGGATGTTCATACTTAGTCTGAATCCAAACCAAAATAATTTGGTTGGATATCAATAGGGTTCTATCATATTCAATGATATTTTTAAATATGTGTCTAGCCGAGTCAAATAGCGTAGACGACTTTTAATTAAGATGTACATACTGAAAACCAATAAGTATGTATTAACATGTATGGTTATGACCAGGGATTATGCGGTATAATCATGACCGTAATGTGACGAATGATGTGGTGAAAGTCCTCAGTGGCCTGTAGTGCATTGATGGAAAGTTTTTGGTATGATTATGACCAGGGATTTTTGGTATAGTCATGACCATTGATGATTTAATATCCTTGGCCCGTAGTGCAGGGAAGATTCGATGATATGGTTTATTTATTAAGCTGAGTCTCAGCGATTAAAATTGATGAAAATATTTTAAATCATAGAAGATAGTAGATTTCATGCTATACTTGACTCTTCTAATGGATTGCTTATTCCGCTGCAGTTAAACTTGATGTCTATTATATTTTATCAGTTTAACATTGTTGAAGCCTAATGATAATTTATTCTGCATTATCTTAGTCATAATATTTCTTACTGGGCTAGTTGAGCACACTCTTTTGCTTCCATCGTTCTCTTCAGGAAATGAGAACGTAGATGGGACTAGTCGGGGAATGGAGTGACGGTCCGAGATGGTGTCATAGTAGTCCTCACTATTCTATAAAATAGTGTGACAAAAAAATGTAATGAGGACTCCTTTGAGTGTGGATATTGTCTAGATGACAATATTCCTATTAAACTCTCAATTTATGTATTGTCGTATATTACACGAGGGTTGTATAATTAAGTTTGTATTTGTATTTTGTACCATGTATTTGGCGACTCAAGATGGGTGATGTATACCTATTTTGGGGGCTTCACAGTTGGTATCAAAGCTTAGGGATATGATCCCTGGCTGAGATGTTAGACGAGAACTACAGGGAATTCCTTCGCTAGTATGACCTACCTAAGTTTATTTGGTATTTAATTGGTCGGTCAGAGTATAGGAAAAATATTTGATATGTCAATTAACCCTTGTTTTGTGACAGTGTTTAAAAATGACATCTGAAAATGTTGAGATAAGAAATGGAGCAAAATAATATGATCGTATCGCAGTACGAGGCTAAGTTTACGGAGTTATCCCGGTTTGCATCCCATTTGGTCGATAATGAGGAGTGAATTACTCGAATGTTTCTAAGAGGTTTGAAACCCGATATACGTCAATACCTCATTTCTCATAAACTTTGTTTATATCCAGATGTTGTGAATAGGGCTCAGTTATTGGAGCACGATAATGAGTTAGCACAACCAAAAGGTAACGACCAACAACACGATAATAATCGTACCAATGGCAACGACCATCGGAACAATGATAACCATCGTGGAGGAAATTATCATGCCAAGAATGGTAACCACTTCAGTGGTAATCATGACCAAGATAATAGAAGTGGAAAATTCAAGAAGAGAAGATTTAACGATGATGGGAAGACGTCGGCATCAGCAACAAATTCTAGGGGAGGAGAACGACCGCCAGTTAGATGTTATAGATGCGAAGAGGAGGAACACATAAGTCCAAACTGTTCACAGCCTTCCAAGGTATGTTTTAGTTATGGAAAAGATGGTCACATAGCTCGATTTTGTCCTGTAGCGAAATCAAATCCAGCTGGGACGGTGGCACCAAAGGCGGATACGAACAAAATAACGTCAGTGGTTTCAGGAAGAGCATTTTTCGTGACTTCTCAAAAAGCGAGTAACCCGAACGAAGTTAGCACGGGTTAGCTAATTATAAATTTTTGTGAAGTCTATACCTTATTAGATACCGGTTCTACCCATTTTTTATCTCTTTTGCTTGCGCTCAACATTTAAATTTAACTCTATAGAAATTAGACTTTGACTTATCTGTTGAAACTCCGTTAGGAGAAACCTTCATTACATGTGCTATCCAAGTCTTGGATGAGAGTCACAGTTTTGAATGATATTTCTATTGTTAATAAATTTCCTGACATATTCTTGAAGACTTCCTGGCCTACTCCCAGAGCATGAAATTGAATTTTGTATTAACCCTAGTACAAAACCCATTTCTAAAACCCTCAAATATTTCTTCAACTAAAACGAACGTATAATGTGCCAAAGACGTTGGCTCGAGCTGTTGAAGATTATGATTATAGCATTCAATATCATCGTGGAAGAGCGAACGTGGTATCTGACGCATTGAGTAAAAGATCGTATGCGTTTATGAGTGCGATGTTGTTAACACAAAAAATCCATTTCGTATAACTTACAAATGATGAAGATAGAGTTAAAGACTCTAAGGACCCACGTGGTGATATCAAATATACAAGTAGAATCGACTTTAATCGATAAATTTAAAGTCGCTCAAACTACACACCCGAATCTGATGAATGTGAAGAAGGTTCAAGAAGGCGTCATCTCAACCCTCGATTTTATTGGCCCATTTGAAATCCTTAATCGAGTAGGAACTGTGGCCTATAGACTCGTTTTACCGCCAAATATGTTGTGTGTTCATAACGTTTATCACGTACCGATGTTATGTAAATATGTGGACAACCCGAACCACATTATTGAATTAGAACTAGATGAGATAGCAGAAGATTTAACGTATGAGGAGATACGTGTTAAAATCTTGGATAAGAAGGATCGTATTCAACACTTAAAGGTTATACCTCAAGAGTTAGAATCTGAGATGAAGTCAAGATATCCTCACCTCTTTGATATATCAGGTACACACCCTAATTTTGAGGACGAAATTTCATAAGAAGGGGAGGTTGTAAGACCCCAACTTTTATGAATAAAGATTAATTTCTCTCGAATTATATTTTTGAATATTATGGTGTGGATATAATATAATGTTACAGTTGTGGATAATATTTACAAATTTTGCAAAGTAAGCAAGTTGTTATATAATATTTGATTGGTCGGGAAATATTCTTTTTGTTGGGGAATATCCGTACGACGACACAATCATTAGTGAACCCACAACGGAAGTATTGTCGCAGTAAGAAAACGACAGAATTATCTTTTTATGAAAATAACGGCGGAAGTGTTACCGTTAAAACTGTTGAACTACCCGGTAGTAAAAGTACAGTAAAACGCGTGGTTGCATAGTAGCACACGGTATTGATTATTGATGCTTACATGAGAAGTCACTCAGTTATACTCAATTATTGCTATAGTAATTGATGCATCATATCTCTCACATTATTGATTCAGTTATTGTCACAGTATCATCTGCATTATATGATATATTATTAAATCAATAATTGAGATGACAAAGTTATTCATATTATTAAATTGAAATATTTACAATGTCTAGAAGTTCTGTTAAGGAGAGGTTTGGTCACCTAATTGCGCGCCAATAGGGAGAAATCCTTAATGGAAAGGCCCCTCTTTCATGGGAACGACCTGGTTGTTAAATATTGTGAGTTATAATATTGATGATGAATAATCTTGTGTTGATTAAAGATGAAATTGATAGCTCCATTGTGTTAAAATTATTTGTGTTAGTGGAAATCGACATTTATTTCGATAATAATTGATGTTTGGAGGTTATATTGTTCAATCGGGTATTCAGGGCACTTTTCGTATCAGGTTATTATTCACGAGTTACATGAGTTACTATTAATGAGTTACTATTCACGAGGTACTATTCACCCGAAAAACATATTTCTTTTCGGTCAAAATCATTTTTGGATACAATATTATTCCATGAAGAAATGTGCTAATTTTTCAGATCATTGGTTGAAGTTATAATAGTGAATCAATATAGATCACTGGTGGAAAGTTATAATAGTGAATCAATATGGACCACTGATGGAAAGTTATAATAGTGAATCAATATGGATCGCTGGTTTAAAGTTTTAATAGTAAATCAGTATGGACCGTTGCTTTAAGTTTGAATAGTAAATCAATATGGACCATCCGTTTAAAAGTAGATCAATATGGACCGTTCATGAATTAGTTACTATTCAGCCCATTCTCCTATAAATAGAAGCTCATTCCTTCATTATTTCTTACAAATTCACTAAAACTCTAGAGAGAAATTATAGAGAGAAAGAAGAAGAGAAGTCTGCTACCTCACTTTTCCAATATTCAGTTCTTCTAAGGTAAGTGGTATTATTTCTTTCTTATTCATGAAGAGAACTTCTTTTATTCCATTCTTTATTATTCTGTTTGAATAACCTGTTATGCGAAGTACCGCATATATGGTGAAATCCTTCTGTTATTCCATTCTTTATTATTATGTTAGAATAACCTGTTATGCGAAGTACTGCATACATGGTAAAATTCTTCTGTTATTCCATTCTTTATTATCATTTTGGAATAACCTGTTTAAGCGAAGTACCGCATACATGGTGAAATTCTTCTATTATTTCGTTCATTATTATTCTGTCAGAATATCATGTCTGTGCGTTTACGACGGACCTGGTTCCATTATTTATTATTCTGTTGGAATAACCTGTCTGTGCGGTCTATCGCATCCATGGTGATTTATGTTGTTATTCCATTCTTTATTATTCTGTTGGAATAACTTGTCTGTGCGGTCTATGTTGGGTAAAATCTTTATACGCACAACACGCAAGTATACGTGGTCAACAAGTAATAAAGTGATAAATAGAGTATTGTTCCCACAGAGACTAACTAACAATAATCTTAACTTACAATTACCAACTTTATATTAATCCTAATTTTATTAAATAAATCAACTCAATGATTAAAATTAAAAACTCTAAATTAAAGAATAATTAAACTATCACAAAACAATCACAAGTATCAAAATCTGGAATTTCAAACAACTAATGGAGAATTAGACTTATGATTTCACCCTGAGCTTCACTCTAATTTTAACACCTTTATTCCAATTCAATTCACTATCCCAATTTATTAATCAAGAACACGAACGTAGTATTAACCACCTCTCGATGCACTAATATCGTATTAACGTAAATCCGCAATTAAGATAGAAACACGTTAAACACCTTAATCAACTAACTCACTATATCTCTATGTGAATTACAATTAAAGAAGGTTTAAGAATAAGTTCTCTATCCGATTACATGAGATGTTAAGCATATCTCTACATTAACATTCATCAAGATTAAGCTATTCACAAAATTCATGAACACATGCTATATCAACTAGGTCTAGATTTGCATATCCTCTCTCAATTTCATACAAATCCACAAAGAATTGTTGATCAGGCAATTCATATATTCAAGCACAAATCAATATAGATAAACTGGAAATAGCTTATTAAATTGGAAATCAAAGTTTACAAAATCATAGATTCACTCAAAGATCCATCATAAGCCTAAAAAGTGAATTAGTTCATAATAAATGAAATAAACACTGAATAAATCATGGAAATCATTCTTTTAATTACAAATAATAGTCTAAGACGAAGAATATTGAAAAACACCTTTCATGTAGCCTAGAATCGCAATCGTCTCGAAAATCTCCTTGAAATACTCCTCAAACGCTTGCTTAGAAAAACTAAGATTAATCTTCGTAATTTGTCTTGTGCATCCTTAATCTCATTATTTGTTGTTAATTATATACTTCAACATGTATTCTGGTTACAATTCCATGCCAATATGAGTCCCAAATCATCACCATCACATAAGCTCCACGTTTGTAGCATTAGAAACTAACTAGGAGACCTTTTATTTTCGTACCCAAGCCTCAGCTTGCCTTTTCCCTTTACAATAGCAAGCCCCAGCTTGCTAGCAATCTGCTAAACCACCCAGGACCCAAGCCCTAGCTTTCTATCAAGGCAAAAAAGGGCAAGCCTCAGCTTGGTTACCATCTGTAAATCTACTGCAACATCCTCTGCTAAAACTCACATAACTTCTAATCCGAGAGGAGTTACAAGGCCCGCAACCTATCAAATCGAATATATCGACTATCTCTAAAACTTTTATTCTTTAAGTTTTCAGAAATAACAAACGGATGAAGGTCAAAATTGCACTGGAAGTAGTTGCTGCTGTGTAATGACAAACAAAACAACTCTTAGCTTTATCTTTGTTGATAAAAAGGCCATACGCTCGCATCCGAACTTCCGATTGGAAAGATACAAGACGTTCTGAAAAGCCAAGAAAAAGTTCCACAACATAGTTCAAGTTCCACACCAAGAACATGAAATACACATAAAATGAACATGAAGGCCCAAACGATATCCGGAATTGCTTTTCCTTGCAATTTCATACCAATAGTTGCTCACTCAGCTTCCAAACATATAATCTACAAAAATGGAAACAAAATGCATGAAAAGTAACTAAGAAACACGAGATTAAGCAAATAATTCAAGTAATAGATGTCGGATAAGTAGGTATAAAGCCTACTTATCAAATACCCCCAAACTTAAAGCTTTGCTTGTCCTTAAGCAAAAACAAAGCAAAAATGCAATGCAATGCAATTAATCTATATGCCTACGAATCCAGTAGTATTGATAAACACAAGTCTATTCAACCATCCTCAACGAAATGAAATAAACATGACAATACTTTATATCAAAACCAATCAACAATTTCCTAGTCAATCATCAAATCTTAAACTGTTATTACTGGTATAGTGCGTGTGTGCTCAACATCCATGCTACTGATATAATGCTAAATACAACACATAATAGATCTCTTTAAAGGCATCATATAGTGTAAACTTATAAAATTCATGGACAAGCTAGATCAAACTAAAGTCAAACGTCCACCAAATTCAAAAGTCCAATCTAGGATACTTATGCTTTACTTTACATTATGGGGGCTTTTTGCTCTTTTCCCGTTTTATTATTTTTTTTCTTAACCATGACTGTGCAATGTCTCATTCCATTAGGCTAACAGTGGTACCCCTTAGCGAGCTTTCGACCAACAACTCCCAGACCATATAAGACCTTAGGGCGCTAGGTGTACAAAGGCCCCGAATGGTTAATAATATTAGAAGGTGATTAAAATGTTATTAAATGGTTAATAATATTAGTAAGTGAGTAAAGTATTATTAGTTGAATAATAATACTAAGAAGTGAATAAAATATTATTAAGAGTAATAACATTAGATAAGTTTAAGATAATGTTTTGTGATAGTAATATTATCATAGGTAGACCTGGAATATAGTTAGTTAACTGTTGGGTCAAACCATATTAACTGGAACTAAATGGGTTGGTCGACCATTTTTATTTATTCAGGTTGATTAAAGTTTGGACCCGTAATTTTTAAAACAAATATAGTTCTGAACCGGTTAACCACCATATTCCATTTCGGTTAATTTTGAGGAAGGTTGTGTGCCAGTCGTACCATCAAATCCCCTAAAATATAGATATTGTTTAGAGATATAGATTTTTTTTAAAACTACTTACCTTAATTATTATTATTTTTTTTAAAAAAATAGAGAGCAAATTCAACTAAAAGAATACATTAACGCTACAAAAGAAATAAATATTACTAATGGGGATTGGGTTAAGTTCAGATGACCACCTGGAGTTTTAGCAGTTTCTCACTTAACCACCTGTTGTCAGTAAAGCTACATTTAAACACCCGACTTTTTGAGTTAAAGTGAATAACTGCTTTATGTCATAACTCTGTTACTTAAGTTGGATAAAGACTTAATTACCCTCCTTATATATAAACCACAATTCTCTTCCTCTGTTACTTAAGTTGAATCTGCGCTAAATCCCTCCATTATCAGTCTTCGTCTCTTCAATTTTCTTTCAACAAATCCTTTTCCATGATGTACTAGCACCCAAAAGAATCAAAATTAATTGCGGACATAGCCTTAAATTCTAGAGATCTTTACCATTTAGCACTTTCAAGGTAGGAAAATAGGTAGTCCCAACACACGCAGTGGCTCAACTCCCTCTATCCTAGCCACTCTCTGATCCTCAGGACAACGCCTTAAATTCATGATCAACCAAATGCATACTACTTTGAGCCACTTTCTCTCATGCAAAGCCCAAGTCTCAGATCTGTTCTAGTTCAGTCCACAATAGTGATAACTGGAATGACCAAGTCTCAGTTTCATTACCTCTTGAATTTCTCTTTGGCAATTGAGAAGGTAAGGCTACATCACAAATTGGTTTTGTCCCAAAGTTAGGTAAACAAGAACTCACAACTAAGAAGAGTCGAGGCCGAAGGAAACCAGTTATCAACCAATTCATTATACACACTCATCATCTACATCAATTTCTTCAAAACCCATTAACATATCTGCATGAAAATCATCCATATCATTTCAGATAAACAAATTCACATATAAACATCAATTTCAAAGGTCTTATCTCTAAGCACAATAAGGAATAGTCCTCCTTCTTTGGAACCAGAGCTATCAATCTCCTGTTATTGGCATTTGAATTACGCTGTGGCTCGGTTTTGGATTGGCTTTTTTCTCCCCCTCTTGACAGATTGACAGCAGTGAAATGTTAAGTAGACAAATGTTAGAAGTTAAACACTACATACCCAATGCTAAGGAGAAATCTAAATGCACAAATGATAGTAAAATCTGCATACCGAATTATCCACCAATCTACACTGCAAACTGAATGGGGAGGGCATATAGTGCATGCAGGTAGCAAAACAACACAGCTAGCTAGGCGCTAGCCCTCCTCCTCCTCAAAAGGTACTGTACTGTTTTGGGTGGACAGCTTTATCCCCTGATTTTCGTGCACAGCTTCTTTGGGTGGATTTGAAATTGGGGAAGAACCCTAGAAAATTGGGAATCCTACTACGATTTGGGGATAGATTGAGAAGAAAAAAAAGGGATGATGAAACCCAATTGATCCCCATGAAACAAAAATCACAAATACACGTACCCATGAAGCTAATGAAAAAATTGATCCCCTGTTGATGTAGATGCTCAAGTGCACATACTATTTCCGCTATGTAAAACCGGATGACCGTCGGCGAGAAAACGTGGTCGGTCTGGTTGTACCGGAGAACGTTGAGATCCCCGCCGGGGCAAAACGGGATGGCCCAGCAGATGTCATGGGTTTCGAATGACCCGATTAGGGAGGGAAGGAAGGGATGTGTCTAGTTTTTAAGGCGTGCAAGGACGGAGAGCTCCCACCGTGCACGACGGTCGGCGTCGAGTTTTGTGTGGAGGGAGGATTTTTGGATGACTTTGAGGAAGAATGGGGCGGTAGCGGAGGGATCGGAGGATAGGTGGTGTACTAAAAAGACGGTGCCCATGGCACCTTTGCCTAGTACTTTCATGGCTCTCGGGTTGTCTATATCTAGCTCCGGAGAAACTTCGGTATCCATGGTTTGAGGAGTGAGAAATGACAGAGACGATTGTGGATTGAGGAAGAAGAAGGGCATTTCAGACTTTTATCAGTTTTTTATTGTTACGGCCTCTTCTCACGCGTTTTTGGCGTCTGACATACACACAGTTATGTTGGATGGAAAAGGTAACATTTTCACTTTAACTCAAAAAATCGGGAGTTTAAATGTAGCTTTACTGACTACAGGTGGTTAAGTGGGAAACTGTCAAAACCCCATGTGGTCATCTGAACTTAACACATGGGGATTTCATTAATAAATATTACTAATGGGCACGTGACATAGGGATGCTGTCAGGTCAGGCATCGTGTGAGAGTATTCAGGCATCATATACTAGTATATATGAGTATGATAAATAAATAAATATTAACTTAGAGTAGAACGTAATTATTAATTTATTTATGAATGTATTCAGTTTTCCACTTATCTGTATGTTCTATAAATTAATATGTTTTTATTTTGGGTGACTAATGTTATTGTGTATGTGTTAGTTTATATAAATTCTAGTATTCTAGTTACAAAATAATTATAAATATGTTTCAATATTCAAACGACATTCATAGAATTATACTATGGTGTATTTTGGATTCTAACCTTTCTATTAACAGGTTAATAATAATTTTAAAAAATTATTTAAATATGGAAGGGTATTAATAATTTCAATTTAAAATTTTATTAGTATAGTTTTTTAGTATTTTATTATTTATATTAATACTTTTTATATCATATTATTACTTAATTAATTTAATTGTGACGGTCACAATTAAATTTTTCAAAAGTTCTGTTTAAAAGTCAAAACATCATAAAATGGTTAATATGGTTTTGAACCATAATCATATAGTTCCAACCCACACAACCCATATAAAAAATGGTTAATATGGTTTTAGTTCTTAAATGGAACCATAACCATATTTTAAAAACTAAAATCGACCCATAACTATATTTTGTCAGGCCTAATCATAGGATGATAATATTACTAAGAGATTAATGTAATGTCTAATATTTAACTATGTGACTAAATGTTTAACAATTTAATATAGAGTAATGATATTATAAGTAAATAGATGATATACTAATTGGAAGATCGATGATAGGTCTTTTCAAAGGAAGTTAACTTAAATTGCTTAAGCGGATAAACTAAATCGTGTAACAGTAGACTACGGTCGAGGCAAGTTCTCTAACTCAAACTTGAGTTATTATTTACAAAGCATGTTGGTAGATAATTATTGTTGATTATTTCACAATCTTAATGATTTTTGTTAATCGCACTTTGTGCCATTGAATTCTTATTCTATTATTATTGAGCTGCAAATTAATTAAAGTTCTTTCATTCATGAACTGTTTATGAGATAGATTTATGTTAGTTGTGTCAGCTAGATCGAATATGTTTAAATTTGTTAAATCAAATATGTTTTAAAAACTGTTCTTAACCAATTAATTTGGTAAGGACTCGAGACTGAGACAAAGAACAATTTTATTAAAGCATTATATTTGAAAATAATTGTTGCTCGACTAATAAGTGTTTATGCATAATACAACAGGTATGAAAGGTTGATCCTCTTGATTACCAAAACTTATTGAAAGAACCATTTTAAATACTGACAACCTTAGTATATGTTCATGATTATTTCAAACCACTCAACATCTATTATTTAATTATTTGAATATTCAATTATTGAAACTTAATTCATGTTCTTTCACAATCGATTCTATTGTTGAACATTGAAAGCTAAATTACTTTCTAATCATGATACATCTCCCTTGTATTTAAAGTTGCTAGGCAAATTAGTTGTTTACTCTTGATATATCATGACATTTATTTCAGGTAAGCCAAAGACATCCAAGAAGGACAAGGGCAAGGGAAAAGTCCAAGAATAGTTAATATGAATGTCTAAGTATTGTTTTACTTGATGTAAATTAAATGTGTAAACATTTTATAATATTAAGTGCATGTGTAAGTTAAGGTTAAGTAAACCTTGGGATTTGTGTTGTAAGATTTTACATTAATGAACAATGCATGTTTATTATTCCGCAATAATATATAGAATGTGTGTGTTGTTGATGGATCGTGAGCACTGAATCCAATATTAGAGAACCCAAATTTGGGGGCATCACAACAATTATTGTGACATCCCTAAATCCATGTGCTTACTACAGCGGACTGGTGCTCACTAATTTCATCTGAGTATAATTATTATAGACTTGTAATATTGACAACCAGATCGTTCCCAAGAAAGAGGGGGTCTTTCGTATAAACGAAGAACAATTAAATAACCCATTTCCTTGATAGTGCTTTCTAAATATTGTCAATAATGTTTATTGGTCTAATAATATCAATATATCATATCAAATAATATGAGTTACTGTGTTGTATCAATTATAATAATATGAAATACTGTGCATTTGCTACTGTGGCAATTATTGAGTTTAATAATATGAAATACTATGCAGTTCTTACTGTAACAATTAATGAATCAATAATATGAAGTACTGTGCAATACTGTGGAATGTCGTTTGTCACTATAAAATATAGCGTGTTACTGTACTTTTATCATCGGGTATTTAAAAGATTGAAAGTGATGGTACCGTTGATAATTTTTTATAAAAAGGTTATTTATGTCATTTTCTGCATATAGAAATATTTTGTTGTGGGACCCACCAATGATTGGCTATTTCGGCACCGTTATACTTTTACCTAATATTCCTGACAAAACGAATATTCCCCGACACACTTTTATAATTTACATATATCACCCTTAACTTAAATCTTTTATCAATTTAACCATTTACTGATTAATTATATAAAAAAAATTAAATACTTTTATTTCATAAAAGTCAGGGTCTTACAGCTAGACTTGTAAATTTGTACATATATTGCGTGTTGGTTGATAGATCTTGCTATTTTACCTATCAATTTGTACATATCTAGTTAGAAATCAAGTTTTGTTACTAGATCTACTTGGATCTAGCCCTTAATCAGTTCATGAGCTTCATAACTCGAACCCCCATGCTAGATCGGCTTAAATCTAGGATAGATCTAGTCATTTTAATGCTTTCAATCGATTTTGGTTACTCCGTAGAGCCATAAATCTATATCTAGTGGTGAGGGGGTCCTAAATATCCTTGATAGGGATTTCAATAAATGAATCGCCTAATTACTGGTTTAGGATACATTATATACGTTCAAACATATCAATGTGAGCCTAGGAATCTTGGGGTTGAGATCCACTAATTGAATCTCGACTAGATTCTCACGACTGACTTTTTGCTTTATACTGTAATATTAAATCGCGCAAATCATTATATATGTAATATTGGGCCTTAAAATGAATTCAAGGGTTTCGGTCTAAAAGATCAGATTTAAGGCCCCGTGATAATGAAAAAAAAATATAATTGTGAGTGCTCGGGTCTATCGAGATGGTTTTCATGTCCAGAGATGGCCCAACCCTTTTTGATGTTTTCTTTTATGCATTATCACTGAAATAAATTTCAAACAACACAACAAAGAGCTTTTATAAAAAAATAACAAGGGCTACGGGGTTAGACAAATCTAAGTTTAATAACTAGAAGTATCAAAGTACCTTGATTCCTATTTGACGAAGAATTTGAAAACCTTGTTTTCCAAAACATCACTTCAATATACTATCTAAAAATGAACTTTTTTTTAAATCAAATCTTTCGTACATAGGTTCAAAGAGGTTCATCACTACTTTCGAAACAACTTCGCTCACAAGTTAAGACAAGGCTTAGAGCAACTCTTAAAATTAAAACACTTAACACAAGTCAAATAAATATCAAAAGCTTTCTCAAAATTACACACACACACTTCATGCTTAGGAAAATCAAAAAGTTGCAGTAGTCGCACGGAAGTCGAGAAGGTGCCTAATACATTCCCCTCGTTTGAGTAAGCCCCCGAATTTCATGAATCTCAACTTCTAGACTAATTTTACGGAGTCACATATTGAGTTATATTGCGAAATCCTCAAAATTCGAATGAGTTGGTACATTTATTTAAAACTATACCTACTGACGACTCTGTCTAATTCGACCGAATCATTAAAATCATTCTTTTCAAATTCCCATTTATATCAGTACTATTTTCTTAAAAAACTCGCATTTTAAATAAATTAAATCGATATATCAAAATACAAAGAGTAAAAACAACAAACACATTTAAAAAGCGAATCCCCGGCGTCGACAATATTTTTATAAATAAACGTAGCTTAATGCTGTAAATTTAAAAATCTTTAAAATGTCCACACACACTTTTCTATGGCACAAAACGAAATAAAGAAATACGGCACAAAACGAAAAATGAAGAAAGGGGTGCGTCACGCTTGGAGCCGCATATACTGATCAACAATCTCCTTCTGTTTGTGGGTTACCCATGTTAACCACTTCTTCTTCGTCTCCACTCTTTCTCTATTCTTGTCCATTTATGAGGGTTAGGGTTTGATTAAAAAAATAATTCAATATTCAATTAAACGAAACTATGGATGTAGAAACCGGCGATTTTCAAGATTGGGAGGTGCTTCACAACTCGGACTCCGACTCAGTTGAAGATATGAAGGATTTGGAAGGTATCGAAGGTGAATCAGAAGGAATAATTAGAGCCGATTACTTCTCTCTAGATTCTCAGAGTAAATATTTACGGACTAGTGGGAAAAGCGATGTTACTGAGGAGGGTTCTGTTGACTCGGATAATCCGAGTTGGATTGATCCTGGCTCGGTGACTCGTTCTCCGAGGACGAAATTAGGGGGATTTTGGTCTGATTCCGGCAGTGATGGATCTGAGGAGCGTAAATTTGGGGAATTTGAGGGTAAAAACGAGTTGGGTTTTGTTGAAAATGCAAAAGGTCAGGTGGGTTCTGATGGGGCTGAAGAAATTTTAGGCAGGGAATTGGGTTTTCTAGAAACTGCAAAAACCCAACTGCGTTTTGATGGAATTGAAGCTGAGGGTAATAATTCAGGCAAATTCTTGTCTTATTCCAGTGAAATTGAGGGTTTTGAGGAGGAAATTGAGAAGGGTATTGGGGATAACCCGAATTCAGGAGATGGGCTGATGGAAGGAGGAGATAAGACATCTGATGATGGGGATGTTGTAATTGGAACAATGAAATCAGGTAGTGAAGGAGAGAAGAGAATCATGGTTTGGTGGAAGCTTCCACTGGAGCTTTTAAAATATTGTTTATTCAGAATTAGCCCTGTTTGGACCTTCTCCATGGCGGCTGCTGTGATGAGTTTTGTTATTTTGGGCCGCAGATATTATAGGATGATGAAGAAGAGCAGGAGCCTGCAGCTGAATGTTACTATGGATGACAAGGTCAGTTTTTGTTTGTGTACTATGGTACAAATAATTATGATATTTGATATTACAGTTGGTTTTATTTGGGAAATGAATTACCTTTACTACTATATGATACAATTTCTAAAAGATGTTTTGGTTCATTAAAGTTGCTATTTGGGGATTGAAGAAAAAATAGTTCCTATTGAACTAGTGTATATAAAATTGTGAAACTTCAGTTAACTTAAGTATGTACATTTATAAAATTTGTCTTTTTTTTTGGTGAAAATAAAGTTTTAGTCAACTTAGGGTGGTTTGATAAAACTGAATGAAATAGTTCTGAATGTTTAAGTAATCTGAATGAATCAAAATTTTGAATAGTGAATGAAAAAAGTTATTTGATAATTGACATGTCTGAAACATCTGAATAACAAATTTTAATTATTTTACTTCTCTGATTTTTTTTAAAATTGTTGTAAATTTATTTAATATTACTTAATATAATAGCTAATATTAGAAAAAAAAGTTAAATATAAAATACTTCATTAAACAGTCATTCAGCAAAAAAAATTATACTTTGCCATTCAGCCCAAAAATCTGACCGATTCAGTCATTCAGACGATTTTTATTCAAATTCAAAACACATATTGAATGACTGACCGATTCAGTCATTCAGCTCCATTTCGCTCTACAAACAAATGTTCTAAAAGGCGTTAGGCAGGAGGCGGGCGGCCTGGGCGAGATTTTTTTTAAAGTTAATTTTAATATTTTATCTTACATTTATCCAAACAAAACAATAATATAAAATAAAATAATCTATAATAAAGATAATAAAGGCTTTTGTTTAAAGTTCAAACACATCCATATTGCTAATGTCAAAGTTCAAACACAAACATGCAATTGTTCAATGTTCAAACATATTTTTAACGTATTAGTTTTATTTATAAACAAGATTGCTATTAAATAATAAATTTAAAATTTCAAGAATTTAATTCAATATTAAAACTTAAGAAACTAAACATAAATTTAATAATTATATTGAATTAAACTAAATATTACAAATGTATCATCATCATCATTTATATAATTTGAAGTTGGTACAAGTTCAAAAAATTACAAGTATAATAAAATTATCCATTTTGACTTGATATTGTTCACTTCTTGTTGTGATTTAATATGCTACAACCTGTATTATGAATATAATAAATCATTAGAAAAATAAATATATCATAGTTTGGGTAGTTATTAAAATAAAAAAAACCTCTCCGTCTAAACACCGCTTAATTTTTTGGAGGGATTTTTTTGCTGTCTTAGGCGTAGGTGAGGCACCAGGGAGGCCTAGCACCTAGGCGGGGCGCCAAGGGGAGGCCTACCGCCAAGCGTCCTGCTGCTAAATATTAACACCTTTATAGTGCATCCCTTAATTGGTCTTAGAAATCATTATAAATTCTCTTGGACTGGGGTTGGGCTTGCAATTTGACTTTTTGAGTAACGGTAGATTTTACATATAGAAGTTTAGGGTTGTTCATCAAACCTAGATATAGGAAATAGAAATATATGCTTTGACTATTGACATATATGGAAGATGACTTCCAGGCAGTTGCATTTGTTTATATTGTTTTATGAAGTATATGATTGACTTATTTCGGTAGAATGGGATTAGTGCATTGCCTTTGTTTATATTGTTTTATGAAGTATATGATTGACTTATTTCGGTAGAAAGGGATTAGTGCTTCGTATGTATAGAATCCTAGAAAAGTGAAAGACTTCACTTTTGTTGTCTCGCCTTTGTTTTACCCCTTCTTTGCTTATTTTGTTGTGGTACTCCTTGTATGACGTACGCTATACACAACTTAGAGAATATTGTTATACATTGGTGCAAGACGAGCCCACCAGACTTGGTCAGAGCAATATATATAGGGGAGTGATCCATAGTAAACGTTTGTTATGAATATTATTCCAGCAAACAAATCTTACACCGTTAATTCAGATATCCAATGGCCCAAAGAGGAATTGCTCGCAACTCTTGATAGCGGCCATATTTTTTTTTTTGCTGACCACTACTCTTGATAGCATAGTTGTTAAGGCGTCGCCTAGGAGGCGCTAAGTTGTCCAGGCGATCGGAGATGCGTAAGGCGAGTGCGCGACTTGACTTTTGGCTGGAAGGCAAGCGACTGGAAAACAAAGGCGTCGCCTTGGACAACCAGGCGACGACTTGGACTACTATTTAGATGGTCAAACGACTTGGTCTCATGGGTCGACCCAAATCTGAACTGGGTTTTAAAAAAAAACGACGTCGCATAGGAAAGCCAAACCAGTTAAAGACTGAAAGCCAAACCTAGCTCGCTCGACAATCGATCATCCAACTTCGAAGTCAGTTGCAACCGAGAGAGAGAAGCGAAGTCGACTGAGTCTGGGCCAACGATCGGCGACTCCGAACGGCGAGGTGACTCAGATCGGCGACGACGAGGCTTCAACTATGAACGACAACTACAGAGTACATGTATGTCTTCTTCGGTTTTTTTCTTCCCTTTTTCTTTTTACTGCTCGACTTGGATATTACGTATAGAATGGTTTTTTCTTTTTGTTTATACGGACTATGGTTTCTCTTATGTGGACAAGACCGATGGCACTCTGATAATATAGTAACATGTCAAAGGTGTTGGTTTGTTATTTTTTCGTTAGCTTCTTTCTTTTGCTGGGTTTTTATATGTATATATATATATATATAAATTTATAAATATATATATATAATATATATTTATAAATTTATATATATATATATAAATTTATATAAGGCAGGGCCTTCATGGAGTGATTGAACACCATAGTAGTAGTTAACATTATTATGTTGTAGAGTAGTTTTATAGTTTTTAAGAGTTGATGGCATATATCTCGGTAAATATGTTTTTATTTGAAATCTATATTATTAGTTGTTTGGTAAATTTATATATATATAAATTGCACATTGTAAATGACTTGTCGCCTTACGAACGCCATGACGGTCGCCTTGTCGCCCAGACGTCCAGGCAGTCGGCTACTGCCATGACTCGCCGTGGCGTCGTAACAACTATATATATATATATATATATATATATATATTATATATATATATAACTAAAAAAGAAAGGCTTTATAAACCCATTTAAATTCTAGAAGTTGTATTTAATTAATTTACTTTATTTTTATCAGAATCTAAATTAGGTTAGGAAAGTTGTTTACAATTATTATAAATAGGAACATATTGTATTATTTATACAGTGCATTATAAGAAGTAATTGAGATTTTATACATGTACAAACTTCTTCTAGATCTATACACTACTTACAAAGTAAATTTGAACATAGAGATTTGAAGTAGACAGCCCCACCAATAGCAAATTACACAAATCCTCAATGACCGAGCACAGGATGGATGGGTGGTTGCTAATTTAAGAGTCATCATCTCTTTTGTACTTGCAACATCATTTTAGAATTTTCCAACTCCTTTATTAACTAGGTACTCAAGATTTGTGGTAATGATATATAGGATGGGTATCATATATTGTTCAGACTTGTCATCACGATTCACGAGGAAGGAATGTTGAGAGCCGTGTGGGTACTTACTCACTTAAGATTTATTTATTTATTTTTGTTTCAAAAACAAAGTTGGGGGAAGAAGTAACCAATTAGAAAAAGAAGAAGGTATCAGCATGTGGGAATTGATTTTATTTTTTTTGGGTGTGGATTTGTTGTTTTATGTTGTGAATAGTTATCAATCTGTATCTCAGTGGTGATACTTATCTGCCTTCCGTACCTTAGAGTTGATTGCCAGTTTGTATGGAAAATGTTATCAGTGGTAATGAATGTCCGTCATGCTTAGTCATGGAAGAGATCCAATGGGAAAAATACCTCTGAATGAGTGGTAAGTGGTGAATGATTTTGATGATTAGGTGAGATGATGGGTATAATTATTCAAGGAATTGATTACTATTATCTATGTCAATAAGTTTTAAGGTAGGCAATGCTATATTTGTTACTATCACTAATATATATTAAAAAAACACAATATCATAAGATTTATAGTTGTATTAAAGAAGATATTTATCCACAGATTCCAAAATCAATGCCTGGGATGTGCGAATGTCATAACTGACTCTTGGTACTAATCAATATTCTTGGATATTTTTACATGGTATATGGTATCTACTGTATTTGGACAAAGTTACTGTACCTGAGAAAAGCTGGAAGTTCTAGATTCGCCTGCTGTTTAATTTGGCAAGTTACTATTTCCTAAACTCTACATATTGTGTACTGATAATGTACACAAGCTGCACCCTTTTGTTCTGCTTTTGGAATATAAACTTTTAAGAAACAAGAAAAATAACAAGCAAGCAACCACCTCCTTGATGAAAAGATCACTTTTAAAAATTTCTTCATTAATGTCATCTCTAGATTAGTTTTTCTTTCCCAATGGAATTAATGTGCTTGATGTTTGAGCCGATGGCAACATGTGGTTTCCACAACAGCAGCTACTAGTTCTTGAAGAGTTGGCCTGTATATCTTAAATGATAAAAACTCTAGCAAGATTACTTCGGAACACTGCAAAAGTGGAGATGGATCATGTCAGGATATGATAGGATTACGGTTGCCTTGTTTGGGGCATCTGGTGCATTTGTAAGTTTCATACGCACCAAACGCAATTCAGAGTTCAAAATCTTGTTCGTCTAACAACTTATTTCAAACACATCTTGTTAACTAAAAAACGCAGCGTTTGGGGCTCAAACCAATGCTTCAACAATGGTGCAATGCGTTTGGACTTCCAAACGCACTAAATGCTACCTCTCCAAATGTACCAAACGCTAGTAATCGAACAAGCCCTTTAAATGTTAGACAAGCAATCATAGGAAGGTACCAAAATCAGTAAAATGGAGGGTACTATTGATAGTTTCTAAAAGTCCTCACTCCTCAGTCATGTGAGACTTCTTCCATGTATCCAATTGGATTATAAATTCAAAAATACTATTGAATGTTGCTAAAAGTCCTCACTCCTCAGTCATGGGAAACTTCTTCCATGTATTCAGTTGGATTATAAATTCAAAAATTTTGTGGTATTATTCTTTTGATAAGTTAGGACAGTGGTTTATTATCAGGGAAGGGAAGAAAGTGTTTGTGGTTGAAAGCTTACATAAAGAAAACAACTGAAGGTTTTAGAATTGAGAATGTTTGTTGAAAGTAAGTTGTTTTTTACATCTCATATCTGTATTGATTCCAGATATACTTAAAATTCTTAAAAAACACAACTTGAATGTTAGGACCTTCTCCTCTATATGTTGATTGCGTATTTTTAATGTTTCACTCTTGGTACTTTGAAATTCTGTTCGATGAATTACATACAGAAACATATTGATATGAGTTTTTCCTATTTATAGTAATCTTAAAAAAAACATGTGTAATTATCCAATTTCTGCAGAAGGCATCTCAGTTTATGAGCCGAGTTGCACGACTGAATGAGGCATTCTCTGTAGTGAAGCGCGTCCCCATCATTCGACCATCGCTGCCAGCGGCTGGTGTGACACCATGGCCGATGATGACTTTGAGATAAATTGATGTGAAATATAATGGGAAGCACCAAATATGAAGTAAATTGTGTTTTTTTCCCTGTTTGGCTTGTAAAATCTGTAGTTTCCGCGATTCCTCTGTAAATCAGTCTTCAAAATGGGAAGAATTAGTTGTGTATCAACTAAAGTTTATGTATAAACTCGACATGATTTCTGTAAGATTTCTTTGGACTTATTGAATTATGGTATGCATTAAGGTTGCTTGCTTGATATGCAGCTATTGAGACCATGTTATGCTAGTATTTTGTTCAATGTTCAATATTGAACTAAAAAGACTAAACCTGTCCATGCTCAAACGTTATTAGCTGTACCGGAATTACCACTAATGCAGTTAGAAAGAAACAAGGGTATCAAACCACAGAAAAAAATTAGTACGATTAAATACTCCGAACCCAGCATTTAGATATTAATTAATCTCAAATAATGCTCCTTACGTATACTAATCTTATTGTTTTTTACTAGTACTAGTATGCATGCTTTTGCCAGGGAAGATAATTTTTTTTCCTTATTTGATTATTTGTTTTAATAAAAAAATCAAAAACATTTGCCACAAATCTCTATCAATATCATATGTAGTACTCTCCCTTCCAAAATATTAGATTGTTACATCTTTTTTTTTTTAAATTAATTTGATACATTTAAAATTGATTTGATATTACAACTATAAAATAATAAAACAGTATAATTATTTATATTTGTTAGATAGTTTACATTTTAAAATTAAATAAATTTATATTAATTTTAAATTTGAAAATATGCAAATAAATTTTAAAAAGTCAATAATTATCTTATTTTAAAATAGACCGAGTGATATAAAATTAACTAACAATCTCATAACCAAATCTTGCATATTATGCATTTTAAAGATTTAGATAATCAAAATATAAACCTACGCAAAAAGAAAAGGAATTTTTTTTAAAGTACGTCTTAGTTTTTAGATAAAGATTTTAAAGTTTATTTTCATAAATAACTCAAAATAGAATATTCATTTCCTTGTTAACTCGTGACTAATCAAAAGAACCCAGCAATCCAACCAACTTCTTTGGTTGTTTACCTTATTATATATGGCCTATATATACAAGTATAGATATGCAGGATTATGTTTTTGAGAAATATTATATGATGTTATTTATTTATTTTTTTACGATGAAAAAATTCTTTTAATTTTTTAATGGAGGCAGGAGAGAAATTAGTAAAAATTGAGGGAAAATTTATGAGTATTTACTATTTAGTGTCTATATTGAGTCTATTGACTTTGTTGGGGATAAACTCGACCAGTGTGATCATGAACAATAAAGTGAAAAGTCTTATAACAAGATAAACTTAGGTCTTAATATTATTGCTTTTTTTCGTTACGGATTAATCATTAAATGAACAATCTTGACATAAAAAGGAAATGTCAATAATTAACTGAGGACTTAAAATTGTTTTTCTGAGCTTGAAAATGGATGGGGGGAAAAACGGACGGAATAGGTGAGTTTAGTTTCAATTATCTATTTTGAGTTTTCTAATCAATTCTTATACCTAAAAGTAAGACATTTAATTCGCAAGAATTCAATTTTAAAACTCGGTGGGTTGTTTCGGTTAGGTGTATGTAGATACCCAAAATTTCGCTTTTCTTTAACAGACCTTACAGAAAGGTAAAAGCGTAATTTTATTTTAGAGACAATCTCAAGGAAAGGTAAAGACAAGTTCACCCCGTAAACAACTCCGAGGAAAATCAAAGTGCAATGACATCCAAACCCCACGTGGTCCGAACAAGGATCGCAAAACTGAGGATAAGGTCATAAGAAGCTACCACAGCAAATCCTGAGCTGTGAACTGTCCAAGACAAGCCAGGTGACCGTCATCGAAAATTGGAAGATTCCTCTCGGCTATTTGCTTCATCTTCCTAGATTCAGAATCAGTCAGACTCGACTTCATTTCACTACAATCAGCAGAAGATTTCTGGGATATTTGGGTACAAAGCTCTACTTTTCTCGGATGGACAAACAAAGGACTAAACTTCGAGGTTACGGGACCCACTGGTCTAGCCGTAGTTGCACCTGCGGCTGGCCCCGAGATCTATAACCATTGGTCAACAACTCATTAGAGAAAATGGAAGAAAAAAAGACAAATTTTTAGAGAGAGAAGAGCTTGAATTCGACATTCTAACATCATCTTTGTATTAAATCTTTCACATATATAGTAGATATTGAGTCTTTAGAGTGACATAGCTCGAATCCAAATCAAAAGGAGCTCGTTTCTTTGTTCCACAAGGTGAAAAAAACGAATCTTTGTACATTTCAATGTACAAATCTACTAGACCTATTTCAATGTAGTGTTTAAATATAGTTACACTTTTTATTTTGTACATATATTGCATGTCGGTTAATAGATATATCTATTTAGCGATTAATTTGTTTATATTTAGTTAGAAATCAAGTCTCGTTACTAGATTTAACTAGATCTTGCCCTTAATCGGTTCATGAGCTTCAAAACTTGAATCCCCATGATAGATGTAGACACTCAAAATTTTGTATTCCTGTTACTAACCCTGCAGGAGGATAGAATCGTCTTTCATCTTCCAGAGACAACCCTGGAAGTCAACATCAAATCCAAACTCTGAAGACAACCCCAAGAGATCAAATCTAATCCCCAAAGATAATCCCCGGAGATCAAATTAAACCCCGACGACAACCCCGGGAGATTAAAATCAAGTCCCAATGATAACCCCAGGAAATCAAGTCAAACTCTGGCAACAACCTCAGGAGATCAAGTTAAACCTAGAGACAACCTCGAGAAATCAAATCAAATCCCAGAGATATCCCCGGGAGACATCAAACCAACCTCAGATACAACCCTGAGGATTGTTAAAAGTTAACGGTAGTCCAATCTCGGAGACAACCCTGAGAAAAGATGGCTAAAACTACATCAAGCCCGAAACCAACCCGGGAGGGGTAAAATCAACCCAAATCACTGCAAAAGAATTCATGCAAAATCATAACATCAATCCTAAGTGAAAACAACACCAGACAACTTAACGGATGGACTATGAAGACTCGAAGATCTGGTTATGGACCAATATTCCCGGATTCGAAAAATGTCAAATCCCATGTTATTGTGTAGCTCTCGTCAAAGGTTTTTTTTTGAAAAGGTATAACACGCCTCCATCGAATTCCCGGATTGAAAGTTATGAAGGTTCGAGCGGACATTACGTTGACCTGAGTGCACGTACTTCGAGACAACGGGACCTACGGGGCCTGGGCCTATCCGGGAAGCCACAGGTAGACCAACGGGTACTTTGGTCTATAAATAGACCCCTCCATCAGCCAAAAAGAGAGAGAGAGAAAACTATGTCCATTTCAGTTCTTAACCCCTCCTATAGTGTTCCAAACTTCAATATTCTTCTTTCTAAACACTTGTATACATATATTCTATGACATATCAAATTTTAATCGGTGGAAACTGAGTTTTCAAGCTCTAAAAGCGGTTTGAAGCCTTCTTTGCGGCACACTATAAATTTTTTTCAGATTTGAAGCTTTCTACTACCTTAATATATATATATATATATATATATATATATATATATATATATATATATATATATATATATATTAACTGTTTACTATAATTAAATATCTATTTTAATTGTTCATTCAATGTAAATCCATAATATTAAAAACTGTGGACTAGATTTATCTAAATCTAGCCATTTCTTACTTTTAACCAGTTCAAAAGTTATAAAACTAGGACCGTTAAGCTAGAATGGCTAAGATTTATTTAAATCTAGTTTTCTTTCTAGTTTTTTTTTGTAAATATTAAGCAACCACGTGATCCTAGATTTGTATCTAGAGGGAACGAGAAGCTTGTCTACGCGCAAGCATGAATTTAACTGATGAATCCTTTATTTTGCGTCGTTTAGATTAAATATATATTTTATTTCAGTAACTTTGTTATGCAGGATATTCATATAATATTATATGAGCCTAGGAGCCACATGATCTAAGATCCAGCTGAAAGATCTAGATCTGGTTCCAATGATGGACCCTTTCTCAGCTTTACAGTTAGCTTGTAAATTATATTTTTGGTGTTTGAACATTCTTCAATGGCTTTCATGTCCATAAGGAGTCCGACACTCATATGCATATTATTTTCTCGAATATGCTTTTCATCTCAAGAATAAAGTCAAATAAAGCCGAATACGTAATAAAATTGAAGTATTAAAGACCTCAATTACTATGTGAGCATAAAGGTTTGAAAATGTAAAACCCCAAATTTTATGAATAAAGATTTAATTTTCTCGAAATATTTTTTTGAATATTATGGTGTGGATTTTAGATAATGTTATAGTTGTGGGTAGTATTTATAAATTTTGCAAAGTATGCAAGTTGTTAAATAATATTCGATTGGTCAGGATATATTCTTTTTGTCGGGGAATATCCGTACGACGACACAATCATTAGTAGACCCCACAACGAAATTATTATCGGATTGAGAAAACGACAAAAATATTTTTACAAAAATAACGGCGGAAGTTTTACCATTAACTGTTGAAACACCCGGTGTTAAAAGTACAATAATACGCGTGGTTGCATAGTAGCACACGGTATTGATTATTGATGCTTATGTGAGAAGTCAATCAGTTTTGTTCAATTATTACTACAATAATTGTTGCATAATATCTCACATTATTTGATTCAATTATTGTCGATATTTTATATATTATTAAATCAATAATTGAGATAACAAATTTATTAATATTATTTGCTGCAATATTAACGATGTCTAGAAGTTCTGTCAAGGAGATGTTTGGTCACCTAATTGCGCGCCAATAAGGAGATATCCTTATTGGAAAACCCCCACTTTCCTGGGAACGACCTGGTCGATTAATATTGTGAATTATAATAATGATGATAAATGTTGTTAAATATATTGAGGTTTCTTTTTATAAAGGCACGGAAGTTTATATATATATATATTATATAAATTTTGTTTTATTAGTATTATTAATGTAATAAAACAGAAAACCTTTTTATATAAAACAGGATACTTTTATAAAGTTATTTATTTTATTAGACAATAATTAGAATATATTATATTTTATTATGTATAGTGTTTTGCATAGTAAAATCTTTTTATATAAAAAAGAATACTTTTATAAAGTTATTTATTTTATTAGACAATAATTATAATATAATATATTTTACTATGCATAGTATTTACATAGTTCCTGCATAGTAAAATCTTTTTATATAAAACAGAATACTTTTATAAAGTTATTTGTTTTATTAGATTTTAAATAATATATATATATATATATATATATATATATTATTTTATTACATAGTATCCTTTCTATTTTCTTATAAATAGGATGCTTAGTTAGAATTAAAATCACACCAGAAATTCAGAGAATTCTCTTCTATAATCTTGAGCGTATTTCTTTAGAGTTTTAAGAAACTTTGAGCGTAGTGCAAGTTTTCTTCAAGTATATCCCCGCCCTACCCGTCGGAGTACTCTTCTTTATAAGGTAAGGGATATTATTTGTTGTACTCATAAGGGGTATTATTTCTTTCGTGTTCATGAAGAGAACTTCTGTTATTTCATTCTTTATTATTATGTTGGAATAACCTGTCTATGCGAAATATCGCATACATGGTAAAATTTTTCTGTTATTCTATTCTTTATCATTCTGTTGGAATATCCTGTCGGTGCGTATTACGCCTAACCTGGTTCCATTAATTATTATTCTGTTTGAATAACCTGTCTGTGAGGTCTATCGCATGCATGGTGATTTTTGTTGTTATTCCATTCTTTATTATTCTGTTGGAATATCCCGTCGGTGCGAATTTCGCCTGACCTGGTTCCTTTCTTTATTATTCTGTCGGAATACCCTGTCTGTGCATTTACGCATGACCTGGTTCCATTATTTATTATTCTGTTGGGAATAACCTGTTTATGCGAAGTACCGTATGCATGGTGAATTCTTCAGTTATTCCATTCTTTATTATTCTGTTGGAATAACCTATCTATGTGAATTATCACATGCATGGTGAATGATCCTTTGTATTCATTTCTTATTAAATTGTGGAAATGATCTGTTTACGTGGATTATGACGAAAGTCATAATATAAGCATTGGACTATTGATTATGATGAAAGTCATAATAAAAGCATTAGACTGATAAAAATCACGGGTATATGTAGTATTAGTAAGTGTTATGATGAGTTATGTTTGTTATTATGTGAAAACATGAAGCTTTTTTAGAAATCACAAAGAGTTGAAAATTAGATTTTTTTTGTGAAAATGGAATATAAAATTCAATTGACCATATCTCCTATTATATTTTGAATTTTGTAGTGTGGTCAAGTTCTAGAGTTAGATCTATGAGTTTTCTAACTTATCCAAGTGGAATCACTGGAAAAGGTGTTGTAAAATTTCGTATGGACTAATTTTAGTAAAGGAGTAAAAACTGCAAAGTACCAAAAAGCTACTGCCCATACATTTAAAAGGGCATTTTCGGCCACTAAATTTGTTAGAAAAATTTTGGCCTTTTGGGACATGGAAATATATGGTATAAAGTACATCCTGTCCAAAAATGAGCTCATTCCGACTTAAAATGAGCAAGATATGACTATTTCAATATTTAGGTTTTTCTGACGAAAAAAGCTATAACCGGAGTTCTATAACTCCGATGACCATGAAATTTAAACTTGAAGCTCACGTTAACATGTGTAAGATCCTGCCAAGATTTAGGAATTTTTGGAGTTAAACTTGAGGTAGCTAATTTCTGAAGGAATTAATTAGAAAATTAATTTTTGAAAAATACTTAAGGGAGTTGAAAACTTATAAAAAAAAATCCTTGTTGTGTATGAAATATATGTATATATATTTGGACAAAGGATAGAAAAATAATAAGTTGATTTGGTAATTTTTCATGAAAATGGTTTAGTTACAAACATGAGTTAAATATGTTATGTAAAGTAACGAAATTAGAAAATAGGATTTTATGGCTTGGGTCCTATATAGGGTACACGTAGATTTTTGATGATGGATTTGATTATTGGTGATGAAATTTTATGAGTATGGCATTTTTGAATGATTAAATGCATTAATTGGTAAAGTATAAACAATTGAAATAAATTATTTATAAGTTTAAGAAGTTATTAAAATATTGTTATAATATTAATAATATTAGATGATGAGTTTATTAAGTGATTGATAATATTTAAAGTCTTTAATATTTATCCTTGTTTTCGTTTGATTAATGCTTATATCATTGTCATCATTCTCATGCTTATATTGTGATGAAAGTCATCTTTGGCTTATGTGCATAGATGGACTTGGTATGATTATGACCAGGAATCATTCGGTATAATCATGACTTGTAATGTTGTAAATGATGTGGTAAAAGTCCTCAGTGGCCTGTAGTGGATTGATGGACAGTTTTTGGTATGATTATGATGAGGGATTATTCGGTATAATCATGACCATTGATGATTTAATGAATATCCTTGGCCCGTAGTGCATGGATGACTCGATGATGTGGCTTATTTATTAAGCTGAGTCTCAGTGATAAAAATTGATTTAAACATTTTAAATCATAGAAGATAGTAGATATCATGTTCTACTTGACTCTTCTAATGGATTGCCTATTCCGCTGCAGTTAAACTTGATGTCTATTGTATTTTATCAGTTTAACATCGTTGAAGGCTAAGTATAATTTATTCTGTATTATCTTAGTCATAATATTTATTACTGGGCCAGTTTAGCTCACCCTTTCTTTTATTATTCTCTTCAGGAAATGAGAATATAGCTGTGACTAGTCGAAAAATGGAGTGACGGTCCAGATAATAGCATTAGTAGTCCTCACTATGTCATGACACGCAATATATAATTGTATTGAGGACCTAAGATGTGTGTGTCGTATTTTATACGTCACTTAATAATTGATTTTGGTAAACAACAATAGGGTGATGAGAACCCGACCCTGAAAGCGTCAAAAGTGCACCAAAGTAAAACGAAGAGAACAGAAATCTTCTCGTGTCCCTTTGGAGACTTGAAATATTTGTTGCTATACTTTATATGGCATGTATTAATTTGAGTATGAATATTGTCGTATTATATACGTTACAATATTTGTATTGAAACTCATAGTATATATGTCGTCGTATTTTGCACGACTGTTGTATAATTAAGTTGTATTTGAATTTTGTACAATGTATCTGACGACTCAAGATGTGTGATGTATACCCATTTTTGGGGCGTCACAGTTAGCATCAAAGCTTAGGGATATGATCCCTGACTGAGATGTGAGACAAGAACTAGGAGGGGAGAGACGGAGAATTCCTTCGCTAGTATGACCTACCTAAGTTTATTTGGTATTTAATTGGTCGGTCAGAGTATAGAGATAATATGTGATATATAAATTAACCCTTGTTTTGTGACAGTATTTGAAAATGACATCCAAAAATGTTGAGATAAGCAATGAAGCACATGAGACCGTTGAGACACCTTTAATCACTAACCAGGTTAATGTGATGTCAGACAAAGAAGAAATTAGAGATATCTACGTGGTGAGTGAAGAACTAATAGTTGCACCCGAGCTAGTTGTAGAGGTAGCAACTGAGAGTGAGGAAGAAGAGGAAGAAGAGGAACCTGAGGAGAATTGGTTAGAAGAATTTTATGATCAAAATTTAGAATTACAAAATCGTATTCATGAGTTAGAAGAGTAGGCTGAAGAACGGCAGACGGTCGTGGAGCAAAGAGATGTAACAATTCAAAATTGTGTTACCCGATGTGCGATGCTTGAACAGAAGCACTCTTTGGCAGAGTATAAGATATTAGAGCTGGAATCTGAGAATGCTATGCTCAAAATTCTGATGAAAGAAGAAGCAACTGAATGAATGAGAATAGATGATGCATGGGTAAAAGCCGCACGACGCGTAGATATTGTAAAAAAAGACGTCTGATCCAATAAGGCCAAAATAGATGAAATGGATTTTGCTTTTTGGACAGCAATTGGGAGAATCCAACATCAAATTCAGAATTACCCTGTGCAGAGCGGTCAACCCCAATTCGATATGGATCGGAGAATAATGATTCAAATCATGGATCAGGAATGTGACGAAGCAATTAAGGGTGAAATGTACTCTATATCAAGTCAAAATTCGGTAGTTTAAGTGAGAGAGTTTATCGAGGAACCCGAACGAAGTTATTACGGGTAAGTTAATTATAAACTCTTGCAAAGTCTATACCTTATTCGATACTGCTTCTACCCACTCTTTTATTTCACCTAGTTGTGTTCAATGTTTGAACTTGGCTCTTGAGAAATTAGACTTTGACTTATCTGTTGAAACTCTGTTAGGAGAAACCTTCGTTATATTCACTATTTATAAATCTTGTTTGATTCAAATCGACACTTTCACATTACCTGTCAATCTTATCTCTTTGAAAATACTTATCTTTGATGTGATTTTAGGAATCGATTGGTTAACTACTCATCATGCTTTTTGTAAGGTTGTTAGCTTTTATATTCCTAACCAACCTGTTATGCAAATTCAAGCAACCAAACCACTAAAGTTAATCACTGTTATATCAAGCCATAAGTAAAGACCCCCGATCCTTTCATTGTTGACTTTCTTGTGTGGAATGCACCGAAGCCAGACTTTCCGTAGGGGACGTTGTGAATGACGATGACAAGTTGATAGGTTTCAATGTGACGTACTATCCAAGTCTTGGATGAGAGTCACAATTTTTAAATGATATTTTTATTGTTAATAAATTTCTTGACGTATTCTTGAAGACTTCTTAGCCTACCCCTAGAGTGTGAAATCAAATTTTGTATTGACCCCAGTACAAAACCCATTTCTAAAACCCTAAAGTATTTCTTCACCCAAAACGAACGTATAATGCACTAAAGACGATGGCTCGAGCTGTTGAAGGTTACGACCATTCAATACCATCGTGGAAAAGCGAACATGGTAGCTGACATGTTGAGTAGAAGATCGTATGCGTTTACGAGTGCGAATATACGAACCTACGTGAAGATAACGAATATATGATTAGAATCGGCTTTAGTCGATAATGTTAAAGCTGCTAAAGCTATAAAACCGGAGCTGATGAATACGAAGAAGAAGGTTCAAGATGGCGTTATTTTAAAATCAAGAGTTGCTGAAGAGAAGAAATATCAACCCTCGATTTAATTGGCCCATTTGAAATCCTCGATCGAGTAGGAACTGTGACCTATAGACTCGTTTTACCGCCAAGTATGTCGCGTGTTCATAATGTTTTTAACGTATTGATGTTACGTAAATATGTCGATGACCAGAACCACATTATTAAATTAGAACTAGAAGATAGCAGAAGATTTAACGTATGAGAAGATACGTATTGAAATCTTTGATAAGAAGGATGATATTCAACACTCAAAGGTTATACCTCAAGAGTTAAAATTTGAAATGAAGTCAAGGTATCCTCATCTCTTCGGCATACCAGGTACGTACGTAAATTTCGAGGGTGAAATTTCATAAGGAGGGGAGATTGTAAAACCCCAAATTTTACGAATAAAGATTTATTTTTCTCGAAATATTTTTTTGAATATTATGGTGTGGATTTGAATAATGTTATAGTTGTGGGTAGTATTTATAAAGTTTGCAAAGTATGCAAGTTGTCATATAATATTCGATTGGTCGGAGAATATTCTTTTTGTCGGGGAATATCCGTACGACGGCGCAATCATTGTTGGACCCTTCAACAGAATTATTGTCGGATTGAGAAAACGACGAAAATATTTTTACGAAAATAACGGCGGAAGTTTTACCATTAACTGTTGAAACACCCGGTGTTAAAAGTACAGTAATACGCGTGGTTGCATAGTAGCACACGGTATTGATTATTGATGTTTACGTGAGAAGTCACTCAGTTTTGTTCAATTATTGCTATAGTAATTATTGCATAGTATCTCACGTTATTTGATTCAATTATTGTCAATATTTTATATATTATTAAATCAATAATTGAGATAACAAAGTTATTAATATTATTATTTACAATATTAACGATGTCTAGAAGTTCTGCTAAGGAGAGGTTTGGTCACCTAAATGCGCGCCAATAGAGAGAAATCCTTATTGGAAAGCCCCCTCTTTCCTGGGAACGACCTGGTCGGTTAATATTGTGAATTATAATAATGATGATAAATATTGTTAAATATATTGAGGTGTCTTTTTATAAAGACATGGAAGTTTATATATATAAATTTTGTTTTATTAGTATTATTAATGTAATAAAACAAAAAACCTTTTTATATAAAACAAAATACTTTTATAAAGTTATTTATTTTATTAGACAATAATTAGAATATATTATATTTTATTATGCATAGTAAAATCTTTTTATATAAAACAAAATACTTTTATAAAGTTATTTATTTTATTAGACAATAATTAGAATATAACATATTTTATTATGCATAGTATTTGCATAGTACCTGCATAGTGTTTTATATAGTAAAATCTTTTTATATAAAACAGAATACTTTTATAAAGTTATTTGTTTTATTAAACAATAATTAGAATATAATATATTTTATTATGCATAGTATTTGCATAGTAAAATCTTTTTATATAAAACAGAATACTTTTATAAAGTTAATTGTTTTATTTGATTTTAAATAATATATATATATATATATATATATATATATATATTATATTTTATTGCATAGTATCCTTTCTATTTTCCTATAAATAGGATGCTTAGTTAGAATTGAAATCACACCAGAAATTCAGAGAATTCTCTTCTATAATCTTGAGCGTATTTCTTTAGAGTTTAAAGAAGTTTTGAGCGTAGTGCAAGTTTTCTTCAAGTATATCCTCGCCCTACCCGTCGGAGTACACTTCTTTATAAGGTAAGAGATATTATTTGTTGTACTCGTAAGGGCAGTGACGAAGCCACATAGAGTTCTATAGGGTCAATCGCCCCCACTGGAAAAAATTGCTTTATAATGTAAGGTAAATTTTAAAAATTTTAAGTATTAAATATAAATTGACTCCACTAAAATTTTATAAATTTTCTATTATACGGGGTCAAATTGAAAATTTATAACTTTGTCAATCAAATTTTAACCACATATGACTCATATCCTCTAAATATATGAATCTCTCTATAATATTTTAAACTAAATAATAATATTATTTTTAAAAATAAATAATGAATTACTTATTTATGAACAGTTGTGATTAAAAAAGTCTATTATGAGTCAATATAGTGTATATTTACCATATATTATTACTCATTATATTTTCATTGTAATATAGTTTATATATATATATATATATATATATATATACTCGAAAGTATAAAGTATTAAAAAAAATTGGCTCAGAGGCGCTGCCCCCGAACCCCGCCAAATTATTTATAACTCAGTAATAATTTCGCCCCATTGACAACAGTTTCTGGCTTCGCCACTGCGTAAGGGGTATTATTTCTTTCGTGTTCATGAAGAGAACTTCTGTTATTCCATTCTTTATTATTATGTTGGAATAACCTATCTATGTGAAGTACCGCATACATGGTGAAATTCTTCTGTTATTCCATTCTTTATCATTCTGTTGGAATATCCTGTCGGTGCGTATTACGCCTGACCTGGTTCCATTATTTATTATTCTGTTGGGAATAACCTGTCTATGTGAAGTACCGCATGCATGGTGAATTCTTCAGTTATTCCATTCTTTATTATTCTGTTGGAATAACATGTCTGTGTGGATTACCACATGCATGGTGAATGATCCTTTGTAATCATTCCTTATTAAATTGTGGAAATGATCTGTTTACGTGGATTATGATGAAAGTTAAAATATAAGCATTGGACTGTTGATTATGATGAAAGTCATAATAAAAGCATTGGACTGATAAAAATCACAGGTATATGTAGTATTAGTAAGTGTTATGATGAGTTATGTTGGTTATTATGTGAAAACATGAAAGTTTCTTAGAAATCACAAAGAGTTAAAAATCAGATTTTTGGTGAAAATGGAACATGAAATTCAATTGACCATATCTCCTATTATATTTTGAATTTTTAAGTGTGGTCAAGTTCTAGAGTTAGATCTATGAGTTTTTTAACTTATTCAAGTGGAATCACTGGAAAAGGTGTTATAGATTTTCGTATGGACTGATTTTAGCAAAGGAGTCAAAAACTGTAAAGTACCAAAAAGCTACTGTCCAAAAATTTAAAAGGACATTTTCGGCCACTTAATTTGTGAGAAAACTTCTGGCCTTTTGGGACATAGAAATATATGGTATAAAGTACCTCCTGTATAAAAATGAGCTCATTTCGACTTAAAATGAGCAAGATATGACTATTTCAATATTTAGGTTTTTCTGACAAAAAACGCTATAACCAAAGTTCTATAACTCCGATGACCATGGAATTTAAACTGGAAGCTCACGTTAACATGTGTAAGATCCTGCCAAGATTTTGGAATTTCTGGAGTTAAACTTGAGGTAGCTAATTTCTTAAGAAATTAATTAGAAATTGATTTTTGAAAAATACTTAAGGGAGTTGAAAAATTATAAAAAAAATACTTGTTGTGTATGAAATATATGTATATATATTTGGACAAAGGATAGAAAAGTAATAAGTTGATTTGGTAATTTTTCATGAAAATAGTTTAGTTACAAACATATGAGTTAAATATGTTATGTGAAGTAACGAAATTGGAAAATAGGATTTTATGGCTTAGGAGTCCTATATAAGGTACATGCAGATTTTTGATGAGGGATTTATTCATTGGTGATGAAATTTTATGAGTATGACATTTTTGAATGATTAAATGCATTAATTGGTAAAGTGTAAACAATTGAAATAAATTGTTTATAAGTTTAAGAAGTGATTAAAATATTGTTATAATATTAATAATATTAGATGATGAGTTTATTAAGTGATTGATAATATTTGGATAAATTTAAAGTCTTTAATATTTATCCTTATTTTCGTTTGATTAATGCTTATATCATTGTCATCATTCTCATGCTTATATTGTGATGAAAGTCATCTTTGGCTTATGTGCATAGATGGACTTGGTATGATTATGACCAGGAATCATTCGGTATAATCATGACTTGTAATGTTGTAAATGATGTGGTAAAAGTCCTCAGTGGCCTGTAGTGCATTGATGGACAGTTTTTGGTATGATTATGACGAGGGATTATTCGGTATAATCATGACCATTGATGATTTAATGAATATCCTTGGCCCCTAGTGCATGGATGACTCGATGATGTGGCTTATTTATTAAGCTGAGTCTCAGCGATAAAAATTGATTTAAACATTTTAAATCATAGAAGATAGTAGATATCATGTTCTACTTGACTCTTCTAATGGATTGCTTATTCCGCTGCAGTTAAACTTGGTGTCTATTGTATTTTATTAGTTTAACATCGTTGAAGGCTAAGTATAATTTATTCTGCATTATCTTAGTCATAATATTTATTACTGGGCCAGTTTAGCTCACCCTTTCTTTTATTGTTCTCTTCAGGAAATGACAATATAGCTGGGACTAGTTGGAAAATGGAGTGACGGTCCAGATAATATCATTAGTAGTCCTCACTATTGCATGACATGCAATATATATTTGTATTGATGACCTAAGATGTGTGTGTCGTATTTTATACGTCACTTAATAATTGATTTTTGTGAACAATAATAGGGTGATGAGAACCCGACCCTGAAAGCGTCAAAAGTGCACCATAGTAAAATGAAGAGAACAAAAATCTTCTCTTGTCCCTTTGGAGACTTGAAATATTTGTTGCTGTACTTTATATAGCATGTATTAATTTGAGTATGAATATTTTCGTATTATATACGTTACAATATTTGTATTGAAACTCACAGTATATATGTCGTCATATTTTGCACGACTGTTGTATAATTAAGTTGTATTTGAATTTTGTACGATGTATCTGTCGACTCAAGATGGATGATGTATACCCATTTTTGGGGGCGTCACAGAAAACATGTTTTCAAAATATCATCTTATACATCTTCTATTAAAATTGAACTTTTATACAAGTCAAACCCTTTGTATATAGGTGCAAACGAGGCATAATACTACTTCCAAATAATGCACTTAGGCCCAATTAATCACACACACACACACAAACACACACTTCAAATAAATTAGGGAATTGAAAAGACGCGATAACCATATTTTAACGGAAGTCGGTTATGACGCCCCCAAAACTAGGTATACATCACCTATTTTGAGTCGCCAAATATATGATACAAAAATACAAATATAACTTAATAATATAACTGTCGTGTAAAATACGACAAAACATAAACAGAGAGTTTTAATTAGAATATTGTCATCTAGACAATATCCACACTCAATGGAGTCCTCATTACATTTATTGTCACACTATTTAACAGAATAGTGAGGACTACTAATGCTATCATTTGGACCGTCACTCCGTTCCCCGACTCGTCCTAGCTATATTCTCATTTACTAAAAAGAATAGTGAAAGAAAGGGTGAGCTCAACTTGCCCGATAAGAAATATTATGACTAAGATAATGCAGAATAAATTATCATTAGTCTTCAAGAATGTTAAACTGATAAAATACAATAGACATCAAGTTTAACTGCAGCGGAACAAACAATTCATTAAAATAGTCAAGTAGAGAATAAAATCTACTATCTTTTAAGATTTAAAAAGTTTTTCATCAATTTTATCGCTGTGACTCAGCTTAATAAATATTCCACATCATCAAATCATCCCTGCATTACACGCCAAGAATATTATTTAGTATCACGACCACGAATTATCCATGCACTACGGGCCAAAGATAATCGTATTTTCATCAACGGTCCTGATCATGCCATAAAACAATTCATCTTTGCTCCCTTGGCCGAAGAGAATCCATAGCCATAATCATACCAAAAACTGTCCATCAATGCACTACGGGCCAATGAGGACTTTTTCCACATCATTTGTAACATTACATTCATGTTTATACCGAATAATCTCTGGTCATAATCATACCAAGTCCATCTATGCACTACAGGCCGCAGATGACTTTCAACAAAATATAAACATGAGGATGATGACAATGATATAAGAATTCAATAAAACAAGTTCAAGAATTAAATTATCCAGGAACTAATAACGTCCAAATTATATTACACTCACTATTATTACACTCGAATAAATTATTCCATAATAATTTTCATCGAATATTTATTTTATTCCATAAATATTTCAACTAAAATATTCATTTTATTTGATTATTATTATTATTATTATTATTATTATTATTATTATTATTATTATTATTATTATTATTATTTTGCCCGCCGGGGCGGGGTTACCCAGATTCAGTTTCTGCAGTTTGCGAAGAACACAGAACAAGGCCAATTTAGGCCAAAATTTCACACAAACAACGGATTCAGTTTCACCCATATATTCTAAACTTAACAGAAACATTTAATGATATTCCTAACATACTTTTAACATCTTAAGTCAAATAAACAAAAAAATTTGAAGCCACAATTTCAATGTTTTTGTGAAAAACTCTATTTTTGACATTCTTAACGAAATCGACCACTACGAACTCGTTTTTCAACCAATACGAACTCGTTTTTCAACCAAATCAATCCATACAAGTTTCGTTATTTTCGTTTTTACATATATAAACATAATCAATTATTAATTTATCGTTTAACATACAATTAAGTCACCGATTTTTGTACTTATGTGCCACATTCAAACATTATTTTTTTGTAACCTTCAATATTCCAACTTAATCTTGATTTCTGTTGGGTAAAATCTAATTACGCACAACATGCAAGTATACTTGGTAACCAAGTATTAGAGTGATAAGTAGAGTATCGTTCCCACAGAGACTAACTAGTAATAATGTTAACTTACAATTACCAATTTCCTATTAACCCTAATTTTATTAAATAAATCAATTCAATAATTAAAATTAACGAATCTAAATTAAAGAATAATTAAACTACCACAACAATCACAATTATCAAAATCTGGACTTTCTAAAAATTAATAGAGAATTAGACTTATGATTTCACCCTAAGCTTCACTCTAATTTTAACACCTTTATTTCAATTCAATGCACTATCCCAGTTTATTAATCAAGAACATAAAAGTAGTATTAACCACCTCTCGATGCACTAATACCGTATTAACGTCAATCCACAATTAAGATAGAAATCCGTTAAACACCTTAATCAACTAACCCACTATATCTCTATGTGAATTACAATCGAAGAAAGTTTAAGAATAAGTTTTCTATCTAATTACATACGATGTCAAACATATCTCTACCTTAACAT
This sequence comes from Panax japonicus, assembly GCA_020205505.1. Taxonomy (NCBI): domain Eukaryota; kingdom Viridiplantae; phylum Streptophyta; class Magnoliopsida; order Apiales; family Araliaceae; genus Panax; species Panax japonicus. The sequence continues at coordinate 56,311,866 of CM035095.1, read as the reverse complement.
TCATCAAGATTAAGCTATTCACAAAATCATGAACACATGCTATATCAACTAGGTCTAGATTTGAATATCCTCTCTCGATTCCATCCAATTCCACAAAGAATTGATGATAAGAAAATTCATAGATTCAAGCTCAAATCAATATAGATAAACTAGAAATAGATTATTAAATTGGAAATTATAGTTTACAAAATCATCGATTCACTCAAAGATCCATTATAAGCCTAAAAAGTGAATTAGTTCATGTCAAACGAAATAAACACTGAATAAATCATAGAAATCATTCTTTCAATTACAAATAATAATCTAACATGAAGAATATTGAAAAACACCCACCACGTAGACTAGAATCGCAATCGTCTTGAAAATCTCCCAAAGTACTCCTCCACGCTTGCTCTAAAAAAAACTCAGATTAGATCTTCGTAATAGCTCCTGTTGTTTTCTTGAAATTGTTATTGATAAAGCATTAAATATCTAGCATACAAGCTCCAACTGAAAATCCCTTCAATTATACTTCCATTGTCATGTAATTAATAGAAACCAAGTCCACGAAGAATTTCAATCACAACATGACACTTCAGAATCGACACCCCCCGCCCCGACGGGGGTTCATGTACTATCAATGCCCGCCCCGGTGGGAATCATTTCTGTCTAGCATAATTGAAGACCCCCCACCCCGGCGGGGGTACATAGTATAATTTGGCCCGCCCCGGCGGGCTATGCTTCTGTTAACTGAGTATTAAGACCCCCCGCCCCGGCGGGGGTATAGAGGCTAATGATGCCCGCCCCGGCGGGCATGTCTTCTGCCAAATGACTTTGCTGATTTTTATGCTGTACTCCAATTTTGCTCTAATTGACCTCAAATCATCCCAATTGATTCCATATATCTGTAAAATACCTCAACAACCATCCTACACAAGAAATAACATAAAACAAGTAAAATGGAACATAATCACCAGAATTTAGCAACAAATAAACATGAAATGGATATCGAATCGCGTATATAAAATCCACTTATCAAAATCCCCCAAACTTAAATCGTGTTAGTCCTCGAGCATAAAACAACTACATGCAATGCAATGAGGTGAAAAGAAAATGACCTAACTAATATGCTTTTGAATCCAACAATATTGCAGAATCAAGATTATCTTAACGACCTCAGCAAAAATAAGCAACTATACAATATCAACCAGCAAAAACCAATCTACAACTCCGTTCTAATCCTCAAATCTCAAGCCATCATCACCGGTATAGTGTGTGTGTGTAACATCCATGACAACCAATACAGACTCAAATTCAATACATAACCAATCTCTTAGAAGGAATCATGCAATGCAAACTCAAAAATTTCAAAAGCAGATAGTTCCAACTAAAACTAAATAGTCACTAATCTTAGTGGTTCAAGCAAGGTACTTATACTTTATTCATATATATATATATATATATATATATATATATATATATATATATATTTTTTTTTTCTTTTTTTTATATGCGGGGGCTTTTTGCTCTTTTCCCGTTTTATATTTTTTTATATACACATAACTATGCAATGTCTTATTCCCTTAGGCTTTTCAATGCTACCTTAACAAGCTTTTGACCAATGACTCCCAGACCATTAAGACCTTAGGGCGCTAGGTGTAAAGACAATCCCCTCGGGCTTACTTACTCAAGTAACAAAGGCCACAAAACTAGACAAGTATTCCACAGTGTTTATTCATATTTGTTTAGATAAACCTTATATACCCCACATATCATCCCCCAAACTTAGGTTCATGCCTAACTTTAGTCTTTACTATCCATTCTTGTCGTTTTGACATTTACTCTAGCATTATCCTTTAGAGACCATTTAGGTACCAATTTGAATTGACAAATCAACATAGATGTTTGTTAATCGTGCTATCCTTTTATACCAGCTTCAAACAAGCTCAAGATTCGATTCATAGAAGAAATTGTATCATAGTTCTAATACTCAATACTGTATTTGATACTTATTTTCAATCACATCATTGGCCCACAAACAATATGAAACACAACATTGATGGACTTACGCAACACAATATTTACTAACTAATTTTTTTTATAAGGATAACAAAATGCATTACAAGATTATCTACTATGAAATGACAAACATTAACCTAAGCTAGTATGAATGAACCTAAGCTATCATGCAATATTAAAATTAAGATGCAATACAAAAATTTAAATGACAAAATATAAATTCAAACCTAAATGAGCTAAATGCATGCAAACATGTATTTAAATCCCCCAAACTTAAGTAATACAATGTCCTCATTGGTAGAATAATTGAATCAAGTATGTGAGGACTTCCCTGCGTTCATTTAAGTGTGAGGAGGTGGTTGTTGGTTTTCTTCATCGGAATCACTTGGTGGGAACCTTGGCATTGGTCCGGGCTGTTGGTACGAAAATTGTGCCGCCGGGTTGAAGCTTTGAAGAGTTGTGTTCAAAGAGGCGAAAAATGCGTTCATAGCATCAAACATATGATCTTGCCTCATTTCCAATCGCCTTATTTCCAGATGAGTTGCCTTGGTATATGCATTCATTTGATTTTGGAACGCAAGGAACTGAGAACTGGATATGGCCTCAGCCTGCGATACCTGCTCAGCCCCTTGTTCGGCCATTTCTTCATCTTCATCCCCCGATGTCTCTGTAGCATCAACGTCGTCGTCTGAATCTGACAGAAAAATGAAACCCACACCACGTGGATGTGACTCGCCTGCTGCCATACAGAATACCGCGCTATCATTCTCGAATCAAGCAATGCAAGCAGCAATACTTGGTGAACATATAGTCATACCGGTCGGCGGCGAGGACACTTATGAATTTTTGGCGATCGAAGGTGGGAGTTGGTTGAGATGGACGTGGACTCTCCCCCTTTGGCGTTTTGAAGATGATTGTGAATCCATGTTCTTGATCTAGTGCTTTCCCCCAAACTTTTCAATTTGCTCCTCTCTAACTCTTAAGTATACTCTATGAATTTTCTATGTAAATTGGTGTGAGATATTTGATATGAGAGGTAGTGATATATATAGAGGTAGAGTGATGGCTATCATTGGTGGAGTGAGGAGGTGGAGTTAAGGAATTAATGGCAGTGGTAGTAGTGGGTAGTGGGTGGTGGTTATGGAACTTAATAGCTGAAATGGGGAATTGGAGAAGTGAGTTAGTGGTGTGTTATGGGGAAGTGGAGAGTCTAAGTGACTGCCACAATCTGTTGCTGCCTAGGACCCCCACCCCGGCGGGGGGTATTGCATTAGGAAGGCCCGCCCCGGCGGGCATCAATTTTGTCTTCTGAATTCATGGACCCCCGCCCCAGCGGGGGTTGTAGTACTAAAAAGGTCCGCCCCGGCGGGCTATGCCATTGTCAACCAATCTTGGAGACCCCCCCGCCTCGGCGGGGGTTATTGTGACAACCCGATATTTTCTATATAAATAAATCATAAATTTTGCGTATAATTTTTTTTATTTATTTTAAGGATGAGGATTTGTACAAGATTATGTGTATATGTATTTATGTGGTAAATAAAAATATATTTATTACATGAATATTTACAAGTAAATTTATTTTAGAATTATTGATTATTATAATGTATATTCTTATAATAATTAATTTTAAGATAGAAATGTTTTTATTAATTATTTTCCATGAATATATAATCATATATTATTTAAAAAATATATGAAGTGATTTTTAGAATAAATATAATAATTATTTTATTATATGAATTTTAGTACAGATTATTAAGTTAATTATTTTACCTTAATTATTAAGGTAAAATATGAAAGAATAATCAGATATGGAATCCAAACCCTAATTTTGGATTATTGTCAAGGTATGAGAATAATAATATAATATTAATTATATTTTAATTTTTCAGTGCTATGAATATGTAATGTATTTTTGTATTGATAATGGTTGGTCAATTACGGTGTATTATGATCAAACCTTAGTAATAATGTTAAACCCTAATTTGATACCCAAATTAGAGTGCATGATTGTTTTATAAGCATGTTATATAATTTATGGCATGTATTAAATGTATTAATTAGGTAAACCCTAATTAAAATTCTAGAAACCCTAATATTTAGAAAATACAAATTTTTGAGAATGAGAAACCCTAATTTGAAATTAGTGTTTGAGACTGTTGGTTATTGTATTAATGTGATTAATTCACAAGTATTACGATTATAATTGTTAATTTTAGAAATCCTAAATTGTTAAACCCTAATTACTAAATTAGAACCCTAATTTAGTAATTGGAACCCTAATTTTAATTTGGTAACCCTAATTACCAAAAGAATAAACCTTAATTGCTAAATTAGCAAAATTAATTATAATTAGATATATTAAACCCTAATGTTACTCTAAAAGGTAATTAGATAATTAATCATAATTGTGAAACCCTAATTTCAAAATTTTAGAAACTAATTTTTTTTATTTTTTTTATTTAATTTTATTATTTTTGTACAAACCCTTATTGCTAAATCTTACAAATGCTATCTACTAAACCTTAGGGTTAAACCCCAAGAGTCAAACCCTAAGGGTTTTGGCAAGATTACATTAATGCCATTGAAATAATTTACCAATTGACCATTATACCCTTTTTAGCATTAAAGAAGCTAGCTTGTAGGTTTTGACAAATTGGTGAAGTTGTTGGCCAACTCCTAACCACTCCCTTGACAGAAAATGGACAACACTCAAGCCCTAATCATCCAATTCATGTATCTTGTTGTCTATAAATAGATTGGGAGAGAGAGAAAATTCACTTTGGAAGCTTTATTTTGCACAACCCATAACCAACCCTCATTTTTCTCTTAAACCCACGAAATATAGTAGTATTCTAGACCCATTCTCAAGCCCCACGAAGTCCCATAGCAAATCAGTAACATAAGATCAAGTATTGGATCAAGAAAGGTATAAAACCCTAATTTTAGAAATCCTTCGATTTGTTGTTAAATGTTGTAATTGATTGTTTAAAGATGTGTTATAAGGTGTCAATTGAAGTTCTGGGTTGTTAAATCCATGACCCGTAACATCAAAGTTCATGATTTTGAGTTTTTAATAAATCTGGGAATAGGAAAATTTGTGTTTTACAGCCAAATGTCAGATCTTATAACTTCGTGTATATTAAGTGTTTTTGATGTTTAAAACTTGTAACATGTAGTCTGTAATGTGCTCTTTAAGATGCAAAAAGAATCAAGGCCAGATCAATTGTAGATCAAAAGTTATAGCCGGTCAAAACCGTTGACCAAATCTGCCAAATTACCGAACCCAGAAAATTTAAGAGCAGTGTCCGTGTCCAACTTTGACCGGCCAGATCTTGCTGATGTTTTGATGTTTTTGTGTTATGATACTTTGTAATGGTAGACCTACATGTTATCTACAAACTGGAGTTGATAGATTATATAAACGTTATACGAACATCAAGTTATAAGGACTCAAAGTAGGTACCTCAAATCTGTTAAACTCTGACAAGCCGAAGAACAGCGTTGTCAGGTTTTTGGAGAGCTTAAATCTCTCTGATCTGATGTTGTTTAGCCACGAAACTTGTTATGTACTTGTAGTATTACACGAGTACTACAACATGAAATCAATTTCAAGCCCAGAAACGCATTATCCTAAGAGATATAACCGGTAAAACCACCCCCCTAGCACACTGTTAAGATTTTCTGGAAATCCTCAAGAACACCTATAGCGACAGAAAGTGTCGCTATAGCCCTTTAGCGACGTTTTTAATTATAATTTCCGGAAATTAATAAAAAATTGATAAAAATGGTTTTTAATTATTAAAAATACATAATAAATTCTAAAAAAAATATTTTAAAGTCAAAAAAATTATATTGTTATTATTTTGGATATATTTCATAAATATTTAATATTTTTGGAATATTAAAAATATTTAATTTATTTAATTACAATATTAGATAAATTATTTAAAAATAGTTTTAATTCATAAAAAATCATGAAAAATTATATTATTGTGTTAAAAAATATTTTTGAGTTATTTTTATAACTTTTAATATTTTGTGATAATTTTCATTAATAAATCAATATTAATGATAGTTAAGTTATTTATTAAATAAATTAAATAAATGAATTAAAAATGATTTTATTGTATTAAAAATCATTTTATATAATAATAAGGTATTTAAGAATATTTTAAGTTATAAAATATGACTTTTAATATTTAATGGTTAATTTCGTTAATTAATGATTAGTAATGATATTAAAGTTATTTAATAATTATATTAAATAAATTAGTTTAAAAATGAATTTTATATTATAATAATCATTTTAAATGAGAATAAAGTGTTTAAAAATATTTTAAGTTATAAAATATAACTTTTAATATTTAAAGGATAATTTTATTAATAATTTAATATTAATGATATTTATTTAATGATTAATGGTAATAAATTTATTTAATAGTTATATTAAATAAATAGTTTAAAAATGGTTTTATTTATTTATAAATCATTTAAAAAGCAGATAAATGAATTAAAAATATTTTAAGTTATAATTAATGACTTTTAATATTTAGATAATAGTTCATTAATATTTAAATATTAATGATAATAATGATTTTAAATGTTTTAAAAATCATTTAAGGGTAACATAAATGTTTTAAAAAATATTTCGAGTTATTATACATAACTTTAATATTTTGGAAATAGTTTCATTAATAGTTTAATATTAATTAAATGATAATGATAATATAATTGATTGATATTTAAATCAATTAATAATGATTCTGATATTTCAAAATTTATGGTAAATGGTAATAATTATTTTATAATTATTATAAGGTCATGAAAAATGATATGACTGTTATTTAATTAGTCTAAATGAATATTGGACAACTGTTTAGAGTCTTAGACTCGATAATTACTCGATAAAGATGTTGGTAGACCGACATGTTTCAGAAATTGATCTGGACTTAGATAATGTGATTAGTTAACTGTTTATTTGTGATTCAATGGTTGTTAAAGTTGAGTGACAATGAGATTTAGGAATGAGTTGATGTTAGTTTGTGAAATCAACGATTGTTGAACATGTGTAATAATGTGAATATGGAATGTGCTGACTGCAATAGGCAGTGTTATGTGTACGTTATGTTGTAGTAATCAGTAAAATGATCTGATTAATGATAGGTTGTGATAGAAAAGGGTAGAACTAAGTTGAGAATTGTAAGCAGCGCATCAGGCAAGTATCCTAACTTTGCATTTTCTTTATGCAATGGACAGAAGTGAGAAGTTTAGAATTATTATTATTAATGTACAGATTGTTTAACCTATATTATATACACCATTTGATTATCAACATGTTAGTATATGATAATTCGGATATATATTCTGTTCGTTAATTTCTAGAAATAATTATACAAGTGTCCCCACTTGGATAATCATTGTATTTAATCACATGTTGATACACCTTTGATATACATATATGTTGAATTATATAAGACCTTTGTTATAAAAACCCGACAGGTATGAACATCCCAATAATGGGAAAAGTTTTATGCGCCCAAGGCGGACAGAGTGAACGATAACTTCGCTCTTGTACATGTAGTAATGATCAATACAGGGTACAACGGGGCTGATCACCCTCCGTGCCTGTAAGTCATGACGGTTTACAGATGAATTTCTGTTCAAACCTTTGCGAAAATGAAAATAATATTCATAGTATGTCACAGAAATCCATGTATAGTCAATACGTAGTTTCAAAAAAATTTTGAAAGAGGGTTGTTATGTTATTATTATTGGTACAAATTACTTCACAACTATTGATTGGTTGTAGAAGAGTATTATAAAGAAAACATTTAAATTCTTTCAGCATATATATATATATATATATATATATATATATATATATATATATATATATATATATATATACTTGCTGGGCACTCAAATGCTCATCCTTGCTTAATTTAAATATTTTTCAGCTAAGTGTGAAGAACCAGAAGGCTCATGCCGAAACAAGGGAAAGGGAAAGCTAACCAAATAAGATTTGTGGTACTGTTTTGTAATAGTTTTAGATTATGAAGACTATGATATTTAAATATCTAATATCATGTAATGAATGACTAAAATTTACGTACTTGGTAGAAAGACTCTGATGTATATGTAAATTTTAAGTTAAGTTTTATATTATTGTTATTATTGTTAGTATTATTCCGCTCATAGAAATGGTATCGTGAAGTACCGAATTCGGGTTTCAAGTATCCGGGTTCGGGGACCTCACAGTTATAGTGTAAAAGGGGCCCACACCGGCAGGCCATGCTACTATCAGATTCTTTGTTCTGCTGCATGTAGTTCTCTTAATGCTGTATTTTTCCATCCTGCAAGATTCAACACAAGAAAATTAGTGAGTTTTTGATAACAAAACATAATGTGGAGATGTTAACAAGACTTTTATTATTCTTCTACCTAGCAATTTAATGAAAACTATGATTAAAAAAATATAAATTGAAAATATGAAAAATAAACTAAAGATTGGGTTGCCTCCCAATTAGCGCTTGATTTTAAGTCGTTCAGCCTGACTACTTCCTGCTTATGTTGTGTCGGTCAATGTGATAGCGATCACGTCGGTGTTGTCTTCTCCACCCTAATAATTCTTTAGACGGTGCCCGTTGACTTTGAATGTTTCTAGTGGATTGAGACTATAGATTTCGACTGCACCATGAGAGAATACCCGCTTGACCGTGAATGGTCCCGATCATCTCGACTTAAGCTTTCCGGTGAACAATCGCAGCCGTGAGTTGAACAAGAGTACTGATTGGCCTGGCTCAAATGTTCGATGCATAATTTTCAGGTCATGCCATCTTTTGACTTTTTCTTTGTATAATTTGGCATTCTCATAGTCTTGAAGGCAAAATTCGTTGAGTTCATTCAATTGAAGTAGTCTCTTCTCACTTACAGCTGTTTGATCAAAATTGAGTTTTTGAACAGCCCAATATGCCTTATGCTGTAGCTCAACCTGTAAATGACATGCCTTCCCATACAGTAATTGGTATGGTGACATTCTGATTGGTGTCTTGTATGCCATCCTGTAGGCCCATAATGTATCATCCAATCGAAGTGACCAATCTTTCCTGCTAGGATTCACCACTTTCTCTAGTATCTTCTTAACTTCTCTGTTAGACACCTCAACCTATCCACTGGTTTGAGGGTGATACGCTGTAGCTACATTATGGTTGACCCCATATTTGGCCAAAAGAGCAATAAAAGACTTATTGCAGAAGTGACTACCTTCGTCACTGATTATTGTTCTTGGTGTGCCAAATCTCGTGAAGATTTTTTTTTAGGAATTTGAGGACCACCTTGGCATCGTTTGATGGTAATGCTGTAGCTTCAACCCACTTTGACACGTAATCCACTACGAGTAGAATGTATTGTTTGTTCAAAGACGAGGGGAATGGCCCCATGAAATCAATACCCCATACGTCAAAAATTTCAACTTCAAGAATTGTTTGCAGAGGCATCTCATTTTGTTTCATTATGTTGCCCACCCTTTGACACCTATCGCATTGTTTGACAAAATGGTGGGCATCTTTAAATAACGTAGGCCAATAAAAACTTGCTTGTAACACCTTTGTTGTTGTCCTCTCGCTACCATAGTGTCGGCCATACGCCGATGAGTGACAGCCATGCAGAATATTCTTCACTTCACTATATGGGACGCACCGTCGTATCATTTTGTCGGCGTACTGCTTGAACAAATATGGTTCATCCCATATGTACCATTTCACATCCTGAAGAAATTTCCTTTTCTGTTGTCTTGTAAGGTCAGGTGGTAGAATATTGATCACAATGAAATTTGCATAATCCCCATACCATGGAATTTCTGCTGAAATCCCAAACAGTTGCTCATCTGGGAATGACTCATTAATCTCACATCTATCATCTTTCTCTTTCCCATGGTTTTCCAACCTATACAAGTGATCGGCTACTTGGTTCTCCGTCCCCTTTCTATCATTTATTTCTAAGTCAAACTCTTGAAATAGGAGAATCCATCGAATAAGGCGTGGTTTAGCATCCTTTTTCGCTATCAAGTATCAAATCACTGCATGGTCTGTGTAAACTAACACCTTAGTCCCGATCAGGTAAGCCCGAAATTTGTCAAACGCATATTCCACTGTAAACAATTCCTTTTCTGTGGTTGTGTAATTCATTTGAGTTTCTGTAAGTGTTTTTCTTGCATAGTATATGGCGTGAAACACCTTGTCTCGACATTGGCCTAAAACAGCCCCAACCGCGTAGTCACTTGAATCACATATGAGCTCGAATGGCATGCTCCAATCCAGTGCGACTATAATAGGGGCTGTAGTTAATTTTCTCTTTAGTACGTCAAAAGCTGTCTTGCATTCTTCATCAAAGCTGAACATTGCATCCTTCTCTAACAAACTGCATAGATGTTTTACAATTTTAGAGAAGTCTTTTATGAACCTCCGGTAGAACCCAGCGTGTCCTAAGAAACTCCTAATACCCTTCACTGAGTTTGGTGCAGGCAATTTTTCAATCGTTTCCAGCTTTGCTTTGTCAACGTCCAATCCTTGAGTCGATACCTTATGGCCCAAAATTATGCCCTCTTTAACCATGAAGTGACATTTTTCCCAATTGAGTACGAGATTTGTGTCCTTACATCTTTGTAACACCATGACCAGATTCTGTAAGAAAATATCAAAGCTGTCCCCATAGACCGAAAAGTCATCCATGAAGACCTCAACATTTTTCTCCACCATATCTGAAAAAATGGCCAGAGTACCCATCCAACAAATAGTAATATTGGTGTCCCGCCAATCTATCTAACATTTGATCAATAAAAGGCAGCTGGAAATGATCTTTTCGGGTTGCCTTGTTTAATTTTCTGTAATCCATGCAAACCCTCCAACCTGTCACTGTTCTATTCAGTATTAATTCATTGTCCTCATTCTGTACCACTGTCATTCCTCTTTTTTTTGACACGCACTGCACTGAACTAACCCATTTGCTGTCAGAAATCGGGTAGATGATGCCGACATCTAACCACTTCAAAATTTCCTTCTTCATCACTTCCTTCATAATCGGATTAAGTCGTCGCTGTTGCTCCATCATTGGTTTTATCTCGTCTTCCATTACGATCTTGTGTATGCAAAATGACGGGCTGATTCCTTTAATATCTGTAATTGTCCACCCCATAGTTGACTTGTGTTCCCGAAGCACCCTCCGCAACTTTTCTTCCCGCAATTCGTTAAGTGCAGCTGAAATAATAACATGTAAAGAATCTGAATTGCCTAAATATGCATACCTGAGGTGTTTAGGGAGTGGTTTAAGTTCTAGCTTTAGTGGCTCTTCCAATGATGGTTTCAGTTTTTCTGCAGCTACTTCCTCCGCGTGTAATGGTTCAAACGGTGTTCTAAATATGGAAACTCATGGCAATGAGTCTAGCATTTGTAGGTAATCCACCAATTTTGGCTCGTCGACCTCTTCATCCCCCAATAATGTTGTTTCTAACGGATCATTTACCAAAATCTTGCTCATATCATCACCAATGATTTGCTCAATTAAATCCATTCGAAAACATTCTTCCTCGTCCATAGAGAATTTCATGGCTTTAAACACATTGAATTTTACTTCTTGATCTTAGACCCTCATAGTGAGTTCTTCCTTTTGTACATCTATGATTATCCTACCTATAGCCAAAAATGGTCTTCTTAGGATAATTGGGATGTTCCTGTCTTCCTCAAAATCCAGAATGATAAAGTCCATGGGGAATATAAACTTATCCACTTTCACTAAGATGTCCTCTACTATGCTCTCGGATATATGACTGACCTATCCGCTAAATGTAATGTAATGTTCGTAGGCCTTGGTGCGGGCAAACCCAATTCTACGTATACTAACAATGGCATAAGGTTTACGCTTGCTCCCAAATCACATAAACACTTGCTGAAATGCATATTTCTGATTGTGCGTGGTATAGTGAAGCTCCCCAGGTCCCTGAGTTTTGGTGGTAATTTCTGCTGTAATACCACACTACATTCCTCGGTTAGTGCTAATGTCTCGAAATCCTCCCATTTCTTCTTCCTTGACAGAATCCCTTTCATAAATTTTGCATAACTAGGCATTTGTTCCAGGGCTTCTGTAAATGGAATATTAATCTGAAATTTTTTGAATATTTCCAAAAATTTTGCAAATTACTTGACTAATTTCTGTTTTTGGATCCTCTGCTGAAATGGTGGTGGTGGATAAGCAATTGGTTTATTGTTTAGCTTTGTTTCCTTATCTTGCTTATCCTCGCCCTTACTTTCTATACTCATGTTCCTATCATCAACTTTTTCATCCGGAGTTGCTGAATTTTTTACATTAATACCCTTAAGCTGTTTCCCACTCTGCATTGTGATTGCCTGACACTATTCATGGTTACCTTTGGATTTCTCTCTATATCGCTTGGTGAGGTCACTTGTGGCCTGCTGTTTAATGCTAAAGAAATTTGTCCTATTTGATTCTCCAAATTCTTCAAGGCTATGATATGATTTTTCATTGCTGCATCGTTATTAATCATGTACTTCGACACCACTTCCTCAAAATCTGATTTCCTTTCCTGATGTTGAACTGGTTGCTGGTGATTCTGAAAACTTGGAGGGTTTGACTGTCGTGGAGCTTGATTTTGCTGGTTGTTGCTCCATGAGAGATTAGTATGATTCCTATTTCATTGATTATATGTGTTCTGCGGAATTCTATTATAATTGCCCATAAATTGAACTAATGCTGGATTTATCGTATATTGATCCATTGGGTGCTCCCCCGCGCACAACTCGCGTATTATTGTCACTTTCTGTGTTTGCTGTGCTTGTTATACTTGTGCCCCTGTCATTGAATCCAACTTCTTTGAAAGTGCAGCAATCTGTGCTTGTATCGCTGTCACACCATCTACTTCTAACACCCCAGCTGCCTTTGCCTGTGTCATTCTCGCTGTGGGCCACTGGTAGTTATTAGCCGCCATGATTTCAATCAAATCGTAGGCTTCCTCGTAACTCTTGGCCATGAATGCTCCACCCGATGCTGCATCAATACTCGTCCTGAGATTCCCATGTAATCCATTGTAGAAGGTGTTCATTTGCAGCCACTTGGGCAATCTGTGATGTGGGTATTTTCTGAGCAACTCTTTATATCTCTCCCATGCCTTATATAATGACTCCCCATGTCTTCAATTTGGCAAGGATTTTCTGGGCTAAATCCTTCAATGTAGTTATCAAACCGGACGATAGAGAATGCAACCAACTCTTCGCCTTTTCCCGTAAAGTAAATGGGAACAAGTAAAGTCTCAATGCCTCATCCGACACCCTATTATACCTAAAGGTGTAACAAATTTCTAGAAAGCTGACTAGATGCTCGTTCGGGTCGTCATTTACCAATCCCCCAAACTGAACTGAATTTTGAATCATTTGTATCATCCCAGACTTAATTTTGAAAGTATTTGCTGCTATTGCAGGCCTGGTGATGCTTGCCTGCAGTTTAGTCACCTTGGGTGTGGCGAAGTCCTTTAATGCTTTTCGATCTTCGGCTGCCATTTTCTCTATATTCTCAGGTGTTTCAAATTCTTGTCTCATTTATTGGATCCACTTACTCAACCTCTGGAACCTTTTCTCAATGTCGTCCTCAAAAGGCAGCAAGTCTAGATTTTGGGACCGAATTTGCATAAATTACTTTCAACACATGCAATAGAAGAGTCAAAACACAAATAAAAAAAAGGTCTATGTAAAACTGGATTAATTAAACTGATATTGTAAATAATTTTAAGAATTATACTAAATAGTCCCCGACAACGGTGCCAAAAACTTATTGGGTAAAATCTAATTACGCATAACACACAATTATACATGGTCAACAAGTAATAGAGTGATAAGTAGAGTATCGTTCCCACAGAGACTAACTAGCAATAATCTTAACTTACAATTACCAATTTCCCATTAACCCTAATTTTATTAAACAAATCAACTCAGTAATTAAAATTAATGAATCTAAATTAAAGAATAATTAAACTACCACAACAATCACAATTATCAAAATCTAGAATTTTCAGCAATTAATAGAGAATTAGACTTATGATTTTACCCTAAACTTCACTCTGATTTTAACACCTTTATTCCAATTCAATGCACTATCCCAGTTTATTAATTAAGAACACAAAAGTAGTATTAACCACCTCTCGATGCACTAATACCGTATTAATATCAATCCATAATTAAGATAGAAATCTGTTAAACACCTTAATCAACTAGCCCACTATATCTCTATGTTAATTATAATTGAAGAAAGTTTAAGAATAAGTTCTCTATCTGATTACATGCGATGTCAAGTATATCTCTACCTTAACATTCATCAAGATTAAGCTATTCACAAAATCATGAACACATGCTATATCAACTAGGTCTAGATTTGAATATCCTCTCACAATTCCATCAAATTCCACAAAGAATTGTTGATCAGGCAATTCATAGATTCAAGCTCAAATCAATATAGATAAATTGGAAATAGATTATTAAATTGGAAATTAAAGTTTACAAAATCATCGATTCACTCAAAGATCCATCATAAGCCTAAAAGTGAATTAGTTCATGTCAAACAAAATAAACACTAAATAAATCATAGAAATCATTTTTTCAATTACAAATAATAATCTAACACGAAGAATATTTAAAAACATCCTCCACGTAGACTAGAATCGCAATCGTCTTGAAAATCTCCCGAAGTACTCCTCCACGCTTGCTCTAAAAAAAATCAGATTAGATCTTTGTAATAGCTCCTGTTGTTTTCTTGAAATTGTTATTGATAAAGCATTAAATGTCTAGCATACAAGCTCCAGCCTAAAATCCCTTCAATTAGACTTCCATTGTCATGCAATTACTAGAAACCAAGTCCACAAAGAATTTCAATCACAACATGACACTTCAGAATCGACACCCCCCGCCCCGGCGGGGGTTCATGTACTATCAACGCCCGCCCCGGTGGGCATCCTTTCTGTCTAGCATAATTGAAGACTCCCCCCGCCCCGGAGGGCTATTCTTCTTCTAACTGAGTATCAAGACCCCCCGCCCCGGCGGGGGTGCAGAGGCTAATGATGCCTACCCCGGCGGGCATGTCTTCTGCCAAATGACTTTGCTGATTTTCATGTTGTACTCCAATTTTGCTCTAATTGACCTCAAATCATCCCAATTGATTCCATATATCCGTAAAATGCCTCAACAACCATCCTACACAAGAAATAACATAAAACAAGTAAAAAGGAACATAATCACAAGAATTTAGCAACAAATAAGCATGAAATGGATATGAATCGCGTATATAAAATCCACTTATCAATTTCATGGATTAAATACTCTAAAATCATTTATAAACATCAAATAGCAGATTATACATGCATATTAATAATTACAAACATCTTCTCAACAATTCAACCATAAAAATTCAATTATAGAGAACTAAAATAATATTTTTACTGAAACTCAAAACTAAGATTTTAAGCATGATTTCATGGATTTGATTATTCTAAATCCCATACAAGTCATGTAAAATATGTTATAAACATATATAACATCATACATTTAACAATCATTCATAAAAATTCAAATATAGGAAGTTAAAAATTAATTTAATGAAGAACTTTTAAAAACATAATTTAAAAACTTGAGATTAATGGATTACCCTTGATTTCTCTGTTATGATTAGGAAAGATGATAGGAACTCTTTAATTCTCTAACCCTTCTTCTCTAACCTCAATTTCTCTCAAGGTCTCTCTCTTTTTCTCTCTGAATTTCTCTTAGAATTGTAAAATAATGAACTGACAAATACGTAATTTAAAAACAACTAGTGCGTATATGGGTAGCGGTTAAGCGTAGTATGGACTTAACTGCTCCCATGTCCTCAAGGCCATGTTTGGTTGCTCATTAAATACCCTTTTTTAATTTAGTTTAATTAACTTATTTATTATATTATTTATTTGTCACACTTTTAATTAGTCAAATAATATTATTTAACTCAATTAAATAAAAGATAATATTGCCCATTAAATTACATAATCACATACTTCAAATTCTCATATATTATTTATCAAATAAATAAACCTCTAATTAATTATTAAATTAATTATAACAACATTAAAATTATTTGACAACTCATTTAATTTAATTATCTCAATTAAATTCTCACTTTGATCAATAAAATTATTTCACATTAATTTAATCAACGGGACACACTTAATTAAATTAATCTACCACAATTCCATCCAATATTTATTTAACTCAATAAATAAATCATCAAAATATTTATTTAATTTAATAAATATTTAAAAATTAATTATAAAATTCTCATTCGTCACAAAAGCCATTTCAATGAATCCAAACACTCAAAAACATGATTTTCACTATCATAGGATCTTAAATCTGAATTCTCGGGATGAACCCCTTGAACTCATTTTAAGATCCAATATTACAGGTACAGTGATTTGCAGTATTTAGATATTACATTTAAACAAAAAGTCCATTATGGGAATCTAGTTAAGATCCATTCAGTAGATCTCAACCCCAGGATCCCCAGGCTCAGATTGACTTGCTTCAATATGTATATACAATATCCTAGAATTGATGTTAGGTGATTTCATCGGTTGAAATCCCCATATCTAGCCATTAGAACCCCCTCACCTCTAGATATAGATCTAGGGCTCTACGGAGTGATTGGGACTGACCAAAAATAGTAAAACATCTAGATCTACCATAGATCTAAGCCAATCTAGCATATAGGTTAGATCATCATGCTTTATAACCGTTCAAAATGCTAGATTGGCTAGATCTAGGTAGATTTAGTCAAATAACTGGTTTACAACTGAATATGCACAAATTAACCGGTAAAAACTCAATGTCTACCCACTACACGCAATATATATGTAAAACAAAACATTTAATTGGTAGAAATTGCTATATCTACATAGATGTAGTATTTATAACAATATTTACAAAGAAAGTGGCTAAAAATGAGTGTTTTTCACCTTGGGGGACGCGTGAACAAGCTTCTTTTGGCTTGAATTCAACTTTTATCACTCTAAACTTATAATATGTATGATATATAAGATCAAACAACAAAAATATGATGAAGAATGCCAAATCTGAAGCTTTCTCTTTAGCTTTTCCTTTTTTTATGTATATGAAATAATGAACTGCTGCTGCTGCCTTAAGGCATCCAACATTAGCTTCAGGTACACTTGAGGTTGGGCCCCACGGGTCCCGTTGTCTCGAAGTCCATGCCTTAGGTCTCCATCTGATGAAAGTTGAGCTTCATACCCAAAAATCTCAACAAATCTTTAGGAAAGGCTGTGAAATACGGTCGAATCTGACTGACTAGGAGTCTGGGATGATAATGGAATTAGCTAAAAGGTATCTTCTGGTTCCCGAGGATCTTCAATCGACTCATCTTCGATAACTCGCAGTTCATTGGTTGCTTCGGTGATGTCTTATTGTTGGTCGTTTTACCGATCAATATATGTGTGCAAGTATACACTGTCAACAAGTAATAAAGTGTAAGTAAAGTATCATTCCCACGGAGAATTAACTAATAAAGTTTACCAAGCACTAACCCATAACCATTTCAGTCTTATTTAAACGAATGATTTAATATAGTGATGAAAAATATAAAATTAAATAATACTAACTATCCCTAGAATGAAACTAGATAATGAAGACTCGAGATTACAATTTCCCCTATTGAATCATTTAAATCGACACACTTCCTGTTAAGCCAAATTAATTATAGTGAATTGTTAGTCGAGAACACAAAAGTGAAATATAGCCATCTCTCGATGTACCATACCCATATCACATGTAATCCACAATTGATAAAATACACATGAACACCCACATTATCTAAACCGCTATATGTCTATGCAATTTATAAATAAATAGGATTTAAGCCCAAGCTCTCAATTGACAACGAGTGGTGCTTCGATATATGTCTATCCTAAACATGAATCATACATTCCATCACCATGTATGTGAGTCCCCAAATTTTATGAATAAAGATTTAAATTTCTCGAAATATTTTTTTGAATATTATGGTGTGGATTTGATATAATGTTATAGTTGTGGGTAATATTTACAAATTTTGCAAAGTAAGCAAGTGGTTATATAATATTCGATTGGTCAGGGAATATTCTTTTTGTCAGAGAATATTCGTACGACAATATAATCATTGACGGACCCCATAACCGAAGTATTGTCGTAGTTAGAAAATGACATAATTATCTTTTTATAAAAATAACGGCAAAAGTGTTACGGTTAAAATTGCTGAACTACCCGGTAGTAAAAATACAGTAATACGCATTGTTGCATAGTAGCACACGGTATTGATTATTGATGCTTACGTAAGAAGTCACTCAGTTATACTCAATTATTGCTATAGTAATTGCTACATCATATCTCTCATATTAATGATTCAATTATTATCACAGTATCATCTGCATAATATTTTATATATTATTAAATCAATAATTGAGATGACAAAGTTATTCATATTATTAAATTGAAATATTTACAATGTCTAGAAGTTCTGTCAAGGAGAGGTTTGGTCATTTAATTGTGCGCCAATAAGGAGACATCTATATCAGAAAGCCCCCTTTTTCCATGGAATGACCTAGTTATTAAATATTGTGAGTTATAATATTAATAATGAATAAGTTTGTGTTGATTAAAGATGAATTTGATAGTTCCATTGTGTTGGGATTATAAGTGTTAGTGGAAATCGACATCTATTTCGATGATAATTGATGTCTGGGGGTTATATTGATAAATTGGGTAATTAATTGAATAAATGAGCAATTAATTGCTACTAATTCACATGCTTATATAACTATTTGTTCACATGTGTGTACTATTGAATCACATTCTTGTACTATTAGGGGAGTTGGTGCAAGATTGATAATACTTGCATGACTAAGTTATAAGTGGAGGTATAGATGGAGGTACTATACTGTAATTCGTATATTCTATTATACTCACATGAGATATCATTTATTTTATACTCGTCATGAAATATCATTTTCTTTGGTATTTTTCTGTTACGAGTTACTATTCACGGGTTACTATTCACCCATTTACTATTCACTCTAGTATTATTCACTCGGGTATTCGGGGCACTTTTCGTGCCGGAGTACTATTCACGAGTTACTATTCATAGGTTACTATTCATCCGATTACTATTCACTCTAGTATCATTCACTCGGGTATTCAGGATATTTTTCGTGTCGGGGTACTATTCACGAGGTACTATTCCCGAAATACTATTCACGGGATACTATTCACCTAAAAAATATATTTCTTTTCTGTCCAAATTATTTTTGGTACATGAATATTATTCTTGAATTTTACTCCACAAAGCAGTATCATGGTGACAATTTGGACGTCATTGATTCCTGGATAAATTAAATTATAAATCTTTAAAATTTATTCCAGAACTTGTTTTATTGAATTATTATGTCATTGTCATCATCCTCATGCTTATATTGTGATGAAAGTCATCTTTGGCTTACATGAATAGATGGACTTGGTATGATTATGACCAGGGATTATTCGGTATAATCATTACCGTAATGTGACAAATGATGTGGTAAAAGTCCTTATTGGCCTGTAGTGCATTGATGGACAGTTTTTGGTATGATTATGACCAGGGATTATTCGGTATAGTCATGACCATTGATGATTTAATGAATATCCTTGGCCGTGGTGCAAGGATGATTCGAGGATGTGGTTTATTTTTTTTAAGCTGAGTCTCAGCGATAAAGTTGATGAAAAACTTTTTAAATAATAGAAGATAATAGAGTTTATGCTCTACCTGACTCTTCTAATAGATTGCTTATTTTCGCTGCAGTTGTTGATCTAAAAACTTGTTGTCTATTGTATTCAATCAGTTGTTATACTGTTGAAGGATAAGGATAATTTATTCTGCATTATCTTAGTCATAATATTTCTTACTGGGCTAGTTGAGCTCACCCTTTCTTTCACTGTTGTCTTTAGGAAATGAGAACGTAACCGGGACTAGTCGGGGAATGGAGTGACGATCCAGATGATAGCATTAGTAGTCCTCGCTATTCTGTTAAATATTGCGACAATAAATGTAATGAGGACTCTATTGATTGTGGATATTGTCTTGATGACAATATTCTTATTAAAACTCTTAGATTATGTTTTGTCGTATTTTACATGACTGTTGTATAATTAAGTTGTATTTGTATTCTATACCATGTATTTTCTGACGACCCAAGATGGGTGATGTATACCTGTTTTTAGGGCATCACAGTTGGTATCAAAGCTTAGGGATATGATCCCTGGCTGAGATGTGAGACAAGAACTAAGAGGGGAGAGACGGGGAATTCCTTCGCTAGTATGACCTACCAAAGTTTATTTGAGATTTAATTGGTCGGTCAGAGTATACCGATAATATGTGACATGTCAATTAACCCTTGTTTTGTGACAGTGTTTGAGAAAGGCATATGAAAATGTTTAGATAAGCAATGAAGCACATGAGACTGTTGAGTCAGCTCAACCAAAAGGTAATGACCAGCAACACGATAATAGTCATACTGGTGGCAACGACCATCGGAACAATGATAACCATCGTAGGGGAAATTATCATGCCAAGAATGGTAACCACTTCGGTGGTAATAATGGCCAGGATAATAGAAGTGGAAATTTCAAGAAGAGAAGGTTCAATAATGATGGAAAGACAACAACACCAATACCCGTTTTCAAGGAAGGAGAAAGACCACTAATTGTATGCTTCAAATGCGGAGGGGAGGGACATATCAGTCCAAACTGCGTGATACAGTCCAAAGCATGTTATAATTATGGAAAAGAAGGTCACCTAGCCCGATTTTATCATGCACCAAAGTCAAGTCCAGCTGGGACGGTGGCACCAAAGGCGGATATAGTCAAAACAAAGTCGGTGGTTTCAGGGAGAGCGTTTGTCGCGACTTTTCAAAAAGCGAGTAACCCGAACGAAGTTAGCACGAGTTAGTTAATTATAAATTCTTGCGAAGTCTATACATTATTAGATACAGGTTCTACCCATTATTTTATCTCTCTTTCTTGCACTCAACATTTAAATTTAACTCTAGAGAAGTTAGACTTTGACTAATCAATTGAAACTTCGTTAGGAGAAACCTTCATTTCATGTGCTATCCAAGTCTTGGATGAGAGTTATAGTTTTTAAATGATATTTCTATCGTTAATAAATTTTTTGACGTATTCTTGAAGAACTTCCTAGCCTACCCCTAGAGCGTGAAGTCGAATTTTGTATTGACTTCAGTACAAAACCCATTTCTTCAACCAAAACGAATGAAAAATGCGCCAAAGGCATTGGCTCGAGCTATTGAAGATTACGACTATACCATTCAATATCATTGTGGAAGAGCAAATGTGGTAGCTGACGCGTTGAGTAGAAGATCATATACGTTTACGAGTGCGACGTTGTTAACACAAAAACCCATTTCATATAACTTACAAATGATGAAGATAGAGTTAAAGACTATAGAGACCCACGTAAAGATAACGAATATACGATTAGAATCTACTTTATTCGATAAAGTTAAAGCCATGCAAGTTATATACTCAGAGCTGATGAATGTGAAGAAGAAGGTTCAAGAGGGCGTTATTCTAGAAGTAAGAATCAATGAAGAGAGGAAATCTCAACCCTCGATTTTATTATCCCATTTGAAATCCTTGATCGAGTAGGAACTGTGGCCTATAGACTCATTTTACTGCCATGTATGTCGCGTGTTCATAACGTTTTTCACGTATCGATGTTACGTAAATATGTGGATGACCCGAACCACATTATTAAATTAGAACTAGACGAGATAACATAAGATTTAACGTATGAGGAGATGCGTGTTAAAATTTTGGATAAGAAGGATCGTATTCAACACTCAAAGGTTATACCTCAAGAGTTAGAATCTGAAATGAAGTCAAGGTATCCTCATCTCTTCGGCATACCAGGTACGAACGTAAATTTTGAGGGAAAAATTTCATAAGGATGGGAGATTGTGAGACCCCAAATTTTATGAATACAGATTTAAATTTCTCGAAATATTTTTTTGAATATTATGGTGTGGATTTGATATAATGTTATAGTTGTGGGTAGTATTTACAAATTTTGCAAAGTAAGCAAGTGGTTATATAATATTTGATTGGTCGGGGAATATTCTTTTTGTCGGGGAATATACGTACGACGACACAATCATTGGTGGACCCCACAACGGAAGTATTGTCGTAGTTAGAAAATGATAGAATTATCTTTTTATAAAAATAACGGCGAAAGTGTTACCGTTAAAACTGTTGAACTACCCAGTAGTAAAAGTATAGTAATACACATTATTGCATAGTAACACACGGTATTGATTATTGATGCTTACGTAAGAAGTCACTCAGTTATACTCGATTATTGCTACAATAATTGATGCATCATATCTCTCATATTATTGATTCGATTATTGTCACAGTATCATCTGCATAATATTTTATATATTATTAAATCAATAATTGAGACGACAAAGTTATTCATATTATTAAATTGCAATATTTACAATGTCTAGAAGTTATGTCAAGGAGAGGTTTGGTCATCTAATTGCGCGCCAATAAGGATAAATCCTTATCAGAAATCCCCCTCTTTCCTGGGAATGACCTGGTTGTTAAATACGGTGAGTTATAATATTAATGATGAATAAGTTCGTGTTGATTAAAGATGAATTTGATAGTTCTATTGTGTTGGGATTATTAGTTTTAGTAGAAATCGACATCTATTCCGATGATAATTGATGTCTGGGGGTTATATTAATAAATCGGGTAATTAATCGGATAAATGAGCAATTAATTGCTACTAATTCACGTGGTTATATAACTATTTGTTCACATGTGTGTACTATTGAATCACATTCTTTTACTATTAGGGAAGTTGGTGCAAGATTGATAATACTTGCATGACTAAGTTAAAAATGGAGGTATAGATGGAGGTACTATACTGTAATTCATATATTCTATTTGTAACACCCCAAAATCCGGTCTATTTTCACATCCGGATTCCGTACGTCACGATCCCATCTTCTTCCAAACATACATCATTATATAGCTAAATATAACAATATACATCCTCAAATCCCAGGTTCTAAAACCTTAAAATCTCTTTTATTATAAATAATGATAATTACATTATTCTTTACATCTCACACAAGTGACTTTTATCCACCACCAAGGATACATAATCATTCATTAAACTATTCTATAGTTGAATTCTATCATTCTATATTACAAGTCTCCGCTTGATCTTCACGCACATTCATACACTGAATGACACTTCGTCTGGATACCGATCAACATGATCTTTACGGGATCCTTAAGTTCTTTCTAACATCGTTCACTGAAAATGTTTTTATTTAAAGCAAGTGTGAGTATTCAATTGCTCAGCAAGTCAAAGCAGTTGAACAAACAACTTTAAGAATTCAAAAGTTCTCGTAAGACTTCAATAACTGAACAAAGGTTATGAAGCAGCTTGAATAATAAGAATAATCTCGATTCCTATCATTTTAAAACATTAGTTACATTCCCTTTGAAGTACTTTCATTCTCTACTCTCTTTCATACACATTCTGTCTGGCTAGAATCAATAGCACAAACTTAACAATAACGGTTCATATATAAACATAACATTCTCATATTGAATAGTTCAATCACAGAATAGTTCATATCATAGAAACACCGAAGTGTTCACATTGTGGCACAAGGCCTCATATATTCTAACACCTTGTACAAATATCACACATTTGCACATAGACAGAACTTCTCAAGTTCAACATCTGAGTAGTTTAGAAACTAGCATTCATTTAAAATATGAATGAAGTTAGGAAACATTCCTCACACACAACTACAACTTATAGTTTACGCTGAACTGTTCATTCCAATTCCTATGTAGCACATAAGGAAATAACACATATACCAATTAGTCATATACTAGACTTACGCATTGGTTTACTTTACTTACTTCTTAGGGTTCACGTTCTTATAAACTAAGTTTACGCGACCAACTTCCTTTACCGGTTAATGGCTTTATGACATACGGAGATGTCGTACTTAATACGTTCATCATCTTTGATGATTTACATTCTTATCTTCTTCTTATAACTCTCCTAGGACTCTCAGCACACATCGTGTCTCTGCTAGTAGTCCATATGGTACTCTGAGTGGTTTCCCATAAATAACCAACAAATAAGTTCCCGTCTCATCTACACTGCCCATAACAGTGAGTTAGATCGGTTGCAAGTTTTGTATATACCTTTGCTCTCTGAAGGAATTGTTTAGCCCAGCTCCCATATGTTAACCATCAAAGGTTACGATTGTACTAGAACCTAAATTCATCTTAACTTACCCGAACTATTAAACTATAATGTTTGTTAAGTCAATTTCTTATTCCTTATGGCTTTCTGGCAACTAAATGCCATACCTCAGGATTCATTCTTTATCGTCAAAGTCATATAATCTTTTGTATACTCAGGACGATCATTCAATATTCATTCTACGCATTTATAGCATTAAGAATTTTACGTTACCTTATTCTTATCTTATAATGTCTGATTCATTTGACTCGGAACGTTATCGAAGTTATAAACATTAACTCGGCTTTTTTTACGTTATATGTACTTGTCTTTAATTAATCTTTTCCACCATTGACAAGTTTAATCATTGATCTTTATTATCTTACTGTCAAACCATACACGGGGTGTATGTTCTACCCATTTAGTATTCGCGTATACTTAACCTTTAACTTGGTTGAAGTGTCCAACGTTTACATTTCATTCTAACATTCTCATCCGACTCACATTCGGCTTTTATTAATCTTATTATCGTTCACTATGGTTTTCTTGATAATTCTTATCTTACTTACTACCTTCGTCAACGTCTAAGTCATACAACCAATATATACTTAGAGCGTTCGCTCAATGTGAATACGATTCACGAGGATCGTTTACGTATTCAACATTTACATTACTTGCCACTTAATTCTATTCAACCTTCATCCAAGGTTTTAATTACTTTCATTCATTACTCGTCACCTGAACCCCATGTTCATTATTCTTTCTTAATGTCAAAGCTATACGGTTCGTTGTATGTTAAGACCGATTGTTCATCGCAACAATGTTGTGTTCACAACGTCTAAATGCTTTACATTCGTCTCTCATGACCATGACATAACATCGAAATGTTATTCATTACCCTAGTTAATCAACGTTTAAGGAATCACAATTATAGCAATCCCTCATGTTCGTTTCATTGTGACTACGGTTTTCGGACATTGGTTCCGTAACCCGTGTTTACATTCTTTATCTTTTAATATCTTTTATTCTTTTCGTTCAACCTTCATCAAAGGTTTAATACACTTATTTAAGTGTTACATTAGTTAAATTATATGTTCATATTTCTTTCTTGCACATCCCACAGTAATTGAGTAGTAAAAATCTCATTTCTGGGCATTGCCCTGCACCGGCGCTGCGGCACCGTGGCCTTCCCTTTCTTTCGCACTGCGGCACCACTTAGTAGTAGCTAATGGCCTGAGCTCGCGCTGCGGCGCTGGCCGCCAAGGCATGACACTCGCGCTGCGGCCCCAAGCATGAAACCTAGAAAATTTTTCTAACTCTTTTACAAACTTTAGATGCTGACTTTGAAATCTCATATCTTATTCGTTATAACTCGGAACGAGGTGGTTCCAAATCCATTTTCTTCCTAATCTTACATACTTCGATTACCTTTGCACAAAACTTCATTCTGAATCCGTTAACATGCCATTCAATTGTCTTAATCTTTGCTCTTCGTTTCTTTTACGTTATTAACGTTCTTCGTTCGTTCGTCCGTAATTCGGTCATTCGATCTCAGAACTTGTTCATTCTTGAGTCCACGAATCACGTTTTCTATGTTCTCTTACATTCTTATGAAACCCTACACATTTGGGTTCATTTACTAACTTTCTAATTCTCATTCTTCTTTTACGATAATTTCGCCATAACTTCGTTATAGCTCAGTTTTAATCCATTCTTCATGAAAGTTTCTAACATTCCTAACCAAGCAATAAGCAACTAACTTATACGCGATGGTTTTAAATTTGTCCATCAACAACAATTATCCTACGATGGTTTTAAATTTGTCCATCAACAACGTTCTTCGAGTTCTTCGCGTGTTCTTCATTTTTAATCGATATTTTGGATTACGATTTTACTTTATCTTGGAATTTGATGTTATAGAACATCACTCCTTACTTATTTAGTCTACTCATTCATAAGATTCATTCGGATCGCTCAAAATCCTTACGAATCTTATACTTCCTTAAGAAATTTATAAACTAAATTCCTAATTCTTATTTCTTTGTTTTCTCATGATTTCAACTATATGAAATCATTCTTAACTTCATCTACTTCTTATCTTCATTAAGTTATTTTTTGAACTTATTAAACTTAAAGAAAATTAAAAGAAACTAGGGTTCGGATTACCGTTCTTTTTTAATCTCCTTCCGTCGAACAAAGCGTTCACTCGGCAAGATTTTCCTCATTCTCTTCCTCTTCTTCTCCCATCCGATATCTCTCTCTACCTCTCATAGAGTAGGATTTTCAAAAGCTCAAAATAATGAAATTAAGCTTTCTATTTATAGAAAACCAAGGCTTAGGGCAAATTGGTCATTTCGCCCCTAACCTCCTTACTATTCCAAGCTGCCACCAAGTTTACTTAGCAACCACCCTTACTTGGTGGCCAAGTGGCCGCCCTTTATGCCCATGGGTCTCCCCCATGGGTTGCCCCATGGGTTTTACCCATCCGGTGACCCATCAGTTCGATCCGCGGTTTATTTTCTTGGATCGGACTTAATTAAATCTAACACTAGGCCTTACATTTATTCTTACTTAGCCTACCCTAGGCTTGATTACACATTCCATTGGGCTTGATATAATCCAAGTCCAATTGGATTCTTCAAAGTCCATGAACTCAAAGTCCATTTAGACTAATCGTATTCTACGCATTCCATGCTCGTATTCTCGTATTCTCTTCATATATAGTTTGTACGATATTCGTATTATAAGTCGTACAAATCTTCGTACTATACTCGTATAATAACTAGTATTATACTTGTATTTCTCACGCATAATAACTCTAGTTATTATACGAAATCATTAAATTCTCAGAACTCACTTTTCCTAACCCTTATGTTTTAAGTCCACAGGCGAAAAATTCGTTTTTGCCATAACTGAAATATTATTGAATGTTCCATCTCGTCTCATAATTCTATCATTACACGTTTCTTGGAAATTCAAAATAAATCTCCGAGCAGAACGGGTGAATAGTGCCTATTTTGTCTTTTTCCTAAGAAATATTTTTGTTCCTGAAATTTTTTTATTTTCGTCTTGAAAATTTTTACTCGTTCAGTCTAGCTCGTAGCTAGAATCCTCCCGATTAATAATCATTCTAGGTTATAGAACAATTAATAAACACATAGCACATAATAATATTAATAAAAATTCGTTTTATTAATAACTAATTCTTAAAACTTAAATTTTGGACAATCCGATTTTTCGGGTTGTCACATTCTTCCATCCTTCAAAAAATTCCGTCCTCGAAATTTCTTAAAACCAAACCCGTACCCGGGTCTTCACATTCTCCCCTTCTTCAAAGAATTTCGTCCTCGAAATTTTAGCTAACCCTTCTACTCAACTTCTCTTCAAATAAATTCTTATCTTTCATACATTCCCTACCCTTCATAACTTATCAAGAATCATGAAGTGGAAGGAATAAATAGGAATATAAGAATTCTTTTAAAACATTTCATACTTTTGCTGAGGGGTCAAATTGACCATGAACTCTTACTAGGTTAAACAACCTTTCACCGTAAACCTTTCTTACACGGTAAGTTTACAATCACAAAGAAGGTAAACTACCTCTTCCATACGTAGGTGATCAAACTATCGTATAACCCCATTTCGGAGTATGTTCACCTCAAACTTAATCATTGGATTCCGCACCCAAATAATTTGGTTCGACATAGATCTTCAAAGAAAGCTCGATTTTCTTTTAATCATGACATATCATTCGTCTCAGCCAAATCAAGTAGCTTAGACTATACCAATAAATTGGACATCAACTTGAATCATTCGTCTAGTCAACTCACTTGACATCGACCAATTCTTTAAATTCTTTTGCAATACATCAAAACGTTTCATGATGTCATGTTACCGCGCTTTTCACAGTACGTTGAGGACTTCATCAGTTTATGACTTCGTCATTATACATTATACCATAGCGGGTTATTGATCCTAAGATCACTTCCAACACTAGGTTCAATTACATTAATAACTCCATCCTTTTACCATCTTTGCATCAAATGCACTGATGATATAAAATTCATTTTGATATTTCAAATCAACTTTTGTCTAGATGAAACAATTAGCATAGATATACCAAGAATAGTTCTTTTAAAATCCATTGGTTCCGAAAACTGAACCAATTCTTTCATTTTCAAAACGCGCACATCAGCACGATTTCAAGAAACTTCGAAATCTAGCATAGCTAGATGACTTGGAATATCTTATCCTCCATTTTCCTTCATTGTCTTACTTGTAACAATACTTAATCTTCTTTAGCACCTTCAATGCTGAGTCTACTGAAATAACTCATTTCAGTCTAAACATTCCTATACTTTAGTACAATCCATCAACTTACCACACATTATGAGTTCAGGAACTTTCCACAATAATATGAGTTTAAGAACTATCCCAGACAGACCATATGCATCCATTCGCTGAAAAGTTCAAAAATATATCATATAATTATGAGTTACGAACTTACCATAAATATGAGTTTCAAGAACTCGCACCTAACTTATCGTTCTTTACCTATCAAGTATATACATGAGAAAAGATTCACCTTCTCATCATATACATCTTGATAGCGTGACCAATTTCAATGATTATCACTGTAACAAACTGAGTAGTTATTACACCAAGCACAAACCTCTGCCCATACAAAGGTTCATACAACTCAGCTATCACATGAGTCCTCAATTAAAATTTTACAACTTCTAACTTTCTCTTTACTTAATACGAATTTTCTTTAATTCGTATGCTATCCTTTACAACTCAATCTGAGTTCTTCTTCCTGTACTACTTCGTAATACCATTTATTCATATCATTGGCTATAAATAATTCGTCGTTTAACAGCTCGCCTGTTACTACGATTTACTATGATCACGTGGTGATCTCCTTATCATTTTCTCTACGATTATAGTCTTAGGTACTCATACCTAAGATTTATAACCTATGAACTTTGATACCAACCTGTAACGCCCCAAAATCCGGTCTATTTTCACATCCGGATTCCATACGTCATGATCCCATCTTCTTCCAAACATACATCATTATATAGCTAAATATAACAACATACATCCTCAAATCCCAGGTTCTAAAACCTTAAAACCTCTTTCATTACAAATAATGATAATTACATTATTCTTTACATCTTGCACAAGTGACTTTTATCTGCCACCAAGGATACATAATCATTCATTAAACTATTCAATAGTTTAATTCTATCATTTTATATTACAAGTCTTCACTTGATCTTCACGCACATTCATACACTGAATGGCACTTCGTCTGGATACCGATCAGCGTGATCTTTACGGGATCCTTACATTATTTCTAACATTATTCGCTAAAAATATTTTTATTTAAAGTAAGTGTGAGCATTCAATTGCTCAACAAGTCAAAGCAGTTGAACAAACAACTTTAAGAATTCAAACATTCTTATAAGACTTCAATAACCGAACAAAGGTTATGAAGCAGCTTGAATAATAGGAATAATCTCGATTCCTAACATTTTAAAACATTAGTTACATTCCCTTTGAAATACTTTCATTCTCTACTCTCTTTCATACACATTCTGTCTAGCTAGAATCAATAGCACAAACTTAACAATAACAGTTCATATATAAACAGAACATGCTCATATTAAACAGTTCAATCACAGAACAATTCATATCATAGAAACACCGAAGTGTTCACATTGTGGCACAAGGCCTCATATATTCTAACACCTTGTACACATATCACACGTTTGCACATAGACAGAACTTCTCAAGTTTAACATCTGAGAAGTTTAGAAACTAGCATTCATTTAAAATATGAATGAAGTTAGGAAACTTTCCTTACGCACAACTATAACTTATAGTTTACGCTGAACTGCTCATTCCAATTCCTATGTAGCACATAAGGAAAAAACACATATACCAATTAGTTTTATACTTAACTTACGCATTGGTTTACTATACTTTACTTCTTAGGGTTCACGTTCTTACAAACTAAGTTTACGCGGCCAACTTTCTTTACCGGTTAACGGTTTCATGACATACAGAGATGTCTTACTTAATACGTTCATCATCTTTGATGATTTACATTCTTATCTTCTTCTTATAACTCTCCTAGGACTCAACACAAATTGTGTCTCTGCTAGTAGTCCGTATGGTACTCTGAGTGGTTTCCCACAAACAACCAGCAAACAAGTTCCCGTCTCATCTACACTGCCCATAACAGTGAGTTAGATCGGTTGCCAGTTTTGTATATACCTTCGCTCTCTGAAAGAATTATTTAGCCCAGGTCCCATATGTCAACCATCAAAGGTTACGATTGTACTAAAACCTAAATTCATCTTAACTTACCCGAAATATTAAACTATAAAGTTTGTTAAGTCAATTTCTTATTCCTTATGGCTTTCTGGCAACTAAATGCCATACCTTAGGATTCATTCTTTATCGTCTAAGTTATATAATATTTTGTATACCTAAGATGATCATTCAATATTCATTCTGCGCATTTATAGCATTAAGAATTTTACGTTACCTTATTCTTATCTTACAACGTCCGATTCATTTAACTCAGAATGTTATCCAAGTTATAAACATTAATGCGGCTTCTTTTACGTTATACGTACTTGTCCTTCATTCAGCTTCTCCACCATTCACATGTTTAATCATTGATCTTTATTACCTTAAGGTCAAACCATACACGGGGTGTAGGTTCTACCAGTTTAGTATCCGCGTACACTTAACCTTTAACTCGGTTCAAGTGTCCAACACTTACATTTTATTCTAATATTCTCGTCCGACTCACATTTGGCTTTCATTAATCTTATTACCATTCACTACGTCTTTCTTGATAATTCAAATCTAACTTACTACCTTCGTCAACGT
Organism: Panax japonicus; assembly: GCA_020205505.1. Lineage (NCBI taxonomy): Eukaryota > Viridiplantae > Streptophyta > Magnoliopsida > Apiales > Araliaceae > Panax > Panax japonicus. The sequence goes on along the minus strand of CM035095.1, from coordinate 56,280,552 downwards.
CTAAGTCATACAACCAATATATACTTAGAATGTTCGCTCAACGTGAATACGATTCACGAGGATCATTTACGTATTCAATATTTAGGTTACTTGCCTCTTAATTCTATTTAACCTTCATCCAAGGTTTTAATTACTTTCATTCATTACTCGTCACCTGAACCCCATGTTCATTATTCTTTCCTAATGTCAAAGCCATATGGTTCGTTGTATATTTAGACCGATCGTTCATCGCAACAACGTTGCATTCACAGCATCTAAACGCTTTACATTCATCTCTCATGACCATGGCATAACATCAAAATTGTTATTCATTACCCTAGTCAATCAACGTTTAAGGAATCACAATTATAGCAATCCCTCACGTTCGTTTCATTGTGACTACGGTTCCCAGACATTGGTTCCGTAACCCGCGTCTACATTCTTTATCTTTTAATATCATTTAATCTTTTCATTCAACCTTCATAAAAGGTTTAATACACTTAATTAAGTGTTACATTAGTTGAATTACATGTTCATATTTCTTTCTTGCATATCCCCCATTAATTGAGTAGTAAAAATCTCATTTCTGGGCATTGCCATGCACCGGCGATGCGGCGCCGTGCCCTTCCCTTTCTTTTACGTTGCGGCGCCACTTAGCAGTAGCTAATGGCCCAAGCTCGCACTACGACGTCGGCCCCCAAGGCACGACTTGCGCTGCGGTGCCAAGTATGAAACCTAGAAAAATTTTCTAAGTCTTTTACAAGCTTGAGACGCTGACTTTGAAATCTCATATCGTATTCGTTATAACTCAGAACGAGGTCATTCAAAAGCCATTTTCTTCCTTATCTTACGTACTTTGATTACCCTTAGACAGAACTTCATTCTGAATCTGTTAACATGCCATTCAATTGGCTTAATCTTTGTTCTTTGTTTGTTTTATGTTATTAACGTTCTTCGTTCGTTCGTCCGTAATTCGATCATCCGAACTCGGAACTTGTTCGTTATTGAGTCCACGACTCACGTTTTTCACTTTCTCTTACATTCTTATGAAACCATACACGTTCTGGTTCATTTACTAACTTTCTAATTCTCATTTTTCTTTTACGAAAATTTTGCCATAACTTCGTTATAGCTCAGTTTTAATCCATTCTTCTTGAACGTTTCTAACATTCCTAACCAATCAATAAGAAACTAACTTATACACGATGGTTTTAAACTTGTCCATCAACAACAATTATCCTACGATGGTTTTAAATTTGTCCATCAACAATGTTCTTCGCGTTCGTCGCGTGTTTTTCATTTTTAATCGATATTTTGGATTACAATTTTACTTTTTCTTGGAATTTGATGTTATAGAACATCATTCCTTACTTATTTAACCTACTCATTCATAAGATTCATTCGGATTGCTCAAAATCCTTACAAATCTTATACTTCCTTAAGAAATTTATAAACTAAATTCCTAATTCTTATTTCTTTGTTTTCTCATGATTTCAACTATATGAAATCATTCTTAACTTCATCTACTTCATATCTTCATTAAGTTATGTTTTTGAACATATTAAACTTAAAGAAATTTAGAAGAAACTAGGGTTCGGATTACCGTTCTTCTTTAATCTCCTTCCGTCGAACAAAGCATGCACTCGGCAAGCTTTTCCTCATTCTCTTCCTCTTCTTCTCCCATCTGAACTCTCTCTCTCTACCTCTCATAGAGTAGGATTTTCAAAAGCTCAAAATAATGAACTTAAGCTTTCTATTTATAGAAATCCAAGGCTTAGGGCAAATTGGTCATTTCGCCGCTAACCTTCTTACTATTCCAAGCTTAGCCACCAAGTTTACTTAGCCACCACCCTTACTTGGTGGCCAAGTGGCCGCCCCTTATGCCCATGGGTCTCCCCCATGGGTTTCCCCATGGGTTTTACCCATCTAGTGACCCATCAGTTCGATCCGCGATTTATTTTCTTGGATCGGACTTAATTAAATCTAACACTGGGCCTTACATTAATTCTTACTGAGCCTACCCTAGGCTTGATTATACATTCCATTGGGCTTGATATAATCCAAGTCCAATTGGATTCTTTAAAGTCCATGAACTCAAAGTCCATTTAGACTAATCATATTCTACGCATTCCATTCTCGTATTCTCGTATTCTCTTCGTATATAGTTTGTACGATATTACTATTATACGTCGTACTAATCTTCGTACTATACTCGTATAATAACTAGTATTATACTCGTATTTCTCACACATAATAACTCTTGTTATTATACGAAATCATTAAATTCTCGGAACTCACTTTTTTCCTAACCCTTAGGTTTTAAGTCCGCAGGAGAAAATTTCGTTTTTGCCATAACTGAAATATTATTGAATATTCCATCTCGTCTCAGAATTCTATCATTACGCGTTTCTTGGAAATTCAAAATAAATCTCTGAGCAGAACGGGTGAATAGTGCCTATTTCGTCTTTTTCCTCAGAAATATTTTTTTTCCTGAATTTTTTTTATTTTTGTCTTGAAAATTCTTACTCTTTCAGTCTAGCTCGTAGCCAGAATCCTCCCGATTAATAATTATTCTAGGTTATAGAACGATTAATAAACACATAGCACATAATAATATTAATAAAAATTCATTTTATTAATAACTAATTCTTTAAACTTAAATTCTGGACAATCCAATTTTCTGGGTTGTCACACTATTATACTCATCTGGGATATCATTTCTTTTGTACTCGTCATGAAATATTGTTTTCTTTGGTATTTTTTTGTCACGAGTTACAGTATTTTCTTTGCTATTCCCTCTAGTATTATTCACTCGGGTATTCACGGTACTTTTCATGCCAGAGTACTATTCACGGGTTACTATTCACCCAGTTACTATTCCCTCTAGTATTTTTCACTCGGGTATTCACGGTTCTTTTTATGCTAGAGTACTATTCACCCGATTACTATTTACTCTAGTATCATTCACTCGGGTATTCGGGACACTTTTCGTGTCGAGGTACTATTCATAGGGTACTATTCCTGAAGTACTATTCACGGGATACTATTCACCCGAAAAATATATTTTTTTTCTGTCCAAATTATTTTTGGTACATGAATATTTTTCTTGAATTTTACTCCACATAGCAGTATCATGGTGACAATTTGGACGTTATTGATTCCTTGATAAATTAAATTATAAATCTTTAAAATTTATCCCTGAACTTGTTTGATTGAATTATTATGTCATTGTCATCATCATCATGCTTATATTGTGATGAAAGTCATCTTTGGATTACGTGCATAGATGGACTTGGTATGATTATGACCAGGGATTATTCGGTATAATCATGATCGTAATGTGAAAAATGATGTGGTAAAAGTCCTCATTGGCATGTAGTGCATTAATGGACAGTTTTTGGTATGATTATGACTAGGGATTATTCGGTATAGTCATGACCATTGATGATTAAATGAATATCCCTAGCCGTGGTACAGGGATGATTCGATGATGTGGTTTATTTTTTTTAAACTGAGTCTCAACGATAAAGTTGATGAAAAACTTTTTAAATCATAGAAGATAGTAGATTTTATGCTCTACTTGACTCTTCTAATGGATTGCTTAGATGCAGTTGTTGATCTTAAACTTGTTGTCTATTGTATTCTATCAGTTGTTATACTGTTGAAGGCTAAGAATAAATTATTCTACATTATCTTAGTCATAAAATTTCTTACTGGGCTAGTTGAGCTCACCCTTTCTTTCACTGTTCTCTTCAGGAAATGAGAACGTTGCCGAGACTAGTCGGGGAACGGAGTGACGGTCCAGATGATAGCATTAGTCGTCGTCACTATTCTATTAAATAGTGTGACATAAATGTAATGAAGACTCCATTGGGTGTGGATATTGTCTAGATGACAATATTCTTATTAAAACTTTTAGATTATGTTTTGTCGTATTTTACACAGCTGTTGTATAATTAAGTTGTATTTGTATTTTGTCCCATGTATTTTCTGGCGACCCAAGATGGGTGATGTAAACCTTTTTTGGGGGCGTCACAATGTAGAACATACAAACACAAGCTATCAAGATTAGATCTAAACCCATACTTCATTTTTCAAGTTCATATGGATTATCACGATAATTGATGGCCAATCAACTAAGCAAATAAGCATGAATCTTAATAGACAATCTCATAACAATTAATAAGACTAACAATGAAGTATGTCAAAATAAACTAGGCAATAGATTACATTGCAATCCCAAAATAGAGTTTAACTCATAGTTGAATTAGAATCCATGATCCACAATTGAATATACATTGAAAGATACAAATAGAAGTAAAGAGAGTTAGGGATAAAGAATATCAAATCTGAGTTTCTTCTCTTGTTTCACTTCTGAACTTTCAAGGATCTTCCATTGCTTCAATCCCCAAATCTTAGCTCTTCTAGGGTTCTAATCTACTCTAATCTAATAAGGAAATTAAAGATAAGAAAGGGGCATATATAATGTAGATTGATCCCTTAAGGGTGGAATCCCCCTTTACATCATGAAAATACGTCTCGTTTATAAGCCCTAATTGAACCCCCCTCTAAGTTAAGCTTCAATCACACTATCTAGCGAAAAAGTCATCTCTAGTCAACTTCTGAAGTGGCGCGGCCGCGCTAGAATTGGCCTGAAGTTGGGTGCGCCCGCGCTCAAGTATCAAATCACATTTTTTTTGATCCAGGGATTGGTGCGGCCGCGCCTGAAATACACTAGAAATCAACGCACCTGCGCCAAGGATTTTTTGTTGCATTGTCCTCTGGTTAAATGCCCATAAATTTTGATCCGGGAATAGTTATGGGGTCTGGCACCTATCAAATCGAAGCTCTCGACGAGATCTACAATTTTCATTCTTTGAGAATTGAGAAATAATTCACGGATGAAGGCTGAAATTGGGTTGGAAGTGACAGCTATGCAAATGGCCATCCAAAACAGTGACGTTCAACGTTCGTTGGTACAAAGGTCATAACTCTTGCATCCAAACTCCGATTAGAGTGATTCAAGATATTCCGAAAAGATAAGAAGAAGATCTACAACATAATCCAAGTTCCAAGCCAAGAACATGAAATGAATATGATAGCCCAAACGATGTTCGGATTGCTTTTCCTTGTGTTTTCATACCAATAGTCGCTCACATCGTTCCCAAGCATAAGATCTACAAAATGAACACAAAATGCATGAAAAATAACTATAAAACATGAGTATAAACAACTAATTCAAGTAATAGATACCGAATAAGTAGGTATAAAACCAACTTATCAAATACCCCCAAACACAAACCATTGCTTGTCCCCAAGCAACACAACATAATGCATTCTATATGCTATGCAAGCTACGCTACTTTGACAATGAATTCCCAGATTTCCAGCCATGTTAAGAATTCCAATAAGATATTCCTCAAAGAAATATCAAGATCCAAGAACAAAGCATCAAACTAAGCTAAAGGCATAATGACATACAATCAAATAATCCTAACCTGCTATAAAGATGTTGTGTGTGTGTGATGTGTTCACAAATAAGCTTGACCAAGGAAGGGATTTCACATGCTATACTGCTTAAGAAAGAAAACTGAAGTTCAAACCAAGAACTATGCATACAAATGAAACAACAACTACTCTAACACATCAGTACAAGGTAAGGTTCTGTAAAGGGTTTATTTTGCTTATTTTTACTCATGAGGGCAATTTTCGCACTTTCCTGCGGTGTTTATTGATTTTTTTCTATTTCCCATGACTGTGCAATATCTCATTCAATTAGGATAATAGTGCTACCCCATCGCGAGCTTTCAACCAACGACTCCCAGACCATTAAGACCTTAGGGCGCTAGGTGTAGAAACAATTCCCTCGGGTGTACTTACTCAAGTAACAAAGGCCCCGAAATAAGACTAGCCAAGGTATTTGTTTTTTACATTTTTTCTTGTTATTTTTTTTCTATTCTTATCTTTTTCTTTTTCTCTTTTTTATATAGAAAACATACCTATGCGTTCCCAAAACTTTAGTTTTAGTGTCTTCATAGTCATTACTCATTTCCTACACAATTTTATCATTAAAAACAACATTTTCCTCTCAACAGACAAGCATGCTAATCTTAACTAACAAGCAAAAAGGAACACTATCGTGCTACCCGGTAACATCTAAACAGCAGGCATGAATTATATCATGTATAAAATTATAACTAAGCTCAAGATATCAACCAAGTTCAAAAATCTATCAAATTTCTATGTCATCATTGGCCAAAATAGAATTCAACTAACTAAAAACCTAGGATTATGCAATGTTATGCAACTAATAAGATATTACACAAACAAAAAGAAAAAATTTACGTCAAAATTAAATTAATAACTACTAACTTGCAATTAACTATATGTAACATGAAATTACTCTATATCATACAATTACACTACATGCTTTAAACTACTAACTAAACCCAAACCCCCAAACTTAAAATGAACAATGCCCTCAATGTAATTAAAAGTGAAAGAATACTCTCTGAAGTGGCAATGTCATCTCTATTCGCCTCCTCAAGATTCGATGGTATATCAGGCGATGGATAAGTTTGAGAGAATCTAAAGTTGGAAACTGAGTGTGGACTTCTAACTGTCCGAATGCTTGAATCAAAAAATTCTAAAAATTTAGCATTGTTTGTTTTCTGTGATTGAGCTATGGCGCGTCCGCGCTACCTTGTACCTTGGCAGCTTCATTTTTTTTTGACTTCTGTTTGATCCTAAATGCTTATAGCAATTGGATTGAACCTGAGAGGAGAAACAATAAAAATATTATTAAGACTTACAACTATCAAACATCTATGAAATATGGAAAGTATGAAGAATTAAACATAGCAGAAGAAGTAAATGGAAATGTAAATAAGAATTAAACAAGGAGGGAGAAAGATTGGATGGGGTGCCTCCCATCTAGCGCTCGGTTTATAGTCCGTTAGCTGGACTCTTTTCTTGACACCGCTATCCAATTCCTCTACGATAAGCTAGGAACCCTCCATCCATTAGAACTACAATATGTGTAGGTAAGTTCCCCATCATTAGAGTCTGTGAATTGAAATAACCTAATATATTTCCTGTACATGATGTCTCCATTTCTATTGCATCGCCAGGTGCTTCTCCCGTTGCACCTGTGATTTTTTTATTGAAGAATTAAAGATTCAACGGGCTTTTCTTCTTTTATTATCTCTTCCTCTCCCCACCATGGTTTGTAAGAGGCCTCATAATCGCAGAAATTCTTACTTTGGATGTGACTACCAAGGGGACATGGGTGTGCAAAGTTCACTGAATTTTTTAACTCTAACTGATAAGGCACTTGGGGTATAATACAATTCAGCTCATGTTCTTCATTTTCCATACCCCCAGTTGTCTCCTCAATGTCCACTCCTTTCAGTTCATTCAGTGGCATGTACACTTCTGGTTCTCTATCAGTTTCATCGTCCATGTCATAGCACCAATTGTTTGGAGGGCGATTGTTCAAGGCTTCAAACATTTGATCCATATGATTCTGAAGAATTCGAATTAACCTACCTTGCTCAATCATCTTCTCCTTAGTTGATGCTACTAATTTGAACCACAAATCCCCCAATCTTGAATTATCTTGTTCAGTTTCAAAATCAATGTATTGAGGACCATTCATTTAGGAGTTAATTAGTTGTTCCATCTGTCTATTAAGATTTTGGCTTGATAACTCCTGACTCATCATCATCTCTTCATGGTCTGCTATGCTTTTTGACATGAATTCCTTCAGCCTTGAATTTTTTTCTTGTTGCATTGGAGGTGGATATGAGAAATCTGATGGATATGTTGGACCTAGAACATAGTCTTTGTCTCGATAGTTACAATTCCATTCATAATCTGGGTGATACCCCCAACCTTGATGATAATTGGGATAAATATAGTTGTTGAGGTAATCACCCCCAAACTGTACTTGTCTAACTCTGATGTCGCACTGATAACTCGGATGCTCGCCAGCACAATATTCACATGTAACTGCTATCTCTGGAGTGCGTTGGGCTACAAGAACATCCAACCTCTCCGAAAGTGTTGCAATTTGTGCTGATAAATGTAGAAAATACATTGAGTCCTTCCGTTCTTGTGTCCCTTGGTTGAATCTTATTTGCACAAGGCCATTGATAAGCAAAGTCATCCATGGTACCTGAAAAGAGAAAAATATAGGAAGATAATTAAAATAAAATAAAATGTTTAAATTAAGACTAATTTGATTGAAATATGATTGAAAAATATAAGAAGATAATTAGCTTACTTCTAGGGCTTTCTTTTGATATATGGCTCATCTCCTAACTCATTATACACAAAGAGTTATAGATTTTACAAAATCAAGTAATAAACTAATTTTCTGAAAATTTCCAAATTTTGTTCTTCATTTCGACAAAATACTAATAAATCACCTTAGCTTTAATTCCTTCATTTACAACCACATAAAATATATCCATCATTTATATCCACATAAAATAAATATTTCCATATCATATAAATTAATAAATAATTATTCACAAATAATATTACAGAATCACAATAATGACAACCAGCCCGTTCCCAGGAAAGAGGGGGCTTTTCGATAAGGATTTCTCGTTATTGGCGCGCAATTAGGTGACCAAACCTCTCCTTGACAGAACTTTCTAGACATTGCCAATAATTTTATCTAATAATATTATTCAAATAATATGAATTATTGATCTGATAATGAGAAATACTGTGCAGTGACAATTATTGAAACAACAATAATATAAAATATCAACGCAACAATTATTAAACCAATAAAATAAAATATTGAACAGTAATTACTGTAATAATTATTTAGTAGTGCCTTCATACGTAAGAGTCAATAATTCAAAAATACTATGCAATACTGTGTGCTACTGTGCAATCACGCGTATTACTGTATTTTAACCACTAGGTAATCCAACAGTGTTAACGGTAACAATTACACCGTTATTTATAAAAACTCAAACTTGTCGTTTTCTTCATCCGACAATTATTCTGTTATGGGGCCCATAAATGGCTACGCCGTCGTACGAATATTTCCCAACAACAAGAATATTCCATGACCAAATGAATATTCCCCGATAAATATGAATATTTTATAACCACTTGCTTATTTTGCAAAATTTTCACATTTCACCCATAACCAAAGTATTATATCAAATTATCACCTTATTATTTCAAGATAATAAATAGAGAAAATTCAATTTTATTTATAATAAGTTGGTGTCTTACAGATATCAAAAGATTTCAAAGTTTAATCATTTCAACGTTCAGTAAGAATGAACACTAAGCGGTCACTAGGGACTAAGAACTCTTGCTAGAATTAACAATATTATACTGCAAATCTAATATAAACGAGTACAACAGGTGATCAGCCTAAAGTACACTATGTTATGCATAATATTTAAACATGCTAGTACATGCGCACATCGGTTTCCCAAAAATTATATAATTTCCCCTTCAATGAGGGTTGTTCATCTCAGTAGATTTATGAGAGTCCGTACCAAGTCAATTGGTTTGGATAGCTTTCTAACACATGATAATAGTCTAGCCGAATCAATGTCTTAGACAACTTTTATAATTCATTTAAGAACGATAAGTTCAATGCTTGCAATAACGTCAGAGTATACAAATGATTTTTAAATAGTAATAGATATTTACTCGATATAAATATGGTTGATATGAAAACAATTCAGATTATAAAAAATATACAGTGTAAGAATTAGGGAACTTGCAATAATGTAGGAAATTATGGTGAGATACTTGCAATAATTGCGAATATTAAATATCAATAAGTGAATGTGGACTAATGAACAATAATTATCCACTAATATACTTTGAAAAATAATAACTCGAGTTGAGTTAAGAAAACTTTCCTTTTGCGTTGATTACCACTTATAGCACAACCCACCTTAATGAACTATATTATCATATTTATGTACATATAGGTATTCATTAGTCATACACACTTTGACATATAAATTAACATGTATTATCACACATATTTCTATCCATGTATGCTATACACATTAAAACCCATAGATGTATAATCCACATTGTTCTTTCTTTTGAAAATCTTAGGAACCTTCTAGCAACTTTAGTACAATATACTCATCTTTTATTTATATATGTGAAATATCACTTAAGTCACATATTCTAGTTTAAATTGTTTCACATACACATGTTAAGGTACTTTTAAACTAGGTTTTGTCTTTTTTATTTACTTTCAACAATTGTTAGTTTTTACTCATAACATTTCCATTTTACAATTGAAGAAAGTTCATTATGTCAAAGGTTAACCATAACATTATTTAACCCACACAACAATGCTAAACAACCTTTCCTAAGCATGCTTGCATGTAATAGATTTATTTACACGTAGCTAGTAAAACTCTCTACTTAGAAACTCATTTTAGTTCATGCGTGAGTAGTTTATAACTAAATAATAATATTTATCACATTAATCTAGCATTTTCCTGTAACACCCCGAAATTCGGTCTATCTTCATACTCGGATTCCATACGTCACGGTCCCACTACTTTCCAAATAATCATCATTATACGATTAAATATAACAACATACATTTTCAATTCCCAGGTTCTAATACCTTATAACCTCGTTCATTATAAATAATGATAATTACATTATTCATTACATCTTACACGAGTGACTTTTATCTGCCACCAAGGATACATGACAGTTCATTAAACTAGTCTATAGTTTTATTAAACTATTCTATATTCCAAGTCTTCGCTTGATCTTTACGCTCATTCATCTAATGAATGACACTTCATCTGGACACCGGTCAGCTTGATCTTTACGGGATCCTAAAGTTCTTCTAACATCGTACGCTGAAAATGTTTTTCATTTAAAGCAAGTGTGAGCATTCAATTGCCCATCAAGTCATAGCAGTTGAACAAATAACTTCAATAATTTAAACATTCCTTTAGAACTTTGATAACCGAACAAAGGTTATGAAGCAGCTTGAATAATATGATTAATCTCGATTCCTATCATTTTAAAACATTAGTCACATTCACTTTGAAATACTTTCATTTTACACTCTCTTTCATACACATTCTGTCTGGCTAGAATCTTTAGAACAAACTTAACAATAACAGTTCATGTATAAACACAACATTCTCTTATTAAACAGTTCAATCACAAAACAATTTTAATAACCCAGGATTTAGAATAATCCAAAATTTACAAATATTTTATTTTTTTTAATATTGACATTGGCTGTTAATATTGTACTGTGTATCTATGGTACGAGTCTCGAGAATTAGTCAACTTGTGTATTGACTGAGAAATTAGAGTAGTGTTGTGCTTAATAGCTTTAGAAACCCTAACCCTAATTTCTGGATAGGGATTCGACATAAATCGCAGTTATAATATCAATAACTGTGAGTATGTGTTTGTACTGTATAAAGTTAATGACTAATAATTGACTGGATAGAGTTTTATATTATAAACCCTAATAAGGGATTAGAAACCCTAATCTCAGATTTATAAAACCAAATGTACAGTTAAAAACACTAATTGTACGTCGGAAAACCCTAATTTAAAATCCTAGATTTCCTAAACCCTAATTAGGCAACCCTAATTCTAATTGGCATGCCTAAAGTGTTTGTTAAACTTAAATATGATTAGAAAACCCTAATTATATTTTAGTTATCTTAATTTCTATTTTACAAACCTAATTATAAATTATAAATTTAATTTTTCTAATTAAAACCATAATTAAAAATTTTAGAAGTTTGTGTTTTAAAACCTAAGGGTTAGAACCTTAGGGTTTAACCCTAAGGGTTTGTGCAAATGTCATGTGTACCGTTAAATTTAGAATGCAAATGACAAGAATACCATTTTCATATTTTTAATGAGATAACTTGTAAGTATTGCACAACCTTTAGTTGGTGACCAACTAAAGGCAGCCGGTTGACTTTTATCTCATCAATTTAATGATCCAAAACACTACATATCATGTTAGATTCATTGCATCATGTATTATAAAAGATAAAGAGAGAGAAAGGTTGCCAAAATTGTCCATTTTCTACCCAATCTCTTAACAACTCATTTTCTCTCTAAACCTCTGAAAATCATAAGTGTGTTAGTCCCTAAAACACTTCTTAGATCATCAAGAGCAGTGTTGTAGAGCCAAGATCTAAGCATCATCAAGAAAATGTATAAACCTAAACCCATCATAGATCTTGTGTACAAAGAAAACTTTTGTGTTTATGTGTTTAGATCTTTGCTAGACGATGTTTTATGATGATCTATGTTGATATAACATAGATCTATAGCATCAAAAGTGGGTAAAAGTTGAGTTTTTCATAAATTGTTCTTGAGTTTGAAATATAGTCTGACAAGAAATGTCAGTGGCAATTGATCCTTGCTCGTACACGATATGTGTTGTTTTAAAGTTGTTATTGGTAACTTGTTATGTTGTCTTTCATCTGAAAGTGGTAGTAAATCCATTAAATGGCTAGATTTGTAGTTATTAAAGGTCAAAACCCGTTGACCGGGCATGACCGGGCCAAATTTTAGGTAACCCAGAAAGCATTTTGTTAGTGTCTGATAAGTTTTGGAACGTCCAGTTCTGTCAGGTTGTTAGTGTTATGATGTTGTTGTTGTGACATATTTGTAGCTGATTATGTGTACTTTTATATTGGTGGCCTTATATCGTGTAGGATATCAACAGATCAAAGGTAACGGTTGGTCAAAGGAGGCCATTCGGCCATGACTTGAATTTCTGGAAATTCTAGAAATGGTTTTGCATGAACTTTCTGACATAGTGTGACCGCTTAATAAATTGTGATTTGTTTGTTGTTGGACCGATCTGTTGCTTTGGTATTGTTCCTTGACATAAGGACTATAACTTAGAACATTTAGATCACCAGAAACATGACCAGATCGTATATAAAATCGAGCATGAAAGTGACTAGTTGAACAACCTGGGTTTCTGGAAAACCCAGAAACCATCTGACAGTATGTTTGAGAGCTCAGATCTTTATATTGTGTTGATATATGACTTGTATAGTGGTTGATTGTTGTAGTGGTGCATACTTTTTACAAGATCAACGTTTAAGCAAACCTTGAACATGCCTGAGCTGAGATTAAAGGACGGTCAAGCCTTGCGCCTTGAACACTAAGATTGTTAGAGTTCTTGCGCCAGGAACACCAAAGACAACAAATATGTGTCGCTAAAGGTTTTAACGATGGTTTCAAAATATTTTAATTTCTGAATTTCCAGAAATTACTTAAAAAATAGAAATAAATTATAAAAATTATTCAAAATGGTTTTAAAAATTATTTTAAATTATGAAAAATAATTTTTAACCAATTGGAATATTTTTCATTAATATTTATAATTATTTAAATATTAAAGGTATTTAATTTATTTAATTAGTGTATTAAATAAATTTGAGAAAAATGATTTAATATTATTAAAAATCATTTTAAATAGGAATAAAGCATTTAAAAATATTTTGAGTTATAAAAATAACTTTTAATATTTTTAGAGAATTTTTATTAATAATTTAATATTAATTATATTGGATTTATTAAAATATTATATTAAATAAATTAGAGAAAAATGATTTTAACATTATAAAAATCATTTTAAATGAGAATAAAGTGTTAGAAAATATTTTGAATTATAAAATGGAATTTTCAATATTTTTGGAGAATTCTCATTAATAAATTAATATTAATGATAATGATTTTTTTAATTATTAAATTATATAAATGATATTAAAATGATTTTTTAATTTAAAAATCATTTAAAATGAGAAAAAAGATTTAAAATATTTGAAGTTATAATTAATAACTTTTAATATTTGGATAATAATTTCATTAATATTTAATATTAATGGTGATGATTTAAAAATGATTTTTAATTATTTTAAAAATCATTTAAGTTGAATATTGTCGATTTAAAAATATTTTAAGTTATTAAAAATAACTTTAATATTTTGACAAGTATGTCATTAGTATTTTAATATTATTAAATATTAATGATGTTAAGATTATTTGATAATTAAATCATTTAAAAATGATTTCAATGTTTGAAAAATTATTATGAATTATAATAATTGATTATAAATTATTAAAAGCTTCCAAAAAATATTATTAATGATATTTGACTTATCTAAAATAATATTGAAGCTTAGAAACCGAAATTACTTGACAATAACTGTGTTAATTGTCGGATAGGGTGACCAGAATACCGAGAATGGACCGAAGTCCAACCAGACCGAAATAGTTAGACTTGTTAAGTGTTTATATAGGTTATAAATTCTGATGTGGCTATGTGGTAATGTGTTTAGGAGAAGTTTGACTGTGAATTACAGTGTTGTATGTTATAAATGATTGTGCTAATTGTGAGACATATATTATTGGTTATAGGTCTTACGAAAGCAGATAAGTATATTGTGTAGCAGTAATCAATGCGGAAGGCAAGTTCCCTAACTTAACCTTGGTTATATTTATTCAATTATTATAGTGGTTAATTATTGCTAATTATACCACGTCCAGGGATTTATTGTTGATTATTCGCAGTTATTGCATGTTTAATACTTCAAATTGAATTACTGATTCAGAAAATATACATTTGTAGAATAACTGTTATTTGATATTCATATCCATAGAAGCTAGAATTGACAGAACAGATAATTCCTATTTTTGTCAAATTATGTTGAGAAATGTCTTAGCTAATTATTTTGGCTAGATGAACATTTGTTAGAATTTGATAGATTTGAAAAGAGAAATTAATTATTACTGACAGATCAATGCCAATTATTTCAGCTAGACCGAGAAGTAATTAGAATTTGAAATCACAGTATTTCGTTGTTAAATCAAAATCTTGATTCTGAGACTGAGAAGAACAACCTTTTATATAAAGGGAACATTTTATTGGTCATAAATTCGACTACTTCGCGCTATGATTAAGTATTATGCATAATAGAAGGGTATAATAAAGCTGATCACTTGTTATACTTGCAGAGGGGTATGATTTAATCTTTATGGTTATCTGATACACCTGAGTATATATCAAAGTAAATCTTTGATATCTACCCGAGAAGATAAGTTCAAGGTCTTGTGTGACCACTCAACATAAATCTGGAAAACATTCCACTTTGCTATTGCGTAGAGTTGATTCTTGATTATTCATTGGAATATCGTAGAAACTTTGGAAGCATTGTATACTTTCGTTAATTTGTTACATAGGTTGTGAGAAGATTAGTTAGAGCAGAACAAATTGTTTAGCTATTTCAATGTTCCCCGAACTTTGTAGTCATTCTATAGAATTAGATAGTTTGTTATCTTGATTCTGATACATTTATTGTATATCTTAACTTGCTGGGCAAATTTGTTGCTCACCCTTGCTAAATAAAACATTTCAGCTAGGGACGAAGAAGCCAGTGAAGCTGTGAAGATAAAAGGAAAAGGTGTTATGTTGTGATAGTTTTGTTTAATATATATATTATGTTGTAATTGTAAACTCTTTTTGTATATCTAAAAGGGTATGTTTGTAATATAAAGGTTAGATAACCTGGGACGAATGTATTAACTATATCAGTTAATGTGGTTTATATGTCTATTCATAATTAAATGGGTAGTTAGATGTTATTTATATTATGGATCATGAGCACCAAACTCGGGAGTCAGGTAACCCGAATTTGGGGGCGCCACAATAGTTCATCTCATAGAAACATCGAAGTGTTCAAATTATGGCACAAGGCCTCATATGTTCAACCACCTTGTACAAATATCGTACATTCACACATAGAAAGAACTTCTCAATTAATTAGAATTTGAAATCACAGTATTTCATTATTAAATCAAAATCTTGATTCTGAGACTGAGAAGAACAACCTTTTATATAAAGGAAACATTTTATTGGTCATAAATTTGACTACTGCGCGCTATGATTAAGTATTATGCATAATACAAGGGTATAATAAAGCCGATCACTTGTTATACTTGCAGAGGGGTATGATTTAATCTTTATGGTTATCTGATACATCTGAGTATATATGACATCCCGAATTTTATGAAATAAAAGTATTCAATTTTTTTATTTTGGTAAATAGTTATATTGATAAATGTTTAAAGTTAAGGGTGATATTTAAAAATTTTGTAAAGTAAACAAGTTGTTATAAAATATTCATTGTGTTGGAGAATATTCGATTAGTCGGGGAATATTCATTTTAATAGGGAATATTCGTACGACGGCATAATCATTGGTAGACCCCACAATGGAAGTATTGTCGTAGTTAGAAAATGACACACTTATCATTTTATAAAAATAACGGCGAAAGTGTTATCGTTAAAACTGTTGAACTACCCGGTAGTAAAAGTACAGTAATACGCGTGGTTTCATAGTAGCATATGGTATTGATTATTGATGCTTACATAAGAAGTCACTCAGTTATACTTAATTATTGCTACAGTAATTGCTGCATCATATCTCTCATATTATTGATTCAATTATTGTCACAATATCAATATTTTATATTATTAAATCAATAATTTAGACGACAAAGTTATTCATATTATTATTATTTTAAGGAAGGCGAGGAGATTCGAGCAGGGCTTGAAACCTTGGAACTATAGTCGGATATCAGTGTTTCAAAGTACTTCATTTGCAACCATTTTGGAGAAGGAAATAATTGCCGAAGGTGGTAATGAGGCTCTAAGCCAATACCACAGAGACAAGAAAAATAAGAATAATGTAGAAGGGAGAGTAAAAATCGAGGGAACCAGTGGTAGTGGCAACAGGAAGAAAAGGAAGGGTTTTAACTTTGGGAATACCAGATTAAAGCAAGGAGATCCAAAGAAGAGGATGGATGTGTGTTACAACTGTGGATAGAAATTTGGGACAAAGAAGAGAAAATTTCATTTTTTGGTGAATAGTGCCGTATTTATGAATAGTGCCATATACGTGAATAGTAACCCCGACACAAAAAGGTAGAAATTCCACAATCAAACTCATATCAATATTTCGGCATAATGATATTGAAGAAAATAATATCATTTAAGAAGAAAATAACATCCCTTACCTCAAAAGAATAGTATTTCTGATCAGAATATCAGATGTAATGCCGAAGAAAACTTGCACTGAATAGCAACTCTTAAAATATCTAAATACTCACAAAAATATGCTCGACAATATAGAGAGAGAAAACTTATGTTTCTGGTGTGATTTTCAATTCTAACTTCAGTGCCTACTCATAAAAAAATGCTAGAATGCCATATGATACTAAAATAATAAATTATTATTATTATTACTATTTTTCTTACGCATACCAAGCTAGACCAAAACTTCAGCCACCACAAGTGGGGCCCAGTAAAAATCAGCCAGTGTTCCCAATAACCAAAAGTGGGTCCCACATTCTAGAAATCTCCACCAAAATAAAACAATTTTTGAATCAATTACATCTTCAAATTCATAACAAATCATACGTTAAATTTTTAACGGTTCAAAATTTGTGGACATATACTCAACTTATATATATATATATATATATATATATATATATATATATATATATATATATATATATATATATATATATATATATAACATATCCAAAAATTACAATGATCCAACGGTCGGATTAAAATTTATAACTCGCACAATATAGCTTAAGAACACTGATTTTTCGGACTATGATTCCTTTGGACCAGTTCATTCAAACAGTCACCACAAAAAATCCACAAAATTTTTTTGGGTGATTCCAATTTCTACTGTTAGCTTACTTCTAGGCCTTTCTTTGGAAATATATGGCTCATCTCCTAACTCAGTATACACAAAGCATTATAGATTTTATAAAATCAAGTAATAAACTAATTTTCTAAAAATTTCCAAATTTCGTTCTTTATTTCGACAAAATACTAATAAAACACCTCAGTTGTAATTCCTTCATTTACAACAACATAAAATATATCCATCATTTATATCCACATAAAATAAATATTTCCTAATCATATAAATCAATAAATAATTATTCACAAATAATATTACAGAATCACAATAATGACAACCAAGCCATTCCCAGGAAAGAGGTGGCTTTCCGATAAGGATTTCTCCTTACTGGCGCGTAATTAGGTGACCAAACCTCTCATTGACAGAACTTTCAAGACATTGCCAATAATGTTATCTAATAACATTATTCAAATAATATGAATTATTGATATGATAATGGGAAATACTATGCAGTGACAATTATTGAAACAACAATAATATAAAATATCAACACAACAATTATTGAACCAATAAAATAAAATATTGAACAGTAATTACTGTAATAATTATTGAGTAGTGCCTTCATACGTAAGACTCAATAATTCAAAAATAATGTGCAATATTCTGTGCTACTATGCAACCACACGTATTCCTGTATTTTAACCACCAGGTAATCCAACAGTGTTAACGGTAACAATTACACCGTTATTGATAAAAGCTCAAACTTGTCGTTTTCTTAATCCGACAATTATTTTGTTATGGGGCCCACAAATGGCTGCGCTGTTGTATGAATATTCCCCGAAAATAAGAATATTCCACGAACAAAAGAATATTCCCCGACAAAAATGAATATTTTATAACCACTTGCTTATTTTGCAAAATTTTCACATTTCACCCATAACAAAAGTATTATATCAAATTATCACCTTATTATTTCAAGATAATAAATAGAGGAAATTCAATTTTATTTATAATAAGTTGGGGTCTTACAACCTCCCCTCCTTATGAAATTTTATTCTCAAAATTGACGTATGTACCTGATGTTTTAAAAAGGTGAGGATACCTCGCTTTCATTTCCGATTCCAACTCTCAGGTCATTTTCACAATAGCATGGTTCCTCCACAAAACCTTGACTTGTGGTATAACCTTTGTGCGTAGGATACGCTCTTTCCTATCCAAGATCTTGATAGGTACCTCCTCATACGTTAAATCATCAGTTATCTCATCTAGTTCTAACAAAATAATGTAGTTTGGGTCGTCCAAATATTTACGTAACATCGATACGTGAAAAATGTTATGAACACGCGACATACTTAGTGTTAAGGTGAGTCTATAGGCCACAGTTCCTACTCGATCGAGGAATTCATATAAATCGAAGGTTTGAGCTTTCTTCTCTTCATCGACTCTTACTTCTAGAATAACGCCTTCTTGCACCTTATTCTTTATATTCATCAGCTCCGGTGTGTAGCTTGAGCGGTTTTAACTTTATCAATTAATGTCGATTCTACTCGTATATTTAACATCGCAACGTGGGTCCCTAGAGTTTTTAACTCTATCTTTATCGTTTGTAAATTATACAAAATAGGTCTTTGTGTTCAACAATATCACACTTATACTCGTGTACGATCTTCTACTTAACGCGTCAGCTACCATATTCGCTTTTCCAGGATGGTATGGTCAGAACAAGTGCCGAAATGAGTCGCCTTTTGAACTCTTGGAAAATCTTCTCGCATTCCTCGCTCTATACGAATTTTGTATCTTTCCGAGTTAGCTAAGTTAATGGAGTAGCGATTCGAGAATATCCTTCCACGAATCTTTGATAATAACCAGCTAAGCCCAAAAAGCTACGTACTTTGGTCACCGACTTTGGTTGCTCTCAACTGTGATTCATATTCCAATCTTGGATAACACATCACAATGGCACCTATCGTTTTACCACCACACAAATATAGAGTCCCCTAAAGAGAGTCTGGCTTTGGTGAATTCCACAAAGGAAGTCACCAGATAGAAGCTTGGGTACGAACTCTTGTACTTGGGTTTTTAACTCCTGAAGTTCAATAGAAGCCATTCGATATGAGATTTTTAAAATGGGTTTTGTACCGGGTTCAAAGTCAATACAAAATTCAATATCACACTCTGGGGGTAGGCCAAGAAGTTCTTTAGGAAATATGTCAGGAGATTTATTAACAAAAAAAATATTATTCAAATCTGACGTAATTTTTTGTTCAAGTCCATAACATGGGCTAAGAAAGCTTGACATCCATTTTTTAATAAATGAATGGCTTTATGGCTTTATATGATTGTGATTGACTTTAGTGGTTTGGTTGCTTGAATTCGTATAACAGGTTGGTTAGGAATATGAAAACTAACAACCTTACGAAAATAATCAATTTTGGCATGATGAGTGGTTAACTTATCAATCCATAAAATCACGTCAAATGCAAGTATCTTTAAAGAGATAAGATTAACAGGTAATGTGATTGTGCCCACTTGGATCAAACAAGATTTATAAACAGTGAATATGATAAAAGTTTGATAAGTCAAAGTCTAATTTCTCCGGAGTCAAGTTTAAAAGTTGAGCACAAGCAGGGGAGATAAAAGAATCGGTAGAACCGATATCTAATAAGGTATAGATTTCGCAAGAATTTATAATTAACTAACACGTGATACCTTCATTAGGGTTCCTCGCATTTTGGGTAGTCACGACAAATGCTCTTCCAGAAACCACCGACTTTGTTTTGTTCGTATCCGCCTTTAGTGCCACCGTCCCTGCTGGACTTGATTTTGCTTCAGGATAAAATCGAGCTATGTGACCGTCTTTTCCACAACTAAAACATACCTTGGAAGGCTGTGAACAGTTTGGACTTATATGTCCCTCATCTCCGCATCTGTAGCATCTAACTGGCAGTCGTTCTCCTCCCCTAGAATTTGTTGCTGGTTCTGGTGCTGCTGCCGACGTCTTCCCGTCATCGTTAAATCTTCTCTTCTTGAAATTTCCACTTGAATTATTTCTTCTATTATCTTGGCCATGATTACCACCGAAGTCATTACCATTTCTGGCATGATAATTTCCTCCACGATGGTTATCATTGTTCCGATGACCGTTGCCATCGGTTCGATTATCATCGAGTTGTTGGTCGTTATTCTTCGGTTGAGCTGACTCATTATCGCTCTCCAATAACTGAGCCCTATTAACAAAATCTGAATATAAACAAAGTTTATGAGAAATGAGGTATTGACGTATTTCGGGTTTCAAACCTCGCAGAAAAATTCACGTCATTCTCTCATTATCAACCAAATGGGATGCAAATTTGTATAACTCAGCAAACTTAGCTTCGTACTGCGACATGTTCATATTGTTTTGCTCCAGCTTGATGAACTCTACCTCCTTCATGTGACGAATACTTTCAGGAAAGTACTTGTCATTGAACAGTTTCTGAAATGTTTCCCAAGACATATTGAGTGCGGCAGACTGGGTACGCTTCACAGATTTCCACCAGTAATCTGCCTCACCACGAAACATAAAGGTGGCGAATGAAACCTTCTGTTCCTCCATGCATGTCAAGACATCGAATATCTTGGTAATTTTCTTAACCCACATTTCTGCCTTGATCGGATCCGGCTTTTCAAAGAATTCTGGCGGTCCCAACTCCTTGAACTACTTGGCTGTGACAAACCGCGCATTGCTATCATTTTCACCCGTATTTTCTACACGAGTCTCCTTCGTCTGATTTTGCATGAACTGTAAAAAGTTTCTAAACATCCCATCATTCATCGTTTGCTTGTTAGTGTTTTTTACAGGAAGAATATTGCCATCCTGTTGCACGTTCTCCTGGTTGGTAACTAAGGTTGTTTCCACAGTCTCATACACACCATTGTTAATGTTCTCAGCTGCCATTCTTAAATACTGCCATAAAAGAAGGGTTAATTAAACAAATTAACATATCACATAATATCCCTATATTATGACCGACCAATAAATAAGCTTAGGTATGACACACTAGCGAAGGATTTACTCATCTCTCCCCTCGTAGTTCTATTCCCCGATGTGACGCCCCCAAAATAGGTATACATCACCCATCTTGAGTCGTCAAATACATGGTACAACATTCAAATACAACTTAATTATACAATAGTCGAGTAAAATACGACAAAACATAATCTAAGAGTTTTAATAAGAATATTGTCATCTAGACAATATCCACACTCAATGGAGTCCTCATTACATTTATTGTCACTCTATTTAATAGAATAGTGAGGACTACTAATGCTATCTTTTGGACCGTCACTCCGTTCCCCGACTAGTCCCGGCTACGTTCTCATTTTCTGAAGAGAACAGTTAAAGAAAGGGTGAGCTCAACTAGCCCAGTAAGAAATATCACGACTAAGATAATGCAGAATAAATTATCATTAGTCTTCAACAATGTTAAACTGATAAAATACAATAGACATCAAGTTTAACTGCAGTGGAATAAGAAATCCATTAGAAGAGTCAAGTAGAGCATTGTATCTACTATCTTCTATGATTTAAAATGTTTTCATCATTTTTTTTATCGCTGAGACTCAACTTAATAAATAAACCACATCATCGAATCCTCCCTGCACAACGGGCCAAGGATATTCATTAAATCATCAATGGTCATGACTATACCGAATAATCCCTGGTCATAATCATACCAAAAACTGTCCATCAATACATTACAGGCTACTGAGGACTTTTACCACATCATTTATAACATTACAGGTCATGATTATACTGAATAATCCCTGGTTATAATCATACCATGTCCATCTATGCACGTAACCTAAAGATGACTTTCATCATAATATAAGCATGATGATGATGACAATGAAATAATAATTCAATAAAACTAGTTTAAGAATAAATTTTAAAGATTTATAAGTTAATTTATCTTGAAATCAATTACGTCCAAATTGTCAACATGATACTGCTTTGTGGAGTAAAATTTAAGAATGCTCAGAAGAATATTTCCATGGAAAGATACCGGATGAAGCGCAAATATCCAGGATATTCTACTAATTTCATGGAGTATAGAAGCCAAAACTTTAACCAAATGAGTATCATAGAATATATAAATCTGCAAATGGATTTTCACCCACTATGCGGTAATCCATGTAGACAAATCATTTCCACAATTTAATAAGGAATGAATACGAAGGATCATTCACCATGCATTTGATAATCCACATAGACAGGTTATTCTAACAGAATAATAAAGAATGGAACCAGGTCATACGTAATCCGCACAGACATGATATTCCAATAGAATAATAAAGAATGGAATAACAGAAGAAGTCACCATGCATGCGATAGACCGCACAGACATGTTATTCCAACAGAATAATAAAGAATGGAACTAGTCTAGCGTAATCCGCACAGATATGATATTCCAACAGAATAATAAAGAATGAAATAACAAAAAATTCACCGTGCATGCGATAGATCACACAGACATGTTATTCCAACATAATAATAAATAATGGAACCAGGTCATGCGAAATCCGCACAGACAGGATATTCCAACAGAATAATAAAGAATAGAATAACAGAAGAATTTCACCATGTATGCGGTACTTCGCTTATACAGGTTATTCCAACATAATAATAAAGAATGGAATAACAGAAGAATTTCACCATGTATGCGGTACTTCACATAGACAGGTTATTCCAACATAATAATAAAGAATGGAATAAAAGAAGCTCTCTTCATGAATACGAATGAAATAATACCCCTTACCTTAGAAATAAACTGGATACTAGAGTAGAGAGGTAGTAGATTTCTTTTCTTCTTTCTCTCTATAATTTATCTCTATAATAATTGCTCTATAACCTTAGTGAATTGGTGAGAAATGAAGGAAGAATGAGCTTCTATTTATAGGAAAATATAGTTTCAATAATTTTATATTTTGGGGCTCGAAATATTACAGGACAATACCTTCAACTTTTCGTTTATTTTTAATTTAGTCCTGCAAGTATTATCAAACTTGCACCACCTCCCCTAATAGTAAATAACGTGAATCAATAGTTCAATCATGTGAATCAATAGTTATAATCATGTGAAAATATGAATTACAGTATAGTACCTCCATCTATACATCTATTTTTAACTTAGTCATGCAAGTATTATCAATCTTGCACCAACTCCCCTAATAATACAAGAATGTGAATCAATAGTACACACATGAGAACAAATAGTTATAACCATGTTAATTAATAGCAATTAATTGGTCATTTATCCGGTTAATTACCCGACTGGTTAGTATAATTTCCAGACATCAATTAATATCGAAATAAATGTCGATTTCCACTAACACTAATAATTCCAACACAATGGAACTATCAATTTCATTTTCAATCAACACGAACTTATTCATCATTAATATTATAACTCACAATATTTAACAACCAGGTCGTTCCCAGGAAAGAGGGGGCTTTCCGATAAGGATTTTTCCTTATTGGCGCGTAATTAGATGACCAAACCTCTCCTTGAAAGAACTTCTAGACATTGTAAATATTGCGATTTAATAATATGAATAACTTTGTCGTCTCAATTATTGATTTAATAATAGATCATATAATGCAGATGATACTGTGATAATAATCGAATCAATAATATGAGAGATATGATGCAACAATTACTGTAGAAATAATTAAGTATAACTGAGTGACTTCTCACGTAAGCATCAATAATCAATACCGTGTGCTACTATGCAACCACACATATTATTGTACTTTTAATAATGAGTAGTTCAACAGTTTAACGGTAAAACTTCCGTCATTATTTTTATAAATATATAATTATGTCATTTTGTAATTACGATAATACTTCCGTTGTAGGGTCCACCAATGATTGTGCCGTCGTACAAATATTCCCTGTTAAAACGAATATTCCTCGACCAATCGAATATTATATAACCACTTACTTACTTTGCAAAATTTGTAAATATTACCCACAACTATAACATTATATCAAATCCACACCATAATATTCAAAAATATATTTTGAGAAAATTATTCTTTATTCATAAAAATTGGGGTCTTACACCCGATCTCTGCCAGAGACCATATATGACGCCCCCAAATTCGAACCTCCACTTGGTCACTCGAATTCGGTTCATCACGTTCTCATGGTAAAACTATAATAACTAAAATCATACATTCACAACGGAAAATCTAAATTAGAATAATATGCAATAATTTATTATAATTATTCCCCCATGTCTCGCAACCTATAGTACTTAATAGATTACATAATAGTATCGAATAAAGATCTATTACATAATCCTACTTAAGTTTAAACATAGTCTGCAAATAGTCTTAACATAACATAATAATTTTTAAACATAAAGGAACAAGCTAGTCGGTAGCCTTGCCCTTGCCCTTGTTTGTTCCAGAGACACCTCCCTGTTCCTCCTTAACAAAAAGGTTTTAAATAAGCAAGGATGAGCACAAATTGCCCAAAAAGTAATATACAACAAGGGTGTAGGATATAATATCACAAGGTTTAAAATATTGAAGTGTCATTTCTAGGATAGTTCAAAGTGTCAGAATAACATCAAGGATGAGGAATATCAATAATTCTTGGAATAGGAACAACAATTCAATATAAATCAATAGATATATATGAATTCAACGACTAACAATGTATTCAACTGGATAAGCAATTTATACTGAACAATCACTAAGGACTATTGAAGTTCCACTAGGGTTACCAAAATTAAACTGATAGCCCAAAAATATCAAGTACTATAGATGATCAGTCTGCAATACTTTACGTTATGCATAACACCACAATAATATTTATTCATGTGATAGGGTTTCCAACAACATACACTCCCCTTACCAAAAGGGTTGTCCAACTTAGTTTTCAAGATTTCCGCACCAATCAATTGGTTTGGACAGTTTTTATAAACATGTATATAGTCTAGCCGAATCAAATGTCATCGAATCTTTCACAATATTCAAGGACAATACCAATTTCAACATGAATAATAGCTTTCACGAGGGTTTAACATACTAGCTCATTTGAACGAGAAAGTAATATAACTTGTATTCAAAGGGATAAGTTTACGGTATTTGTCGAATAAAATAATGCAAGGGTTTAGGATACTTGCACAACATAAATTTGAATAAGGTTATAGAAACTTGCCTTAAGCTTAGTTTATCCACGTTAATAAATCAACACTTTAGAATCCTAATATAACATATTATAAGTATCTAATGTTCATTAGCTAACACAGTCCTTAATCAAGCTTGACACGATACAACTACGCACATATAGTACAAAATTAGTTTATAAGTCATCATGAATCAACTACTTAGTTACTTCATAAGCAAATCAAGAATGCTCAAGGTTAAGACCTCCTACTCATGGACTTTTCATTTCAATGCAACACCGACTTATCAACTAGGCATCACTCATATATATATATATATATATATATATATATATATATATATATATATATATATATACATCAATAGGATTTAGATCACATTTAACATCATAGGCATCATGCAAGTTGCTGTCCAAAAGTCAGAATTCACTATCTGGGATTCCGGACTGGCGCAACTGTTCCATGGCTAAGCCTAGGACTGGCACAGCTGCGCCGTCCTCTGGTCAAGCCAAGATGCAACTTCTGCCCTGTGGTTCCTGTCCGGCTACCCAAAACAATTATACATTGTAGCAGCCCCGAACCCGGGTCCCGAATCGCCGCGGATCCGGTATACTATTCTATTACTATTTGTGGAAGATATAAACATAAATTGTTTATACAATACATTACACACTATTCCCCAAGGTCGAGTAACCTTAACTTAATACACATTTCCTAAAATATCTCTTACACAACAATATTGATCAAATATGTTATTACAAACTAGCTGCACTTTATATCCCAAGCTGAACTTGGCTTTAACCTTTTTCCTGTATCCGAACACATTCGCTTTATCTGCAATGTTTATCATGATATAGCAAGGGTGAGCATGAAAGTTGCCCAGCAAGTTTAAATACAACAATATAACAATATATCATGATTGAAGAGTATGAATAATAAGCTGACTATAATTCATCAATATAGTTGAGAATTATCACGAACAAACTTTTGACTGAACAAGTTTTAAACATGAACAAACATTTCTGAACCAACTGGTAATGAAGGTGATCAGCCTTTCATACCTGACTATACATGCAAGATGTAAAGAGTACAATTTTCATGGCAATCAACAACGATTAACCATCAGCTTGAATAAAACACTCTTATTAGAGTTAAATATAAGAAAACTTGCCTGAACCGTTGATTACCGCAACACAATTTATAACGCTTTACCCGAAGACCTAGTATTAATAATATAGATCTCCAATAATTAGAATAATATCATCACAGTATAATACTGTTATATTTATATCCACAGAATAACCTAAACACATTACATAAACCTATTAGTCTATACAGCACATAAGACTAGGTATCAAGTCAAACTATTGCAGTCTGAGTTGAACCCGACATAATTCTAACATCCCGACAGTCTAGTCGGAAGAATATCGAGTTTAAGATCAATTAAACTCTGACTAACCACTTAACAACTATCACAGATAATTTCTAATCAGACAAAACATTTTTTCTAGGCTCGTAAAATTTTTTGGATAATTATTACCATTTATCAACATTTTTCAATCCTTAAAACCGTATTTAAATAAATTAAATACCACAAAATTCCTTAATCATTAATATTCATTTAATATAAAATATTAATGAAAATCATTACATCATATTATAATATAATTATAATATCACAAATTATTTTTAATACCTTAAAATCATTTTTATATGATTTTCCAACACTTTAATCCATTATCCGATAATTGCTATTAATATTAAAATATTAATATTTTCATGCCAAAATATCAAAAGTTACATTTTATAACTTAAAATATTTTTATAACACTTAAATCATTTTTATATGATTTATAAAGCATTAATTCCATTTTTCCTTAATTTATTTAATATAGTTACTAAATAACTAATTATCATTAATATTGATTAATTAATGAATTTCATTACAAAATATTAAAAGTCATCAAAAATAACTTAAAATATTTTCTTATACCATAAAATAATTTTTCATGAATTAAAACAATTTTTAAATAATTTATTTAATATTATAATCAAATAAATAAATACCATTTATATTCCAAAAATATTAAATATTTTCAAAATATACTCAAAATAGTTAAAAACTATTTTTCAGACTTTAAAATAATTTTTCAGAATTTATTTTGTATTTTTAATAATTAAAAACCATTTTTTTCTAATTTTTAATCATTTTTCTGCATTTTCCGAAATTAAGCGTCGCTAAAGGGGTTTCTGGCGACGAATCCGTCGCTAATGGTGTTCTTCAGGTGTTCTTGAGCATTCATGTCAGTGTTCGGGTTGGGTGGTTTGACCGAGATTTAATCCGTGTTCCTTATGATTTCTGGGCCTGTGATTGATTTCATGTTGTAGTATTTATGTAATACTACAACTACATATCATGTTTCATGACAATCCAACAACTTAACATCAAGATCTGGGCACCCAAAATATCTGACAGACGTGTTCTTCATTTTCTGGGTTACCCAGAAAATGAAGAACAGTCAAGGTACCTCCTTTGGATCCCTATAGCTTCGATTCTAAGACTATTTTGTGTGATATAAAGGTTCACAATTGTAGTATTGATGTCAGAGTACAACTTTATAACATCATAACAACCTAAAAACATTACATACACAAGATCTGGGTTGGTCAAAGTAGAGGCCAGAAAACGGTTCTTGAATTTTTCGGGTTTTCCAGAAACGCTAAAACTGTGCTTAGTCACCTACTTTGACCATCGATTACTTATAATCTGTTGCTTGTTTATATTATCTTAAGCCACAAACTTAAATTACAGATGACAGGCTAGAAATATGTTACAAAAACATCATCAAAACACGTTACCACTTACAGATCTGGGCTAACCAAAAACCTGTCAGACGCCGGTTTAGGATTTCTGGGTTACCCAGAAATCACCCGGTCAATCTCGGTCAACGGAGTTGGACCGTTAATAACTCACGATCTAGATATGCTACGAACCTGATTCAAGTTGCAGAATGAAGAACACATAGCATACTACAGATCTATAACATAAAACACACAAAACAACTTAACATATACAGATCTAAAGGCCCTGACATTTGCTTGTCAGTCAACATTTTCCAACATTTCCAGATTTCATAAATTGCTAGATTCGAGCATCTAGATGTTATGGATCCATGATCCAACAACCCAGATCTCTAATTGACACCTTATAACACATATTTAATTAAAAACTAACATCAAACAACATCAAATCACAGATTTCAAAATTTTTAGGGTTTTATACCTTTTGAGCTTGATTTCTGATTTCTGATCTTTGATTGCTGATATTTGACGATTATGGACTGATCTAAGCTTATCATTTAACTCTCTTTTACTCCCACCCACGAAATTTAAGAGAGAGAATGGTCTTGGTTGTGTTAAGAAATAATGTAGCATTTTCTCTCTCTTTAATCTAATATATGAATTAGATACAATGAATGTGGCTATCAAATAGCTGAGCTTGCTTGATATACATCACATGCTAGTCTAGGTTTAGGGCTAGGGTTGTTCAACCACCCATGATTTTGCCAAGATTTGCAAGCAACTTACAATAATACTAAAAAAGGGGCATATTTGTCTTTTCCATTTATTTCTAGGATTTTCATGAGTTGCAAACCCTTAGGGTTTAGGGTTTGGAGTATTTTAGGGTTTAGGTTTTAACCCTTAACTTTGCAAAAATTTAATTTCTACATTTCCGAATTTCGGATATAAAATAGAAAATTAACAATTTTAACTTATAATTAGAATTTTCTAATTATAACAAAAAAATTTCTTAATCATAAATTCATTCTTGCTAATTAGGATTAGCATTTCATAATTACCACTGCTAATTAAGCAATTAGGGTCAATATTGTACATTAGGTTTCAAAATCACATTTTAGGGTTTTAAATAGAAAAATAAATTTTCTAATTTATAAATTAAATCTCGTAATTAGATTAGGGTTTTCTAATTACACAAAAATTGAAATAATTAGGATTAGGGTTTTCTAATTAGCATTGCTAATTTTAGCAATTAAATCCACAACTGAGCATTAGGGTTTCTGACGGAACAATTAGGGTTTTTGACGGAACAATTAGGGTTTCTGACGGAACAATTAGCGTTCCAAAATTTTGAAAATTAGGGTTTGTTAATTAATTAACCTTTACCCTAATTAGTACTTAATCAATACCATTAAAGCATTAAAATTCTCCGTTAATTTCCCAGATTAGGGCTTCAAATTATCAGAATCTGAAACTAGGGTTTTCAGAGCTGGTATTAGGGTTTTCAAATAATCAATTAAGATTTTAGATAATTCATTAGGGGTTTCCCTAATTAATTCAATATTAATGAAGTTTAACCTTGTACATAGCATTACATTCCCAATCTAGGGTTTTCAATATCCGAATTAGGGTTTCGAACTTCCGGAACTGAAACAAGGGTTTCCAGAACCGATTTCTAGGATTTCTTATCGAACGTTAGGGTTTTCTAACCGAACGCTGTCGTTCTTAATATAAACTTAGGGTTTGTCACAGTTATAATTTATCTGATCAACCCATGACCCTTAACCACATTCTGAACACATACATAACCATAAACACAAACATATTCACATAAATCCTTAATCCTGAATAATTCACCTATATCCTTCACCGAATTTTGAAATCCTCAAAATTCAATCCCAATAACATTAATCGCATACACTTATTTTCTGTCTAGGTTTATTATTTGACCTTAAATCAATCATTTAAGATTTTAATAAATTGCCCAAATTCTCGGGTTGTCACATTCACCCCTCCTTATAAGAATTTCGTCCCCGAAATTCACCTTACACCTTGCACCGTGCACCTT
Organism: Panax japonicus; assembly: GCA_020205505.1. Lineage (NCBI taxonomy): Eukaryota > Viridiplantae > Streptophyta > Magnoliopsida > Apiales > Araliaceae > Panax > Panax japonicus. Next base: position 56,249,791 of record CM035095.1, on the reverse strand, counting down.
ACACCATTCACACATATACCATTCACACACATTATTACATGCCACCCAATACACCTCTCACCAGAGTAAGAGTTTTGAAATTGTGCTGAGGGGTCATATAGACCATGAACACATTTAGTTTTAACGGTAGTGATCATACCGCAAAACAATACATTACTTGGTCTGTTTACAATCACAAAGAAGGTAAACTACCATTATTAGTACTTTAGGTGATCATCCCATTGTACAATTACGTCATGCATAACGTATTAGTCATTTTTAGCGAATATTTACGCTATCAGATTGGATTATTTATCCAAACATTATCATTCACCTCAGTCTTATCATTGGATTTCGCACCAAAACAATTTGGTTCGGGAAATTCTTTCAATAAACACTTGGAGTTTTTATAACATTAGTCTAGCTGAATCAAATAGCATAGACTCATATCAATAATTCAATTCAATCGAATTATTTAGGTGTAGCCAAACCCCGTTGGCAAATTAAATTTTTTTTTTGAAAACATTTTCGAGAATGACGTCATGATGCCGCACTGTATTAACAGTCCGTTGAGGATTCCGTCATTGGTGATTTTGTCATACTACATCATACAATAGTAGAATAGTGACTTCAGGTCAAATTCACACTAAGTCATAATGCATTGATGACTCCATCATTTTTATCATCTCTGCACCAGGTTACATGGTACATAAGTGATTAATAAAAATAATTTTTGATATTTCAAATCATTTGGGTCTAGCCAAAATAAGTAACATAGACTGTACTTTAAACCGTTTCAAAAATGGTTACGAGTCTACATTTTTTTTAAAAGGCACATAGTGCGTATTTAGCTTGATGTCAAAAATTTCGAAGTTTAGCATAGCTAGGAGTTTAGGAAAACCTAAGTCTCCGCTAATGATCATTTGCTTAACAATCTATCTGTTCCTATAATCCTTAACACTCCATTCACACACAACTATACCCAATTCATAAAACCACACTTATGAGTTCATAACTTGACCACAATTATATGAGTTTACGAACTTTACCCTAGTCTGACCTTTGGCGTCCGTTCGCTGAGGGGCTCATAAACATTTCATATAACTATGCGTCAAGAATGTCACATAAATATGAGTTCTAAGAATTCGTACTTAATCCTATATTCTCTACCTATGACCTATTTATCTATATATAACAACTAGCGTGACACAACATTTCAACTATTACCAATGCCACCAACTAAGTAGTACAATTCCCCGCCCATACAAGGAATCATACAACTCAGTTGCTAACACAAGTCCTTATTGAAATCCCCACCCAATCTTAACCCCCTTTTTTATACGAATTTCATTTAATCCGTATCCATAATCCATAACTCATTTATGAGTTTTCATTTTCATAGTACCATTTCATAGTACAACTTTCACACAGCATCTTTCTGTAAACTTTTCAATCATTAGATTGATTCATTTCTGACTGTCATAACCTTATCAGATCACGGGGTGATCTTATCGTATATATTACGATTTATTTCTATGCCTATGATCGTTTTGTTTTACGATCTCCTATTCCTGCAATTCCAGTCTTTTAGACTCAATCTATTCACCGTTACTGTTCAACTTTATTATCAGAGTTAGGGAACTCTGTGTCTTAACAACTTACCGATATTCATCTTTGAATCTTACCGACCGACTAACTCTATGTGAGTTAGATCTTATCCTAATCACTGCGGTTATTGGTCTCAGGTATTCCTACTTAAGCTTCATAACCAACAGTTCTGATACCAACTGTAGCAGCCCCGAACCCGGGCCTCGAATCGCCGCGGATCCGGTATACTATTTCTATTACTATTTGTTGAAGATATAAACATAAATTGTTTATACAATACATTACACATTATTCCCCAAGGTCGAGTAACCTTAACTTAATACACATTTCCTAAAATATCTATTACACAACAATATTGATCAAATATGTTATTACAAACTAGCTGCACTTTATATCCCAATCTGAACTTGGCTTTAACCTTTTTCCTGTATCCGAACACATTCGCTTTATCTGCAATGTTTATCATGATATAGCAAGGGTGAGCATGAAAGTTGCCCAGCAAGTTTAAATACAACAATATAACAATATATCATGATTGAAGAGTATGAATAATAAGCTGACTATAATTCATCAATATAGTTGAGAATTATCACGAACAAAATTTTGACTGAACAAGTTTTAAACATGAACAAACATTTCTGAACCAACTGGTAATGAAGGTGATCAGCCTTTCATACCTGACTTATACATGCAAGATGTACAGAGTACAATTTTCACGGCAATCAACAACGATTAACCATCAGCTTGAATAAAACACTCTTATTAGAGTTAAGTATAAGAAAACTTGCCTGAACCGTTGATTACCACAACACAATTTATAACGCTTTACCCGAAGACCTAGTATTAATAATATAGATCTCCAATAATTAGAATAATATCATCACAGTATAATACTGTTATATTTATATCCATAGAATAACCTAAATACATTACATAAACCTATCAGTCTATACAACACATAAGACTAGGTATCAAGTCAAACTATTGCAGTCTGAGTTGAACCCGACATAATTCTAACATCCCGATGGTCTAGTCGGACGAATATCGAGTTTAAGATCAATTAAACTCTGACTAACCACTTAACAACTATCACAGATAATTTCTATTCAGACAAAATATTTTTCCTAGGCTCGTAATAATTTTCGGATAATTATTACCATTTATCAACATTTTTCAATCCTTAAAACCGTATTTAAATAAATTAAATACCACAAAATTCCTTAATCATTAATATTCATTTAATATAAAATATTAATGAAAATCATTACATCATATTATAATATAATTATAATATCACAAAGTATTTTTAATACCTTAAAATCATTTTTATATGATTTTCCAACACTTTAATCCATTATCCGATAATTGCTATTAATATTAAAATATTAATATTTTCATGCCAAAATATCAAAAGTTACATTTTATAACTTAAAATATTTTTATAACACTTAAATCATTTTTATATGATTTATAAAGCATTAATTCCATTTTTCCTTAATTTATTTAATATAGTTATTAAATAACTAATTATCATTAATATTGATTAATTAATGAATTTCATTACAAAATATTAAAAGTCATCAAAAATAACTTAAAATATTTTCTTATACCATAAAATAATTTTTCATGATTTTTCATGAATTAAAACTATTTTTAAATAATTTATTTAATATTATAATCAAATAAATAAATACCATTTATATTCCAAAAATATTAAATATTTTCAAAATATACTCAAAATAGTTAAAAACTATTTTTCAGACTTTAAAATAATTTTTTGGAATTTATTTTGTATTTTTAATAATTAAAAACTATTTTTTTCTAATTTTTAATCATTTTTCTGCATTTTCTGAAATTAAGCATCGCTAAAGGGGTTTCTGGCGACGAATCCGCCGCTAATGGTGTTCTTCAGGTGTTCTTGAGCATTCATGTCAGTGTTCGGGTTGGGTGGTTTGACCGAGATTTAATCCGTGTTCCTTATGATTTCTGGGCCTGTGATTGATTTCATGTTGTAGTATTTATGTAATACTACAACTACATATCATGTTTCATGACAATCCAACAACTTAACATCAAGATCTGGGCAGCCAAAATATCTAACAGACGTGTTCTTCATTTTCTGGGTTACCCAGAAAATGAAGAACAGTCAAGGTACCTCCTTTGGATCTCTATAGCTTCGATTCTAAGACAATTTTGTGTGATATAAAGGTTCACAATTGTAGTATTGATGCCAGAGTACAACTTTATAACATCATAACAACCTAAAAACATTACATACACAAGATCTGGGTTGGTCAAAGTAGAGGCCAGAAAACGGTTCTTGAATTTTCCGGGTTTTCCAGAAACGCTAAAACTGTGCTTAGTCACCTACTTTGACTATCGATTACTTATAATCTGTTGCTTGTTTATATTATCTTAAGCCACAAACTTAAATTACAGATGACATGCTAGAAATATGTTACAAAAACATCATCAAAACACGTTACCACTTACAGATCTGGGCTAACCAAAAACCTGTCAGACGCCGGTTTAGGATTTCTAGGTTACCCAGAAATCACCCGGTCAATCTCAGTCAACGGAGTTTGACCGTTAATAAATCACGATCTAGACATGCTATGAACCTGATTCAAGTTGCAGAATGAAGAACACATAGCATACTACAGATCTATAACATAAAACACACAAAACAACTTAACATATACAGATCTAAAGGCCCTGACATTTGCTTGTCAGTCAACATTTTCCAACATTTCCAGATTTCATAAATTGCTAGATTCGAGCATCTAGATGTTATGGATCCATGATCCAACAACCCAGATTTCTAATTGACACCTTATAACACATATTTAATTAACAACTAACATCAAACAACATCAAATCACAGATTTCAAAATTTTTAGGGTTTTATACCTTTTGAGCTTGATTTCTGATTTCTGATCTTTGATTGCTGATATTTGACGATTATGGACTGATCTAAGCTTATCATTTAACTCTCTTTTACTCCCACCCACGAAATTTAAGAGAGAGAATGGTCTTGGTTGTGTTGAGAAATAATGTAGCATTTTCTCTCTCTTTAATCTAATATATGAATTAGATACAATGAATGTGGCTGTCAAATAGCTGAGCTTGCTGGATATACATCACATGCTAGTCTAGGTTTAGGGCTAGGGTTGTTCAACCACCCTTGATTTTGCCAAGATTTGCAAGCAACTTACAATAATACTAAAAAAGGGTCATATTTGTCTTTTTCATTTATTTCTAGGATTTTCATGAGTTGAAAACCCTTAGAGTTTAGGGTTTGGAGTATTTTAGGGTTTAGGTTTTAACCGTTAACTTTGCAAAAATTTAATTTCTACATTTCCGAATTTCGGATATAAAATAGAAAATTAACAATTTTAACTTATAATTAGAATTTTCTAATTATAACAAAAAAAATTCTTAATCATAAATTCATTCTTGCTAATTAGGATTAACATTTCATAATTACCACCGCTAATTAAGCAATTAGGGTCAATATTGTACATTAGGTTTCAAAACAACATTTTAGGGTTTTAAATAGAAAAATAAATTTTTTAATTTATAAATTAAATCTCGTAATTAGATTAGGGTTTTCTAATTACACAAAAATTGAAATAATTAGGATTAGGGTTTCCAAATTAGCATTGCTAATTTTAGCAATTAAATCCACAACTGAGCATTAGGGTTTCTGACGGAACAATTAGGGTTTCTGACGGAACAATTAGGGTTTCTGACAGAATAATTAGGGTTCCAAAAATCTGAAAATTAGGGTTTGTTAATTAATTAACCTTTACCCTAATTAGTACTTAATTAATACCATTAAAGCATTAAAATTATCCGTTAATTTCCCAGATTAGGGCTTCAAATTATCAGAATCTGAAACTAGGGTTTTCAGAGCTGGTATTAGGGTTTTCAAATAATCAATTAAGATTTTAGATAATTCATTTGGGTTTTCCCTAATTAATTCAATATTAATGACGTTTAACCTTGTACATAGCATTACATTCCCAATCTAGGGTTTTCAATATCCGAATTAGGGTTTTGAACTTCCGGAACTGAAACAAGGGTTTCCAGAACCGATTTCTAGGGTTTCTTATCGAACGTTAGGGTTTTCTAACCGAACGTTGTCGTTCTTAATATAAACTTAGGGTTTGTCACAGTTATAATTTATCTGATCAACCCATGACCCTTAACCACATTCTGAACACATACATAACCATAAACACAAACATATTCACATAAATCCTTAATCCTGAATATTTCACCTATATCCTTCACCGAATTTTGAAATCCTTAAAATTCATTCCCAATAACATTAATCGCATACACTTATTTTCTGTCTAGGTCTATTATTTGACCTTAAATCAATCATTTAAGATTTTAATAAATTGCCCAAATTCTCGGGTTGTCACACACATGATCTATTTTATCATGTTAAGGGTCTTTTCATGCTCCTCAAGTCTATCTAGGTTCCCTTTTATAATATATTTCTAATTTAAACATTTCTACCATTTAAGGCCATTCGAGGTCATGAATTCACAAGGTCTAGCATGCTTGCTTTCTAAACATACAAGATAGTTATAAAACTCATATTAGGCATGCTTGTGTGTATTCATAACACATACATGAAACTAACAACTTTATTATTACAATTGTCATGCAAAATACGACAACACATACTGTGAGTCAAAATATAAATATTGTCTTCTAGACAATATCCACACCCAAATAAAGTCCTCATTAAAATTATTGATGCACTATTTTATAAAAATAGTGAGGACTGCTAAAACAACTATCTAGGACCATCACTCTATACCCCGACTGGTTCCTGCTATATTCTCGCTTCTTGAGAAGAAAAATGGAACAATAAGGAAAAGGGTGAGCTCAACTAGCCCAGTAAAGAATATTATGACTAAGATAATATACATCAAATTATTCTTAGTCTTCAACAGGGAAAAATCTAATAGAATATAATAGACAACAAGTTTTAGATCAACAACTACAGCAGAAATAACAATTCATTAGAAGAGTTAAGTAGAGAATGAAATCTACTATCATCTATGAATTTAAAAGTCCATCATCAATATTTTATCCGTGTATCATCAATCAATATACTTCTTGAATCAAATATTCATCTTTGCACCATGGACCAAAGATATTCATTTGTATCACCAGTTGGTCATGTTCATTTCAACACTTGTTCATCTTCGCACTACGTGCCAAAGATATTCATCATGTAATCATTCATCTTTGTACCACAGGCCAAAGATATTCATCAGGTAATCATCATTAAGGACTGAGAATGATGAAAAACATTTTAGAGAACGAATCCAGTGAGATAAAAGAATAAAGTTTAGAGATTCGTACTTTAGATAACTCAAGTTTAAAAATACTCCATAATAAACCATAATGTAGTAAAATTCAATAATAAAGATAAAAAACATGGATACAATCAAAGATAGTAACCATACTAGACATCTGGGACAAAGAAGAGAAAATTCCATTTTTTGGTGAATAATGCTATATTTGTGAATAATGTCTATACGTGAATAGTTTCATAAATGTAAATAGTAACCCTGACACAAAAAGGTAGAAATTACATAATCAAACTCATCAATATTTTGGCATAATGATATTGAAGAAAATAATATCATTTAAGAAGAAAATAACATCCCTTACCTCAAAAGAATAATATTTATGATCGGAATATCGGATGCAATGCTGAAGGAAACTTGCGCTTAATAGCAACGCTCAAAGTATCTAAATACTCACAAAAATATGCTCGACAATATAGAGAGAGAAAACTTATGTTTCTGGTGTGATTTTCAATTCTAACTTCAGCGCCTATTTATAGGAAAATACTAGAACGCCATAGGATACTAAAATAATAAATTATTATTATTATTATTATTATTATTATTATTATTATTATTACGCATGACAAGCTAGACCAAAACTTCAGCCACCACAAGTGGGGCCCACCAAAAATTAACGACTTTTCCTAACAACCAAAAGTGGGTCCCACATTCTAGAAATCTCCCCCCCCCCAAATAAAATAATTTCTGAATCAGTCACCTCTTAAAATTCATAACAAATCATGCGTTAATTTTTAACGGTTCAAAATTTGTGGACATATTCTCAACTTATATATGTATAACACATCCAAAAATCACAACTATCCAATGGCTGGATTAAAATTTATAACTCACGCAATATAGCTTAAGAACGCTAATTTTTAGGACTATGAGTCCTTTGGACCAGTTTCATTCAAACAGTCACTACGAAAAATTCACAAAGAATTTTTGGGTGATTCCAATTTTGACAGTTAGCTTACTTCCAGGGCTTTCTTTTGATATAAGGCTCATCTCCTAACTCATTATACACAAAGATTTATAGATTTTACAAAATCAAGTAATAAACTAATTTTTTGAAAATTTCCAAATTTTGTTCTTCATTTCGACAAAATACTAATAAATCACCTCAGCTTTAATTCCTTCATTTACAACAACATAAAATATATCCATCATTTATATCCACATAAAATAAATATTTCCTTCTCATATAAATTAATAAATATTTATTCACAATTAATATTACAGAATCACAATAATGACAACCAGACCATTCGTAGAAAAGAGGGGGCTTTTCGATAAGGATTTCTCCTTACTGACGTGCAATTAGGTGACAAAACCTCTCCTTGACAGAAATTTTTAGACATTGCCAATAATGTTATCTAATAATATTATTCAAATAATATGAATTATTGATCTGATAATGGGAAATACTGTGCAGTGACAATTATTGAAATAATAATAATATAAAATATCAACGCAATAATTATTAAACCAATAAAATAAAATATTGAACAGTAATTACTGTAACAATTATTGAGTAGTGCCTTCATACGTAAGAGTCAATAATTCAAAAATACTATGCAATACTATGTGCTACTGTGCAACCACACATATTACTGTATTTTATCCACCAGGTAATCCAACAGTGTTAACGGTAATAATTACGCCGTTATTTATAAAAACTCAAACTTGTCATTTTCTTAATCTGATAGTTATTTTGTTATGGGGCCCACAAATGACTGCGCTGTCGTATGAATATTCCCCGACAACAAGAATATTCCACGACCAAACGAATATTCCCCGACAAAAATGAATATTTTATAACCACTTGCTTATTTTGCAAAATTTGCACATTTTACCCATAACCAAAGTATTATATCAAATTATCACCTTATTATTTTAAGATAATAAATAGAGGAGATTCAATTTTATTTATAATAAGTTGGGGTCTTACAGATATCAAAAGATTTCAAAGTTTAATCATTTCAACGTTCAATAAGAATGAACACTGAGCAGTCACTAAGGAATAAGAACTCTTGCTAGAATTAACAGTATTATACTGCAAATCTAATATAAACGAGTACAACAGGTGATCAGTCTAAAGTACACTACGTTATGCATAATATTTAAACATGCTAGTATGTGTGCACGTCGGTTTCCCGAAAATTATATAATTTCCCCTTCAACGAGGGTTGTTCATCTCAGTAGATTTATGAGAGTCCGCACCAAGTCAATTGGTTTGGATAGCTTTCTAACACATGATAATAGTCTAGCCAAATCAATGGCTTAGATAACTTTTATATTGCATTTAAGAATGATAAGTTCAATGCTTGCAATAATGTCAAGGTATACAAATGATTTTCGAATAGTAATAGATATTTACTCGATATAAATATGGTTGATATGAAAACAATTCACATTATAAAATATATACAGTGTAAGAATTGGGGAACTTGCAATAATGTAGGAAATTATGGTGAGATACTTGCAATAATTGCGAATATTAAATATCAATAAGTGAATGTGGAATAATGAACAATAATTATCCACTAACATACTTTGAAAAATAATAACTCGAGTTGAGTTAAGAAAACTTTCCTTTTGCGTTGATTACCACTTATAGCACAAACCACCTTAATGAACTATATTATCCTATTTATGTACGTATAGGTATTCATTAGTCACACACACTTTGACATATAAATTAACATGTATTATCACACATATTTCTATCCATGTATGCTATACAAATTAAAACTCATAGATGTATAATCCACATTGTTCTTTCTTTTGAAAATCTTAGGAACCTTCTAGCAACTTTAGTACCATATACTCATCTTTTATTTATAAATGTGAAATATCACTTAAGTCACATATTCTAGTTTAAGTTGTTTCACATACACATGTTAAGGTACTTTTAAACTAGGTTCTGTCTTTTCTATTTACTTTCAACAATTGTTAGTTTTTACTCATAACATTTCCATTTTACAATTTAAGAAAGTTCATTATGTCAAAGGTTAACCATAACATTATTTAACCCACACAACAATGCTAAACAACCTTTCCTACGCATGCTTGCATGTAATAGATTTATTTGCACGTAGCTAGTAAAACTCTCTACTTAGAAACTTATTTTAGTTCATGCGTGAGTAGTTTATAACTAAATAATTATATTTATCACAATAATCTAGCCTTTTCCTGTAACACCCCGAAATCCGGTCTATTTTTATACCCGGATTCCGTACGTCACGGTCCCACTACTTTCCAAACAATCATCATTATATGAATAAATATAACAACATACATTTTCAATTCACATGTTCTAATACCTTATAACCTCGTTCATTATAAATAATGATAATTACATTATTCATTACATCTTACACGAGTGACTTTTATCTGCCACCAAGGATACATAACAGTTCATTAAACTAGTCTATAGTTTTATTAAACTATTCTATATTCCAATTCTTCGCTTGATCTTCACGCTCGTTCATCTAATGAATGACACTTCATCTGGACACCGGTCAGCTTAATCTTTATGGGATCCTTAAGTTCTTCTAACATCGTACGCTGAAAATGTTTTTCATTTAAAGCAAGTGTGAGCATTCAATTGCCCAGCAAGTCATAGCAGTTGAACAAACAACTTCAATAATTTAAACATTCCTTTAGAACTTTGATAACTGAACAAAGGTTATGAAGCAGCTTGAATAATATGAATAATCTCGATTCCTATCATTTTAAAACATTAGTCACATTCACTTTGAAATACTTTCATTTTACACTCTCTTTCATACACATTTTGTCTGGCTAGAATCTTTAGAACAAACTTAACAATAACGGTTCATGTATAAACACAATATTCTCTTATTGAACAGTTCAATCACAAAACAATTATAATAAACCGGGATTTAGAATAATCCAAAATTTACAAATATTTTATTTTTTTTAATATTGACTGTTAATATTGTATTGTGTATCTATGGTACGAGTCTCGAGAATTAGTCAATTTGTGTATTGACTGAGAAATTATAGTAGTGTTGTGCTTAATAGCTTTAGAAACCCTAACCCTAATTTCTGGATAGGGATTCGACAGAAATCGCAGTTATAATATCAATAACTGTGAGTATGTGTTTGTACTGTATAAAGTTAATGACTAATAATTGACTGGATAGAGTTTTATATTATAAACCCTAATAACGGATTAGAAACACTAATCTCAGATTTATAAAACCAAATGTACAGTTAAAATCCCTAATTGTACGTCGGAAAACCCTAATTTAAAATCCTAGATTTCCTAAACCCTAATTAGGCAACCCTAATTCTAATTGGCATGCCTAAAGTGTTTGTTAAACTTAAATATGATTAGAAAACCCTAATTCTATTTTAGTTATCTTAATTTCTATTTTACAAACCCTAATTATAATTTAGAAATTTAATTTTTCTAATTAAAACCCTAATTAAAAATTTTAGAAGTTAGTGTTTTAAAACCTAAGGGTTAGAACCTTAGGGTTTAACCCTAAGGGTTTGTGTAAATGTCAAGTGTACAATTAAATTTAGAATGAAAATGACAAGAATACCATTTTCACATTTTGAATGAGATAACTTGTAAATATTGCACAACCTTTAGTTGGTGACCAACTAAAGGCAGCCAGTTGACTTTTATCTCAGCAATTTAATGATCCAAAACGTCATATATCATGTTAGATTCATTGCATTATGTATTATAAAAGATAAAGAGAGAGAAAGGTTGCCAAAATTGTCCATTTTCTCCCTAAAACACTTCCTAGATCATCAAGATCAGTGTTGTAGAGCCAAGATCTAATCATCCTCAAGAAAAGGTATAAACCTAAACCCATCATAGATATTTGGTACTAAGAAAACTTTTGTGTTTATGTGTTTAGATCTTTTCTAGATGATGTTTTATGATGATCTATGTTGATATAACATAGATCTATAGCATCAAAGTGGGTAAAAGTTGAGTTTTTCACAAATTGTTCTTGAGTTTGAAATGTAGTCTGACAAGAAATGTCAGTGGCCACAGATCCTTGCTCGTACACGATATGTTTTGTTTTAAAGTTGTTATTGGTAGCTTGTTATGTTGTCTTTCATCTGAAAGTGGTAGTACAACCATTAAATGGCTAGATTTGTAGTTAATAAAGGTCAAAACTCGTTGACCGGGCTTGACCGGGCCAAATTTTAGGTAACCCAAAAAGCATTTTGTTAGTGTCTGACAAGTTTTGGAACGTCCAGATCTGTCAGGTTGTTAGTGTTATGATGTTGTTGTTGTGACATTTGTAGCTGGTTATGTGTACTTTGTATTGGTGGTCTTATATCGTGTAGGATATCAACAGATAAAAGGTAACGGTTGGTCAAAGGAGGCCATTCAGCCATGACTTGAATTTCTGAAATTCTAGAAATGGTTTTGCATGAACTTTCTGATATAGTTTGACCGCTTGATAAATTGTGATTTGTTTGTTGTTGGACCGATCTGTTGCTTTGGTATTGTTCCTTGAGATAAGGACTATAACTTAGAACATTTAGATCACAAGAAACATGACCAGATCGTATATAAAATCGAGCATGAAAGTGACTAGTTGAACAACCTGGGTTTCTGGAAAACCCAGAAACCATCTGATAGTATGTTTGAGAGCTTAGATCTTTATATTGTGTTGATATATGACTTGTATAGTGGTTGATTGTTGTAGTGGTGCATACTTTCTACAAGATCAACGTTTAAACAATCCTTGAACACGCCTGAGCTGAGATTAAAGACCGGTCAAACCTTGCCCCTCGAACACTGATTGTCAGTGTTCTTGAGCCAAGAACACCAAAGGCAACAAATATGTGTCGCTAAAGGTTTGAGTGATGGTTTCTAATTATTATACTTTTGAATTTCCAAAAATTACTTAAAAAATAGAAATAAATTATAAAAATTATTTTAAATTATGAAAAATAATTTTTGACCAATTGGAATATTTTTCTTTAATATTTATAATTATTTTAATATTAAATGTATTTAATTTGTTTAGTTAGTGTATTAAATAAATTAGAAAAAAATAATTTAATATTATTAAAAATCATTTTAAATAGGAATAAAGTATTTAAAAATATTTTGAATTAGTAACTTTTAATAAATTTTGAGAATTTTCATTAATAATTTAATATTAATGATATTGGATTTATTTAATTATTATATTACATAAATTAGAGAAGAATGATTTTAATATTATAAAATTTATTTTAAATGAGAATAAAGTGTTAGAAAATATTTTGAATTATAAAATAAAATTTTCAATATTTTTGGAGAATTCTCATTAATAAATTAATATTAATCATAATGATTTATTTAATTATTAAATTAAATAAATGATTTTATTAATTTAAAAATCATTTAAAAATGAGAAAAAAGATTTAAAAATATTTTAAGTTATGTTGAGAAATGTCAAATTAATCTGGCTAATTATGTTGAGAAATGTCTTACCTAATTATTCTGGCTTGACAAGCATTTGTTAGAATTTGATAGTTTCGAAAAGAGAAATTAATTATTATTGACAGATCGATGCCAATTATTTCGGCTAGACCGAGAAGTAATTAGAATTTGAAATCACAGTATTTCTTTGTTAAATCAAAATATTGATTCTAAGACTGAGAAGAACAACCTTTTATATAAAGAGAATATTTTATTGGTTGTAAATTCGACTATTGCGTGCTATGATTAAGTATTATGCATAATACAAGGGTATAATAAAGTTGATCACTTGTTATACTTGCAGAGGGGTATGATTTAATCTTTATGTTTATCCGATACACCTGAGTATATGTTGAGATCCCGAATTTTATGAAATAAAAGTATTCAAATTTTCTATTTTGATAAATAGTTAAATTGATAAATGTTTAAAGTTAATGGTGATATTTGAAAATTTTGCAAAGTAAGAAAGTTGTTATAAAATATTCGTTGTGTCGGGGAATATTCGATTAGTAGGGGAATATTTATTTTAACAGGGAATATTCATACGACAACATAATCATTGGTGGACCCACAACAGAAGTATTATCGTAGTTAGAAAATGACACAATTATATTTTTATAAAAATAACGGTGAAAGTGTTATCGTTAAAACTGTTGAACTACCCGATAGTATAAGTACAGTAATACGCATGGTTGCATAGTAGCACACGGTATTGATTATTGATGCTTACGTAAGAAGTCACTCAGTTATACTCAATTATTACTACAATAATTGCTGCATCATATCTCTCATATTATTTATTCAATTATTATCACAATATCAATATTTTATATTATCAAATCAATAATTTTGACGACAAAGTTATTCATATTATTATTTGCAATATTGACAATGTCTAGATGTTTTGTCAAGGAGAGGTTTGGTCATCTAATTGCGCTCCAATAGGGAGAAATCCTTATTGAAAAACCCCCTATTTCCTTGGAACGACCTGGTTGTTAAATATTGTGGGTTATAATATTAATGATGAATAAGTTCATGTTGATTAAAGATGAAATTGATAATTCTATTGTGTGAGAATTATTAGTGTTAGTGGAAATCGACATTTATTTCGATAATAATTAATGTCTGGAGGTTATATTGACCAATCGGGTAATTAACTGGATAAATGATCAATTAATTGCTATTAATTCACATTCTTATACTATTAGGGGAGTTGGTGCAAGATTGATAATACTTGCATAACTAAATTAAAAATAGAGGTATAGATGAAGGTACTATACTGTAATTAGTTTTTTCACATGATTATAATATTGAGTCACGTGATATTACTATTGATTCACATGATTTACTATTAGGGGAGGTGGTGCAAGTTTGATAATACTTGTAGGATTAAATTAAAAATGAAAAAAAGGGGAAGGTATTATACTGTAATATTTCGAGCCCCAAAACGTGCAATTATCGAAACTATATTTTCCTATAAATAGAAGCTCATTCTTCTTTAATTTCTCACTAATTCACTAAAGCTATAGAGCAATTATTATAGAGAGAAATTATAGAGAGAAAGAAGAAGAGAAGTCTGCTACCTCACTATTCTAGTATCAAGTTTTCTTCTGAGGTAAGGGGTATTATTCTTTCGTATTCATGAAGAGAGTTATTTTCTTTCAATACTCGTAAGGGTTGTTATTCCATTATTTATTATTATGTTGGAATAACCTGTCTATGCGAAGTACTAAATACATGATGAAATTCTTCTGTTATTCCATTCTTTATTATTCTAATGGAATAACCTGTCTGTGCGGTCAATCGCATGCCTGGTAAATTCTGTTGTTATTCCATTCTTTATTATTCTGTTGGAATATCCTGTCTGTGCGGATTACGCATGACCTGGTTCCATTCTTTATTATTCTGTTGGGAATAACCTGTCTGTGCGGTCTATCGCATGCATGGAGAATTCTTCTGTTATTATATTCTTTATTATTTTGTTGGAATAACCTGTCTATGTGGATTACCGCATACATGGTGAATGATCCTTCGTATTAATTATTTATTAAATTGTATAAATGATCTGTCTATGAGATATCATGGAGTATCATTTTCTTTAGTATTTTTCTTTTACGGTTTATTATTCATAGATTACTATTCACTCAATTACTATTCACTCTAGTATTCGGGGCACTTTTCGTGTCAGGGTACTATTCACGAGTTACTATTCATAGGTTACTATTCACCCAATTACTATTCACTCTAGTATCATTCACCCGGGTATTTGATGCACTTTTCATGTCAGGGTACTATTCACGGGGTACTATTCCCAATATACTATTCACGTGGTACTATTCACCCAAAAAATATATTTCTTTTCTGTTCAAATTATTTTTGGTTCATGAATATTATTCTTAAATTTTACTCTACAAAGCAGTATCTTGTTGACAATTTAGATATTTTTAAACTCTGGATAAATTTAAAGTCTTTAATATTTATCCTTGAATTCGTTTGATTTGATTTCGTTTGATTAATGCTTATATCATTGTCATCATCTTCATGCTTATATTATGATGAAAGTCATCTTTGGCTTACGTGCATAGATGAACTGTTGATTAGTATGATTATGACCAGAGATCATTCGGTATAATCATGACCCGTAATTTATAGATGATGCGGTAAAAGTCCTCATTGGCCCGTAGTGTATTGATGGACAGTTGTTGGTATGATTATGACTAGGCATTATTAGGTATAATTATGACCATTGGTGATTACATGAATATCCTTGGCCCATAGCGCAAGGATGATTCAATGATGTGGTTTATTTATTAAGCTGAGTCTCAGCGATAAATTTGATGAAAAACTTTTTAAATCATAGAAGATAGTAGATATCATGCTCTACTTGACTCTTCTAATGGATTGCTTGTTCCACTGCAGTTTTTGATCTAAAACTTGTTGTCTATTATATTCTATCAGTTGTTATACTGTTGAAGGCTAAGGATAATTTATTTTGCATTATCTTAGTCATAATATTTCTTATTGGGCTAGTTGAGCTCACCCTTTTCTTTCATTGTTTTCTTTAGGAAATGAGAATATAGTTGGGACGAGTCGGGAAATGGAGTGATGGTCTAGGATAAGTGGCTTTAATAGTCCTCACTATTCTATGAAATAGTGTGATAATAATTGAAATTAAGAATCCATTTAGAGTGGATATTGTCTAGAAGGCAATATTCTTATTTAAATTCTTAGCTATATTTTGTCGTATATTACCTGATAATTGTATAATTAAGTTTGTATTTGATTTATGTACCTTGTATTTGACGACCCAAGATGGGTGATGTATACCAGTTTTGGGGGCATCACCGTTGGTATCAGAGCTTAGGGATATGATCCCTGGCTAATATGTGAGACTAGAACTAGGAGGGGAGAGACGGGTAATTCCTTCGCTAGTATGACCTACCTAAGTTATTTTGTATTTAATTGGTCGGTTAGGGTATAAGGATAATATGTGGTATGTCAGTTAACCCTTATTTTGAAACTATATTCTAGAATGATATCTGAAATACAGGAGATGAGAAATGGGAAAATCATGATAGAGAGGAAATAATCGAGAAGGTACAATCCAAAAAGAAAGCAAGGTATTCTCATCTCTTTGACATACTAGGTACGTACGTATATTTCGAGGGCCAAATTTCATAAGGAGGGGAGATTGTGAGATCCCGAATTTTATGAAATAAAAGTATTTAATTTTTTTATTTTGGTAAATAGTTAAATTGATAAATGTTTAAAGTTATGGTGATATTTGAAAATTTTGCAAAGTAAGCAAGTTGTTATAAAATATTCGTTGTGTCGGGGGAATATTCGGTTCGTCGGGGAATATTCATTTTAATAGGGAATATTCGTACGACGACATAATCATTGGTGGACACCACAACAGAAGTATTGTCATAGTTAGAAAATGACACAATTATCTTTTTATAAAAATAACGGCGAAAATGTTATCGTTAAAACTGTTGAACTACCCGGTAGTAAAAGTACAGTAATACGAATGGTTGCATAGTAGCACATGGTATTGATTATTGATGCTTACGTAA
The DNA here is from genome assembly GCA_020205505.1 of Panax japonicus. Taxonomy (NCBI): domain Eukaryota; kingdom Viridiplantae; phylum Streptophyta; class Magnoliopsida; order Apiales; family Araliaceae; genus Panax; species Panax japonicus. Next base: position 56,232,284 of record CM035095.1, on the reverse strand, counting down.
GAAGTCACTCAGTTATACTCAATTATCGCTACAGTAATTGCTGCATCATATCTCTCATATTATTGATTCAATTATTGTCACAATATCAATATTTTATATTATTAAATCAATAATTGAGACAGCAAAGTTATTCATATTATTATTTGAAATATTGACAATGTCTAGAAGTTCTGTCAAGGAGAGGTTTGGTCATCTAATTGTGCGCCAATAGGGAGAAATCCTTATTGGAAAGCTCCCTCTTTCCTGGGAACGACCTGGTTGTTAAATATTGTGAGTTATAATATTAATAATGAATAAGTTCGTGTTGATTAAAGATGAAATTGATAATTCCATTGTGTTGGAATTATTAGTATTAGTGGAAATCGACATTTATTTAGATAATAATTAATGTGTGGAGGTTATATTGACCAATCGGGTAATTAACCAGATAAATGAACAATTAATTGCTAATAATTCACATGCTTATAACTATGTGTTCAAATGTGTGTACTATTGATTCACATGATTTACTATTATGGGAGTTGGTGAAAGATTGATAATACATGCATGACTAAATTAAAAATGGAGGTATAGATAAATGTACTATACTGTAAGTAGTTTTTTCACATGATTATAATATTGAGTCACATGATTTTACTATTGATTCACATGATTTACTATTAGGGGAGGTGGTGCAAGTTTGATAATACTTGCAGGACTAAATTAAAAATGAAGAAAAAGGGGAAGGTATTATACTGTAATATTTTGAGTCCCAAAATGTGCAATTATCAAAACTATATTTTCCTATAAATAGAAGCTCATTCTTCCTTCATTTCTCACCAATTCACTAAAGCTATAGAGCAATTATTATAGAGAGAAATTATAGAGAGAAAGAAGAAGAGAAGTCTGCTACCTCACTATTCCAGTATCCAGTTTTCTTCTGAGGTAAGGGGTATTATTCTTTTATATTAATGAAGAGAGTTATTTTCTTTCAATACTCGTAAGAGTTGTTATTCCATTCTTTATTATTATTATGTTGGAATAACCTGTCTATGCGAAGTACCACATACATGGTGAAATTCTTCTGTTATTCCATTCTTTATTATTCTGTTGGAATAACCTGTCTGTGCGGTCTATTGCATGCCTGGTGAATTCTGTTGTTATTCCATTCTTTATTATTTTGTTGGAATATCCTGTCTGTGCAGATTTCGCATGACCTGGTTCCATTCTTTATTATTCTGTTGGGAATAACCTGTCTGTGCGGTCTATCGCATGCATGGCGAATTCTTCTGTTATTCTATTCTTTATTATTTTGTTGGAATAACCTATCAATGTGAATTATCGCATGCATGGTGAATGATCCTTCGTATTCATTATTTATTAAATTGTATAAATGATCTGTCTAGGTGGATTACCGCATGGCGAGTGAAAATCCATTTGCAGTTTCTTATATTCTATTATACTCGTATGAGATATCATTTCTTTTGTACTCGTCATGGAGTATCATTTTCTTTAGTATTTTTTTTTACGGTTTACTATACATGGATTACTATTCACTCTAGTATTATTCACTAGAGTATTCGGGGTACTTTTCATGCTGGAGTACTATTCACGAGTTACTATTCATAGGTTACTATTCACCCAATTACTATTCACTCTAGTATCATTCACCCGGGTATTTGATGCACTTTTCATGTCAGGGTACTATTCACGGGGTACTATTCCCAAAGTACTATTCACCCAAAAAATATATTTCTTTTCTGTCCAAATTATTTTTGGTACATGAATATTATTCTTGAATTTTACTCTATAAAGCAGTATCATGTTGACAATTTGGATATTTTTAAACTCTGGATAAATTTAAAGTCTTTAATATTTATCCTTGAATTCTTTTGATTTGATTTCGTTTGATTAATGCTTATATCATTGTCATCATCTTCATGCTTATATTATGATGAAAGTCATATTTGGCTTATGTGCATAGATGAACTGTTGATTGGTATGATTATGACCAGGGATCATTCGGTATAATCATGACCCGTAATGTTATAGATGATGCAGTAAAAGTCCTCATTGGCCCGTAGTGTATTGATGGACAGTTGTTGGTATGATTATGACTAGGCATTATTCGGTATAATTATGACCATTGGTGATTACATGAATATCCTTGGCCCGAAGCACAGGGATGATTCGATGATGTGGTTTATTTATTAAGCTGAGTCTCAGCGATAAATTTGATGGAAAACTTTTTAAATCATAGAAGATAGTTGATATCATGCTCTACTTGACTCTTTTAATGGATTGCTTGTTCCGCAGCAGTTTTTGATCTAAAACTTGTTGTCTATTATATTCTATCAGTTGTTATAATGTTGAAGGCTAAGGATAATTTATTCTGCATTATCTTAGTCATAATATTTCTTACTGGGCTAGTTGAGCTCACCCTTTTCTTTTATTGTTCTCTTCATGAAATGAGAATATAGTTGGGATGAGTCGGGAAATGGATTGACGGTCCAGGATAAATGGCTTTAGTAGTTCTCACTATTCTATGAAATAGTGTGATAATAATTGTAATGAGGACTCCATTGAGAGTGGATATTGTCTAGAAGGCAATATTCTTGTTTAAACTCTCAGCTATATTTTGTCGTATATTACCCGATAATTGTATAATTAAGTTTGTATTTGATTTATGTACCATGTATCTAACGACCCAAGATGGGTGATGTATACTTGTTTTGGGGGCGTCACATTATATATCAAAGTAAATCTTTGATATCTACCCGAGAAGATAAGTTCAAGGTCTTGTGTGACCACTCAGCATAAATCTGGAAAACATTCCAATTTGCTATTGCGTAGAATTGATTCTTGATTATTCATTAGAATATCGTAGAAACTTTGAAAGCATTGTATACTTTCGTTAATTTGTGGCATAGGTTGTGAGAAGATTAGTTAGAGAAGAACAAAATTTTCAGCTATTTCAATGTTCCCCGAACTTTGTAGTTATTTTATCGAATTACATAGTTTGTTGTCTTGATTATGATACATTTATTGTATATCTTTACTTGCAGGGCAAATTTGTTGCTCACCCTTGCTAAATAAAACATTTTAGCTAGGGACGAAGAAGCCAGAGAAGCTGTGAAGATAAAAGGCAAAGGTGTTATGCTGTGATAGTTGTGTTTAACATATATATTATGTTGTAATTATAAACCCTTTTTGTATATCTAAAAGGGTATGTTTGTAATATAAAGGTTAGATAACGGACGAATGTATTAACTATATCAGTTAATGTGATTTATATGTCTATTCATAATTAAATGGGTAGTTAGATGTTATTTGTTGGGTAAAATCTAATTACACACAACACACAAGTATACGTGGTCAACAAGTAATAAAGTGATAAGTCAAGTATCGTTCCCATAGAGATAAATTAGTAAATATCTTAACTTACGATTACCAATCTTCTATTAACCCTAATTTTATTAAACAAGCCAAATCAATAATTTAAAATAAAAAAAATAACAAAACTAAAATTTAGAATAATTAAATTAACATAAAACAATCACGAATACCAAAATTTGAATTTTTAAACAATTAATGGAGAATTAGACTTATGATTTCACCCTAAACTTCACTTTTATTTCAACACCTTTATCCCAATTTAACGCAATATCCCAGTTTATTAATCAAGAACACGAATGCAGTATTAACCACCTCTCGATGCACTAATACCATATTAACTTCAATCCACAATTAAGATAGAAATCCGTTAAACACCTTAATCAACTAACCCACTATATCTCTATGTGAATTACAATTGAAGAAGGTTGAAGAATAAGTTCTCTATCCGATTACATGCGGTGTTAAGCATATCTCTACCTTAACACACATCAAGTTTAAGCTACTAACAAAATCTTGAACACATGCTATATTAACTAGGTCTAGATTTGAATATTTCTCGATTCCATCCAACTCCACCAAGAATTGTTGATCAGGTAATTCATAAATTCAATCACAAATTAATATAGATAAACTGAAGATAGCTTATTAAATTGGGAATCAAATCTTACAAAATCATCGATTCACTTAAGGATCCATCACAAGCCTAAAAGATGAATTAGTTCATAATAAATGAAATAAACGCTGAATAAATCATAGAAATCATTCTTCTAATTACAAATAATAATCTAACACAAAGAATATTAAAAAAACCCTTCACGTAGACTAAAGTTGCAATCGTCTTGAAAAACTCCTCGAAGTACTCCTCCACACTTTCTATCAAAAACTGAACTTTGTTCTTCGTAATCTCTCTCACTCTTGCCCAAATTGTTTTTGATAGAGTAATATATATCTAGCATAAACCTCTGACCGCATTCTCTATGCAATAGAGTTATAATTCCATGCAACTAGCTAAAGTTCGTGCCCAAGAAGAGTTTTAACCAATGCAGGACAATTATGATTGTCCATCCCCTGCCCCAGCGGGGGTGTATATGCTGTAGACGGCCGCCCCGGCGGGCTTACCTCCTGACTTGATCGAATGCAGACCCCCTCGCCCCGGCGGGGGTGTGTAGTTATAAAACACCCACCCCGGCGGGCTTGCCTCCTATTAACTGACTTAGCTGCATTACTGAGTTAATTCCAAATATGCTCCATTTAAGTTCCAAATATACCAAATATCACCAATTGTACGTTAAATGCCACAACCACCAATCTACACATAAAACTGAAAGTAATATGCACACAAGCCAATCATGTTTGATGATAAAGCATATACTTTGTAAATAATCTTATTCATTTATTAATAAAAAGTATTAATTTATTAAAGGCTTTTAATTATCTACATGATGCTGTTTTATAATATGTGATAAACCCATAGTTTTAAGCAATGCTTTTAGAATAATGATGATGATCATTATAATGAGATCTAAATTCTTAGAAAGCTTAAAACTAAAATAGTTCCCAATCGTTGGATTACTAAATTGGGGATTAGTGAATCCGGATAGATTGGTACATACGTTGCTTGCTCATTGGATGAGGATGATTGATCTCATGATCATTTGTGTGGAGACACTAAAGCAAGTATGTAGGTGCTTATTAGAGAATAAGTTCACTGAACGTGACTCGCTAAGGAATACCTAATGGAGTTTTACTTGCATGTCAATAGGAATTCCTGTAGTGATAGTAGTACAAGTGATCCTTGGACTTGAGATCATCATAGTATCTTGTGTATGATGAGTTATACTTTGACTTATTCCTTAAGACCCTTAGGGTATATCAAAGGGTATGCTTGGGTATAATAAGTTATACATGGAGATAATGTATGATCAATAAAGAATCTACCACTTCTAGTAAAAGAAGAGAAATGTCCTATGTGATTCGATAAATGACAACCCAGTAGTCCTTGGTCAAGGCAGAATGAAATTAGAAAGGAGTTTCTAATTTGCATTATTTGGGGTTGTGCATTTAAGAGTCGAAATACAAATAATTAAATAAAATAAGACTTGACAGTAATTCCATGTCTTATATTTAATTGGGACATTGTATGGTGGAAGGATTGAATTGTACGGTAACTATTTACTCAAAGGTTCTTTTATGATTAATGTTGAAATCTGTATTATCTGGAAAGTCGTTGATCGCTAGGGAGGCTTATCCCTATTGTAGAATAAATATTATTTATTTAAATAAATTAATAGTTTAATTTATTTATTTAAATAAGATTAGAATTGTTCTAATTAATTTATTCACAACCGGTTTAATACGGAGAACCTAAAGGGTCACACCATAAAAGGAAGAATAATTATTTAAGAAGTTAATGGCATAATCGTAATAATATGTTAAGTATATTTAATTTAATCTATGGTGATAGAATAAATTAAATAGCTTAATATTTATTATTTAATATTTTAGAAATATTGAATATAAATTAATAAGAGGAGTCTTATTAATATTATTACAATTATTATTATTTTAATTTCTAAAAGAGTTTAGGAATTAATTTAATATAAGTACTCTCATTTATTCCTAATAGGATTAGGAGGGAAAATTAGTTAAATGAGTTTAATTAATTATCCCTAATAAGATTAGGGAGCCCATTTAATTAAAAGAGTTTAATTAAATAAATAATACCTTATTTTAATAGGGCTACTTGATATCTTTATAAGAGGAGTCTTATATCAGATATCAAATATACGTTATTCCAATTGTTGGAGAGTACGCCCCTTTTTTCTATAGAGATAGAAAACTAGGGTTTGAGCCAAATACCCATCTTCTTGAATTTTGTTCTTCCTTGGTGGATCACCTCTAGAGGCCAAACACTTGGGTGGCTAACGTTGATCAAAGGAAGGAACCAAACCCGGTGGATTCAAGTTGAACGCGAAAAGGATTGGAGGTGAACTTGTACCTGAGGAAGCTCGGATCTTCAAGGGTATGATTCTTGTCCTTCATGTTTTCGTTTAATTAATAATTGTGCATAAAGGGTGATCCGGGTATATGGTTTGTAAAAATTTTAAAACTCTGATTTTCATCGCTTCCGCTAATTTTGTGCAATTTGATTGCATTCATGAATATTACAAACCTAACAGTGGCATCAGAGCCAAACCTTTATGCGAATTATTAATTGTTTTAATTTGATATGTATATTGATATGTGTTTAGAACAATTTAATTGGGCATAATTTAATTGTATAAATTTTTTTTTTAAAAAAAATAAATCGCTAATCCGATTTTTTTTTCTTTTGTTGAATTGCCGTGGAGGTAGTACTATATATATATATGTTATTGACCTGCACGGATTTCAAGGCATGCGAATCAGGGAGCGGTAAATTGTAATCACCATTCACGTGCTTCATTTTTTTTTTCAAGCTGCTGGTTCATATGACGTGGCAAGGGAGGATTCAGATTATTAATCTGGTTGACATGCCTTGAATTTCAAATGGCAGGAGCAGGATTTTGTTATATATATATATAATAACGGTTTTATTATATATATATATATATATATATATATATATATATATATATATATTAACGGTTTTGTAATATTATATATAATATAATATTCTTTATTATTTTATTATTAAAATAAAAGTTTATTTTAATCTTAAAATAAAAGGTTTATTTTAATTTTAAAATAAAAGATTTATTTTAATTTTAAAATTAGAATTTCATGCTAACTAATTAGAGTTGGAATTTGATTCCATGCTAATTAATTGGAGTTGAAATAGGATTCTATGTTTCCTTAAATAAAGGAGTTTATTTAGATATGAAATAAAATTTCATATTATTCAAAATAAAAGAGTTTATTTGTGAATAGGAAAGAGAATCCTAGTTTCCTTAAATAAAGGAGTTTATTTAAATATGAAATAAGATTTCATATTATTCAAAATAAAGGAGTTTATTTATGAATAGGAAAGAAAATCCGTGTTTTCCTAAATAAAAGAGTTTATTTAAGATATGAAATAAGATTTCATATTACCCAAAATAAAGGAGTTTATTTTGACTTGGAATTGGATTCCATAATTAATTAAAATAAAGGAGTTTATTTTGATTAATGATTTTGATTAAAATAAAATAGTTTATTTTATTCAAAATTGGATAAATTAAAATAAAATAGTTTTATTTTGATTTAAATTTGGATTAAAATAAAGGAGTTTATTTTGATTCAAAATTAGATTTTATACTAACTAAATTGGCCCATTAAATGATATCAATATATATATTAAATATTTATTATTCATGAGATGAATATTATTTATTGATGCATATGGTGATGTGTATGATAATAAATGAGATTGATTATGGACTATTGACCAATGTGATTGGATTTTATTTTAGTTTGATGCATGAATGTATGAGTTTTATTAAATGGGGTCTGCGTACCTCGTCTTCTCTAATTTTTCTTAATGTAAATTCTATCTCCCTCCTATATACTTCCCCTTGACTGCTGATCAAGGTTTCTATTTATTTTAAATAGTTTTGTAATAGGAATAGTTAGAATTAATTTTGAAGAATTAGAGATCAAGGAACAAGGAGCGCTTGAAGACCCGTTTGTAATGGAGCTCGGGTTTAAATGTAATAGTTATATTTAAATATTAATTCTTGCACCCCTAGGGTTTGACCTTTTGGTTCACTTGGTGGCTCTAGTGAACCAAACTAGAATAAAAGTCCATAATCAATCTGGGTAGAATATAGTATTCTATATGTGCATGCTTATAATATATATATTATATATTATGCAAACATGCTTCGCATGTTTATTAATATGACGCGTATTTTATATATATATGTGCATGCGCGCTAAATAAGATGAGACAAATTAATAACAAACCCCTCAAATATTTTATATTAAGTTGTAACGTTCAAAGATATTTGGAATATCGAACGTCGCCATCTAGCATGATAGAAATAATAGAGTATTGAATATTTAATATGAGTTTGTTGTGCACACACAAGGCGAGTATTAAATATTTAAGATGTTGTTTTTATTACATATGATGTTTATAAGGAATTGAACATTACTGCTTTGTTGTGCACACACAAGGGCTGTAGTTTTCTCTTCACTTATATGGAAATGCTGTGTCTGACTTAACTTAAATCATTTTAGTTCGGATGTGCACACACTTGACCATTATGATTTAAGAGGCAAAATACAAGGAGTTACATAGTTGATGTAATTGACAAGAGTTGTCTACCTATTTATTTATATATAGTTTGTTGTGCACACACAAGGCTATATACATTTGAAATGGGATCCTTATTCTCACTAGCAAATCTTTAATTAGATTTTGCCGAACTATATAAGTGAGGGTAATATAGTTTGAAAAAAATAGTGGGAGATACCAATTTAAAACAAGACCTAAATTATTTTGGTAATTAATAAAAGAATGTATGTTAAAATGTTGTTAATTACAAATTCATTTACAGATTTTTACAATGTCTAAATTACTATCACTGCATAGCATATTAGATGCTTATTTAACCGGACCAAATTAAACGGATTGGTTAAGGAATTGAGAATAGTTCTCATGGCTGAAAAGCTATCTTATGTCCTTAATACGCCTATCCCTGCAATGGTTGAAGATAATGCCTCTGAGGAAGATATTGCTACTTTTAGAAAGTGGCTAGATGGTGCATAGTTGGCTCAATGCATCATGCTCGCATCCATGAGTAACGAGCTTCAGCGTCAGCATGAAACTATGGATGCTCCTATTATATTCCTGCACATCAAGTAGTTGATGGTGAGGAAAGTAGGACTGATAGATATCAGATATCTAAGGAGCTCTTCCGATCTAGAATGACTGATGACACTACGGTACAGACAAAAATCCTTAACATAATCAATTTGATTGATTAATTAGGACAACTGGTTTTGTCAAGGATGGAGAGTTGAGCCAAGATTTGATCTTGCACTCACTCCCGGACTCATTTCACAATTGTTGTGAATTTTTCATATGAACAAGCTAGATATCAGCCTCGCTGATTTACTTAACATGTTGAAAAATATTGAGAGTCACTTTTCAACCAAGAAATACCATGTCTTACTGGTAGGGGCCAAAGGATCTTCTGAAAAGAAGAACGATTCTAAGAAGGTAAATATAAAGGCAAAAACAAAGGATAATAAGAACAAAACTGATACGGATAGCAAAGGAGTTTGCTTCCACTGTAATAAGCCTGGGCACTGGAAAAAAAACTGCGAAAAACATCTTGCAGAGGCTAACCAAAGAAGCTTAGTGAAGTTTCGGTTACAAATACAAATTTGTTCATGATTTAAAATAAATTTTTCTTTAAGTCAATGTTCTACTTGGGTATTGGATACCGACTTTGGTTATCATAAATATAGATTTATGAAGGGACCAAACAGAAGTAGAAAACTAAACAAATATAAGTAAACCTATGTGTGGGAAATGAAGCAAAGGTTCCTGCATTAGCCATAGGAACTTATAGTTTAGCAATGCCTACGGGAAAATCTATTAAGTCAATAAGTTGTTATTGTATTTCAGTTCTTGTTAGAAACATTATTTCTATTTTATTGTTGGACAATGAAATCTTTGGTATTATAATTAAGAACAATTGTTGTTCTATTTATAATAATAATGTTTTGTATAGAACTGGAATATTACTTAATGGATTTTGTATACTTGACTTATGTGAAAAGTATATTTTACAAATTGAACAAACTAGTATAAGAAAAGGAGATGATCATTCAAAGAGTTGAATGTGTGTATTTACTGAAATACAAGTATAAATTATTTAAAAGGTTCAAAGAATTCAGAAGTGAAACAAATTGGCAAAGTATTAAGATTCTTTGATTAGATCAAGGAATAAATACTTGTGCAATAAGTTTCTAGATCATCTCAAATGGTTTTCTCATAATGGACACATCCTGATACGCAATAATTGATTAATGTATCTGAATGGAAAAATCGTACCTTGTTGGACATGGTGCGGTCCATAATGATTTTACCGACATTTCAGTATCCTTCTGAGATAATGTCCTAGAAATGGCTGCTTATCTACGGAAAAGGTAACCTCAAAATCCGGACCCAAGACTCCATAAAAGTTATGGACAGGGAGGATTCCTAATCTTAAGTATGTTAAGATAAGGGGTTGTCCAACTTATGTGAAACGGTTTCAGAGGATAAGCTTGGGACAAAATTTGACAAGTACAGATTTGTGGGACATCCTAAAGTAAGTTTAGGGCATATGTTCTATGATCCTACTTAGCAAAAGGTGTTTGTTGCAAAACACGTTTCCTTCTAAGATAAAGGTGTTTATCATTGAAAGTGCTAGTGGGAGGATAATACATCTTGAAAAGTTCAAGAACCACAAAACACTACAAGTCAAATAAGAGGAACCTATAGATAGACCTATTGTACCATAACCGAATCGTAAATCTGGAATAGTACCGAAGATACCTAGGAGGTATGGATTCATCATGGATGATGATGATGAGGTACGTATCATAGAAGATGATGATCCAGTTATATACGATGAGGTAAGAGTTGTAGACACTCAGAGAAATGGATTGAAGCAAGTTTCTCAAATTATGGAACATTTGTTTTGATGAGACAATCAAAAGAGTTTGATTTTATCAAAAACAAGAATGAACCTAGTGTGTACAAAAGGGTCAGTGGGAGCGTTGTGACATTTCTGGTATTATATATTGATATAATACGGATAAGGAACGACATACTAATGCTATAATTAGTAAAGATAAAGTTGTCTAAACATTCCTCCATGAATGATTTGGGAAGAGTATCTTAATTGGGGATGCAAATCTATATAGATAGATTTAAAAAGATGCTCGACTTAACCCAAGGAACGTATATTCATTTGATGCTAAAGTTGTTTAGCATGGCAAACTCCAAAAGATGTCTCATATTGATGAGCCCTGGAGTGTATCTCTCTTAATAGTCCCCATAGACTCCTAAAAGAGAGATCGCATGAGTAACTATCATGTATGCAATGAAATATACGAGACCTGATGTTGATCAGTCATATCCTGGAGAAGTTCACTGTGAGACAGTGAAAAACATCTTAAAGTACTTAACCGGCACTAAGGATGTGATCAGATTTATGGTGAGTCTGAATTAAAACTAGAGGGCTTAACAGACTCAAGTTTTTCAGACAGACCAAGACGACAGAAAATCCACTTTAAGGTAAATCGTTACCTTGAACGGTGGTGCAGTGAATTGGAAAGGTTCCAAACAGCAAAGAGTTGCTGGTTTAGTGATAAAGACAAAGTATATAGCTATAAATGAAGCTGCAGGTTGATTGTTTGGATTAAAAGTTCATTACAGAACTAGGAATTTTTCCTAAGTCTCATCTTGGATCCAAACATGTGTTGTGGCACTTTCATTTGATTATAGGAATCATTGAAAGATGGGAAATCACTATAGAGATAGTGGACTCTCAAGAACAACATTACATATCCATTAACTAAAGCTTATCCAACAGCAGGATAATCGTCACTTAGAGAAGAAGAGTATGAGATACCATGACGATTGGCTTTAGTGCAAGTGGGAGATTGAAAGTAATATGCACACAAGCCAATCATGTTTGATGATAAAACATATACTTTGTAAACAATCTTATTCATTTATTAATAAAAAGTATTAATTTATTAAAGGCTTTTAATTATCTACATGATGCTGTTTTATAATATGTGATAAACCCATAGTTTTAAGCAATGCTTTTAGAATAATGATGATGATCATTATAATGAGATCTAAATTCTTAGAAAGCTTAAAACTAAAATAGTTCCCAATCGTTGGATTACTAAATTGGGGATTAGTGAATCCGGATAGATTGGTACATACGTTGCTTGCTCATTGGATGAGGATGATTGATCTCATGATCATTTGTGTGGAGACACTAAAGCAAGTATGTAGGTGCTTATTAGAGAATAAGTTCACTGAACGTGACTCGCTAAGGAATACCTAATGGAGTTTTACTTGCATGTCAATAGGAATTCCTGTAGTGATAGTAGTACAAGTGATCCTTGGACTTGAGATCATCATAGTATCTTGTGTATGATGAGTTATACTTTGACTTATTCCTTAAGACCCTTAGGGTATATCAAAGGGTATGCTTGGGTATAATAAGTTATACATGGAGATAATGTATGATCAATAAAGAATCTACCACTTCTAGTAAAAGAAGAGAAATGTCCTATGTGATTCGATAAATGACAACCCAGTAGTCGTTGGCCAAGGCAGAATGAAATTAGAAAGGAGTTTCTAATTTGCATTATTTGGGGTTGTGCATTTAAGAGTCGAAATACAAATAATTAAATAAAATAAGACTTGACAGTAATTCCATGTCTTATATTTAATTGGGACATTGTATGGTGGAAGGATTGAATTGTACGGTAACTATTTACTCAAAGGTTCTTTTATGATTAATGTTGAAATCTGTATTATCTGGAAAGTCGTTGATCGCTAGGGAGGCTTATCCCTATTGTAGAATAAATATTATTTATTTAAATAAATTAATAGTTTAATTTATTTATTTAAATAAGATTAGAATTGTTCTAATTAATTTATTCACAACCGGTTTAATACGGAGAACCTAAAGGGTCACACCATAAAAGGAAGAATAATTATTTAAGAAGTTAATGGCATAATCATAATAATATGTTAAGTATATTTAATTTAATCTATGGTGATAGAATAAATTAAATAGCTTAATATTTATTATTTAATATTTTAGAAATATTGAATATAAATTAATAAGAGGAGTCTTATTAATATTATTACAATTATTATTATTTTAATTTCTAAAAGAGTTTAGGAATTAATTTAATATAAGTACTCTCATTTATTCCTAATAGGATTAGGAGGGAAAATTAGTTAAATGAGTTTAATTAATTATCCCTAATAAGATTAGGGAGCCCATTTAATTAAAAGAGTTTAATTAAATAAATAATACCTTATTTTAATAGGGTTACTTGATATCTTTATAAGAGGAGTCTTATATCAGATATCAAATATACGTTATTCCAATTGTTGGAGAGTACGCCCCTTTTTTCTATAGAGATAGAAAACTAGGGTTTGAGCCAAATACCCATCTTCTTGAATTTTGTTCTTCCTTGGTGGATCACCTCTAGAGGCCAAACACTTGGGTGGCTAACGTTGATCAAAGGAAGGAACCAAACCCGGTGGATTCAAGTTGAACGCGAAAAGGATTGGAGGTAAACTTGTACCTGAGGAAGCTCGGATCTTCAAGGGTATGATTCTTGTCCTTCATGTTTTCGTTTAATTAATAATTGTGCATAAAGGGTGATCCGGGTATATGGTTTGTAAAAATTTTAAAACTCTGATTTTCATCGCTTCCGCTAATTTTGTGCAATTTGATTGCGTTCATGAATATTACAAACCTAACAAAAACAACATAAAACAAGTAAAAATGCACGCGTTTACAAAAATATAGCAACGAATAAGCATGAATTAGATATGAAATCACGTATATAAAATACACTTATCATTATTTATATTGTGGATCATGAGCGCCAAACTCGGGAGTCAGGTAACCCGAATTTGGGGGCGCCACATGTTGGTATCAAAGCTGCAGTGACCAAGGTGTCACAAGTTGGTAGTAGAGCTATAGGTTATAATCCTTAAGTGGCGCTAATCCCTAGGATTATAACCATAAGCGAAATAGAATACTCATTTAGAGTAATAAGTGAGGGATTGATAAAGTGTATCGATAGTGAGGTATGTGGGCACATAGTGTGAGAATTTTGTACTGGTGAAGTACTAATCAAGTTATGTAACTGACTGTAGGATGTTAGGAGAAGGTGATATGAGTACAGAGGTTCTAGCGGCTGTTGCACCAGTGCCAGTAGCCGAGGTGCCAGCGCAAAGCGAATCAGTTGAAAAGGTGGGGAAAAAAATGAACCTATGGTTAATCTTGGGAGTGATCATGACGATTATCTCGAGATGTATCCGAGTGGTGATGAAGAGGAGAAGTCCGAAGAAGTTAAGATGGAGAAAGGGAATAAGACTAAAGTTGGAGAACAAGGTCAAGAATCTGCAGAAGCATAAGAACTCCGGAGTAAAGTATTACTCTTGGAGGAGTTGTGGAAAATGGAGCGAGCATTACGCGAGATGACTGAAGAAAGGAATGAGTTAAAGGCGTAGCTGGACAGAATGAAGACTGAAGGTGGTGGATTGTCTAAAGGATCAATTAAGCAGAAGTGCAAGAATTAGAGAAAGAGGGATCACGATAGTGATAACTCTGAAAATTCAAACCCGAAGAAGAAGAAAGTCTGTGGCAAGTGTGGAAAGACTCACTTGGGAGAATGCATGATGTGGAAGAATGTGTGCTTTAATTGTAAGCCGGAAGGACATGTTTCCCAACATTATCCTAAGCTAAATATGAGAAAGTGTTTTTCTCGTAGGAGAACGAGTCATGGATTCAATCAGTGTCCTGGTAAGAAGAAGAATGGTGAAGGGAGTGGAAGGTAGATAGCTTAAGATTAAGCGATGGTATCTTTTGATTGCGTATCAAGAATGATGAGTGAACATATATAAATATGCATGTTTGTATGAATCAAATCTTTATTTTTTATATGAATATAAGATTAAGATTAATTTGTGAGTTCTTAAAACTCATACTTATGGTAAGTTCATGACTTATAATTATATGAGCTATTTGAACCCCTCAGCGAATGGACGCCAAAGGTCTGACTAGGGTAAGTTTATAAACTCATATAATTGTGGCAAGTTCTTGAACCCCTAGGTGTGGTAAGTTTGATGAACTGGAAATAATTGTGTGTTAATGGAGAATTCCAACTTTTGTTTAAAGTTGTGTTGTTAATCCCATGAAAAAGGGATAATTGTATATGTTAAGTACTAAATGTACTGTGTGCTATTTGAATAAATATGCGATTATTTGAGAACTTTGTGTTAAATTCTTATTGTTTGATGAATAAGAGTTTGTGTAGAGAAATAGAATTAATATAGGATTTTTATTTAAATCAGATAATGCCGCCTAAATGACATAATCGATATCAAAGAGAAGAGAAGTTTGTGAATAATGAAGGAGGTCAATATATTGGCGAACTTTAAGGACTTTAAAGCGGTAGGACCGCCAGAATTTAAAGGAACTACGTATCCGATTGAAGCCCAAATTTGGTGAAAGAAATGGAGAAAGAATTTATCATTGCAAGAGTGGCAGAAGAGCAAAAGATAGTTTTTGTAACTTATTTGATGAAGGGAGAAGCCAATTACTGGTGGGAGACTAATCAGGCAAGAGCTGGTACAGCTATGGTGAATTGGACAAGATTCAAGGAGTTGTTCTATGAGAACTATTTTCACCGGGTATGCAAGCTCAGATAGAGGTTAAGTTCTTAGAACTATGGATACGGGGCTACGGAAGGCGAAAAGGTTTGAGAATGGATTGAAGTCGGGTATATACAACAAAGTAGTTGTATTGCAAATCAATACGTTCGCGGTTTTGTTGGAAAAGGTAATAATTGCTGAGTTAAATAAAAGTACTGATTGGCTTGGCTCGAATGTTCGGCGCAAAATTTTCTGGTCGTGCCATCTTTTGACTTTTTCTTTGTATATCTTGGCATTCTCATAGACATGAAGGCGAAACTCATCTAGTTCATTCAACTGAAGTAGTCTCTTTTCTCTTACAACTTTTTGATCAAAATTTAGCTTTTTGATCAAAATTTAGCTTTTTCAATGCCCAATATGCCTTATGTTGTAGTTCCACCGATAAATGGCATGCTTTCCCGTACAACAGTTGATACGGTGACATTCCGATTGGCGTCTTGTATGCAGTTCGGTAGGCCCATAGAGCATCATCCAATCTAAGTGACCAATCTTTTCGACTTGAATTCACCACTTTTTCCAATATCTTTTTGACTTCTCTGTTCGATACCTCCGCTTGTCTGGTTTGAGGGTGATACGCTGTAGCTATCTTGTGGTTCAACCCATACTTGGCCAAAAGAGCAGTAAATGGTTTGTTGCAAAAGTAACTACCTTCGTCACTTATAATTGCTCTTGGTGTGCCAAACCTCGTGAAGATGTTCTTTTGAAGGAATTTGAGGACCACCTTGACATCATTTGTTTATAAAGCTGCAGCTTTGACCCATTTTGACACGTAGTCCACTGCGTGTAGAATGTATTGAGTGTTCAATGATGAGGGAAATGGTCCCATGAAATCGATACCCCAAACGTCAAAAATTTCCACTTTCAGAATCGTTTGTAAAGGCATCTCCTTGCGTTTCGAAATATTGCCACCCTTTGACACCTATCGCTTTGTTTGACAAACTGGTGGGCATCTTTGAATAATGTGGGCTAATAGAACCTATATTGCAGCACCTTCGCTGCCGTTCTCTCACTTCCATAATGCCCGCCATACACCGATGAGTGACACTCATGCAGGATATTCTTCACTTCGCTATATGGGACGCACCTTCGAATCACATTGTCGGTGCACTGCTTGAACATATATGGATCATCCCACATGTACCATTTCACATCGTGCAGAAATTTCTTTTTCTGTTTCCTTGTAAGGTCAGGTGGTAGAATGTTGCTCACAATGAAATTTTTATAGTCGCTATACCACGGAATCTCTGTTGAAATCTCAAACAGCTGTTCATCCGGGAACGATTCAATGATTTCACATTTGTCATCTTTTTCTGTCCCGTGGTTCTCCAACCTCGACAAGTGATCAGCTACTTGGTTCTCCGTCCCCTTCCTATCCTTTATTTCTAAATCGAATTCTTGCAGTAGGAGAATCCACCTGATAAGGCATGGATTAACAACCTTTTTCGCTATCAAGTACCGAATCACTGCATGGTCTGTATAGACTATCACCTTAGTCCCGATCAAGTTAGCTTGAAATTTTTCAAACACATATACCACGGCAAACAACTCATTTTCTGTGGTTGTTTAGTTCAATTGAGTTTCTGTAAGTGTTTTTCTTGCATAGTATATAGCGTGAAATACCTTGTCTCTCCGCTGACCCAAAACAGCCCCAACCGCGAAGTCGTTTGCATCACACATAAGCTCAAATGGCATGCTCCAATCCGGTGCAACTATAATGGGGGCTGTAGTCAATTTCCTTTTTAATAAATCAAACACGGTCTTGCATTCTTCATCAAAGCTGAATGTCACATCTTTCTCTAAAAGATTGCACTTCACAATTTTAGAGAAATCCTTTATAAACCTCCTGTAGAACCCGGTGTGTCCCAAGAAACTCCTAATGCCCTTCACTGAGGTTGGTGGAAGAAAATTTTCAATTATTTCCAACTTTACTTTATCGACTTCCAGCCCTTGAGCCGATACCTTATGGCCCAAAATTATGCCCTCTTCAACCATGAAGTGGTATTTTTCCCAATTTAAAACAAGATTCGTGTCCTTGCATCTTTGCAGCACCATGACCAGATTCTTCAAGCAATTATCAAATTTAACCCTATAAAATGAAAAGATCATCTAGTTCAAAATTGTCCGAAAAGGAAAAGGGAGAAGTAGAATGCCAACAAAGGAACCGGTAGCGGAACCTTGGCGATTAAAGAACCTGCTCAATCAGGTAGATCATCAGCCCGAGCATTTAATATGACGGCTCATGATGTAGTGGCTGCCCAGGAGGTGGAGATGGATAATAATTTTGTTTAATACTTAAATTACGCGAGTAATATGAGTCATATGTTTCTGTGAACTGTTTTCTTTTATAGATTCAAGTCACATGCTAGAATCTGAACCGAAAATTAATATTGTGTTGATAAAAATGAATTGAAGATACAACTTTAAAAGATTATAGAGAATAAGAAAGCGGTGATTCCGAGGACGGAATCCTTTTAAGGAGGGGTGAACGTAATAACACGAGATTTCGAATAATCCAAAATTTACGAATAATTTTTTTTTAATATTGACTGTTAATATTGTACTGTGTATCCATGATACGAGTCTCGAGAATTAGTCAATTTGTGTATTGAATGAGAAATTAGAGTAGTGTTGTGCTTAACAGCTTTAGAAACCCTAACCCTAATTTCTGGATAGGGATTCGACAGAAATCACTGTTATAATATCAGTAACTGTGAGTATGTTTTTGTACTATATAAAGTTAATGACTAATAATTGACTGGATAGGGTTTTATATTGTAAACCCTAATAAGGGATTAGAAACCCTAATCTCAGATTTATAATACCAAATGTACAGTTAAAAATCCTAATTGTATGCCGGGAAATCTTAATTTAAAATTTGGGATTTCCTAAACCCTAATTAGGCAACCCTAATTCTAATTAGCATGCCTAAAGTATTTGTTAAACTTAAATATGATTAGAAAACCCTAATTATATTTTAGTTATCTTAATTTCTATTTTACAAACCTTAATTGAAATTTAGAAATTTATTTTTTCTAATTAAAACCCTAATTGGAAATTTTAGAAGTTGGTGTTTTAAAACCTAAGGGTTAGAACCTTAGGGTTAAACCCTAAGGGTTTATGCAAATGTCAAGTGTACCATTAAATTTGGAATGCAAATGACAAAAATACTCTTTTTACATTTTTAATGAGATAACTTGTATATATTGCACAACCTTTAGTTGGTGACCAACTAAAGGCAGCCAATTGACTTTTATATCAACCATTTAATGATTCAAAACGCCACATAACATGTTAGATTCATTGCATCATGTATTATAAGAGATAAAGAGAGAAAGGTTGCCAAAATTGTCCATTTTCTACCCTAGCTCTTAACAACTTATTTTCTCTCTAAACCTCTGAAAATCATAAGTGTGTTAGTCCCTAAAACACTTATTAGATCATCAAGATCAGTGTTGTAGAGCCAAGATCTAAGCATCCTCAAGAAAAGGTATAAACCTAAACCCATCATAGATCTTGTGTACTAAGAAAAATTTTGTATTTATGTGTTTAGATCTTTGCTAGATGATGTTTTATGATGATCTATGTTGATATAACATAGATCTATAGCATCAAAGTGGGTAAAAGTTGTGTTTTTCACAAACTGTTCTTGAGATTGAAATGTAGTCTGATAAGAATGTCAGTGGCCACAGATCCTTACTCGTACATGATATGTGTGGTTTTAAAGTTGTTATTGGTAGCTTGTTATGTTGTCTTTCACCTGAAAGTGGTAGTACAACCATTAAATGGCTAGATTTGTAGTTATTAAAGGTCAAAACCCGTTGATCGGGAATGATCGGGCCAAATTCTGGGTAACCCAGAAAGCATTCTGTTAGTGTCTGACAAGTTTTACAACGTCCAGATCTGTCAGGTTGTTAGTGTTATGATGTTGTTGTTGTGACATATTTGTAGATGGTTATGTGTACTTTGTACTGGTGGCCTTATATCGTGTAGGATATCAACAGATCAAAGGTAACAGTTGGTCAAAGTAGGCCATTCGACCATGACTTGAATTTCTGGAAATTCCAGAAAAGGTTTTATACGAACTTTCTAACATAGTTTGACTGCTTGATAAATTGTGATTTGTTTGTTGTTGGACCGATCTGTTGCTTTGGTATTGTTCCTTGACATAAGGACTATAACTTAGAACATTTAGATCACAAGAAACATGACCAGATAGTATATAAAATCGAGCATGAAAGTGACTAGTTGAACAACCTGGGTTTTTGGAAAACCCAAAAACCATCTTACAATATGTTTGTGAGCTCAGATCTTTATATTGTGTTGATATATGACTTGTATAGTGGTTGATTGTTGTAGTGGTGCATACTTTCTACAAGATCAACGTTTAAGTAAACCTTGAACATGCCTGAGCTGAGATTAAAGGCCGGTCAAACCTTGCCCCTCGAACACTGAGATTGTCAGTGTTCTTGAGCCAAGAACACCAAAGGCAACAGATATGTGTCACTAAAGGTTTTAGCGACGGTTTCTAATTATTTTAAATTCTGAATTTTTGGAAATTATTAAAAATAGTTTTAAAAATTATTTTAAATTATGAAAAATAATTTTGACCAATTGGAATATTTTTCTTTAATATTTATAATTATTTAAATGTTAAAGGTATTTAATTTATTTAATTAGTGTATTAAATAAATTAGAAAAAAATGATTTAATATTATTAAAAATCATTTTAAATAAGAATAAAGTATTTAAAAATATTTTGAGTTATAAAAAGTAACTTTTAATATTTTTAGAGAATTTTCATTAATAATTTAATATTAATGATATTGGATTTATTTAATTATTATATTAAAGAAATTATAGAAAAAATGATTTTAATATTATAAAAATCATTTTAAATGAGAATAAAGTGTTAGAAAATATTTTGAATTATAAAATATAATTTTTAATATTTTTGGAGAATTCTCATTAATAAATTAATATTAATGATAATGATATATTTAATTATTAAATTAAATAAATGTTAGAAAAATGATTTTATTAATTTAAAAATCATTTAAAAATGAGAAAAAAGATATAAAAATATTTTAAGTTATAATTAATGACTTTTAATATTTAGATGTTAATTTCATTAATATTTAATATTAATGGTGATGATTTAAAAATGATTTTTAATTATTTTAAAAATAATTTAAGTGGAATATTATTGATTTAAAAATATTTTAAGTTATTAAAAATAAATTTAATATTTTGATAAGTATGTCATTGATATTTTAATATTATTAAATATTAATGATGTTAAGATTATTTGATAATTAAATCATTTACAAATGATTTCAATATTTGAAAAATTATTATGAATTATAATAATTGATTATAAATTATTAAAAGCTTCTGAAAAATATAATTAATGATATTTGACTTATCTAAAATAATATTGAAGCTTAGAAACCGAAATTACTTGACAATAACTGTGTTAATTGTCAGATAGGGTGACCAGAATACCGAGAATGGACCGAAGTCCAACCAGACCGAAATAGTTACACTTGTTAAGTGTTTATATATGTTATAAATTCTGATGTGGCTATGTGGTAATGTGTTTAGGAGAAGTTTGACTATGAATTATAGTGTTGTGTGTTATAAATGATTGTGCTAATTATGAGACAGATATTATTGGTTATAGGTCTTACGAAAGCAGATAAGTATATTGTGTAGCAGTAATCAATGCGGAAGGCAAGTTCCCTAACTTAACCTTGGTTATATTTATTCTATTATTATAGTAGTTAATTTTTGCTAATTACACCAAGTCCAGGGATTTGTTGTTGATTATTCACAGTTAGTGCATGTTATAATAATTCAAATTGAATTACTGATTTGGAAAATATACATTTGTAGAATAACTGTTGTTGGATATTCCTATCCGTAGAAGCTAGAATTGACAGTACAGATAATTCCTATTTTTTGTCAAATTATGTTGAGAAATGTCTTAGTTAATTATTCTGGCTAGACGAACATTTGTTAGCATTTGATAGATTCGAAAAGAGAAATCAATTATTATTGACAGATCGATGCCAATTATTTTGGCTAGACCGAGAAGTAATTAGAATTTGAAATTACAGTATTTCATTGTTAAATCAAAATCTTGATTCTGAGACTGAGAAGAACAACCTTTTATATAAAGGGAACATTGTATTGGTCGTAAATTCGACTACTGCGCGCTATTATTAAGTATTATGCATAATACAAAGGTATAATAAAGTTGATCACTTGTTATACTTGCAGAGGGGTATGATTTAATCTTTATGGTTATCTGATACACCTGAGTATATATCAAAGTAAATATTTGATATCTACCCGAGAAGATAAGTTCAAGGTCTTGTGTGACCACTCAGCATAAATCTGGAAAACATTCCACTTTGCTATTGCGTAGAATTGATTCTTGATTATTCATTAGAATATCGTAGAAACTTTGAAAGAATTGTATACTTCTGTTAATTTGTTGCATAGGTTGCGAGAAGATTAGTTAGAGAAGAACAAATTGTTCAGCTATTTCAAAGTTCCTCAAACTTTATAGTCATTCTATCGAATTAGATAGTTTGTTATCTTGATTCTAATACATTTATTGTATATCTTAACTTGCGGGGCAAATTTTTTGCTCACCCTTGCTAAATAAAACATTTCAGCTAGGGACGAAGAAGCCAGAGAAGCTGTGAAGATAAAAGGCAAAGTTGTTATGTTGTGATAGTTGTGTTTAATATATATATATTATGTTATAATTGTAAACCCTTTTTGTATATCTAAAAGGTTATGTTTGTAATATAAAGGTTAGATAACCTGGGACGAATGTATTAACTATATCAATTAATGTGGTTTATATGTCTATTCATAATTAAATAGGTAGTTAGATGTTATTTATATTGTGGATCGTGAGCACCAAACTCGGGAGTCAGGTAACTCGGATTTGGGGGCGCCACAACAGTTCATCTCATAGAAAAATCGAAGTGTTCAAATTATGGCACAAGGCCTCATACGTTCTACCACCTTGTACAAATATCGTACATTCACACATAGAAAGAACTTCTCAAGTTCAACATCTGAGAAGTTTAAGAAACTAGCATCCATTTAGAATATGAATGAAGTTAGGAAACTTGCCTTACGCATAGCTATAACTTACGCTGAACTACTCATTCCAATCCTTATAAAACACATAAGTAAATAACACGTATACCAATTAGTTAAATACTTAACTTACGCATTCGTTTACTTAACTTTAATTCTTTGGGTTCATGTTCTTGCAATCCAATGTTTACGCGATAACTTCCTTTACCGATTTATAGCTTCATGACATACGAAGATGTCTTACTTATACATTTATCATCTTTGATGATTTGCATTCTTATCTTCTTCTTATAACTCTTCTAGGACCCAGAACACATCTCTTCTCTACTAGTAGTTCATACAGTACTCTGAGTGGTTTCCCACAAACAACCAACAAATAAGTTCCCGTCTCATCTACATTGCCATCACAGTGAGTTAGATCGATTTCCAGTTTCGTATATACCTTCCCTCTTTAAAGGATTTGTTTAGCCCAGCTCCCATATGTTAACCATCAAAGTTTACGATTGTAACACAACCTAACTTATCTTAACTTATTCGAACCATTAAACTATAACGTTCGTTAAGTAAATTTCTTATTCCTTATGGCTTTCTGGCAACTAAATGCCATATCTCAGGATTCATTCCTTATCCGACTCACATTCGACTTTCATTAATCTTATTACCGTTCATTATGACTTTCTTGATAATTCATATCTTACTTAATACTTTCGTTATCCACTATATGAACCACATGTTCATTACTCATTCTTAATGTCGAAGCCATACCATTCTTTGTATGCTAAGACTGATCGTTCATCGTAACAACGTTTCATTTACATCGTCTATTCACTTTAAATTT
This sequence comes from Panax japonicus, assembly GCA_020205505.1. NCBI lineage: Eukaryota > Viridiplantae > Streptophyta > Magnoliopsida > Apiales > Araliaceae > Panax > Panax japonicus. The sequence goes on along the minus strand of CM035095.1, from coordinate 56,208,516 downwards.
ATCTCTCATTACCACAACATAACATCGAAATGTTATTTATTACCCTTGTCACTCAACGTCTAAGAAATCACAACCATAGTAATCCCTAAAGTTCGTTTATCGCGACTACGGTCCTCGGATATCGGTTCTGTAACCCGCGTTTACATTATTTATCTTTTAATATCATTTAATCTTTTCGTTCAACCTTCATTAAAGGTTTAATTCACTTGACTAAGTGTTACCTTACATGACCTACACGTTCAATAGCTTTTTTTTCAATTCCCTCAGGATTTGAGCAGTTAACAGCTCATCACTAGGTTTTGCCCTACACCAGCGCTGCAGCGCCAGTTCCCTTTACACTTCTCGTGCTGCAACGCCACTGGCGTCGCGAGGCCACCCTCTGTGCTATAGCTCGCTCTACGGCGTGAGTTTCTAGTACTCAACTCCTCGGTCTGGCGTTGCAGCGCCACCTTACAAAGCATGGCTGGTGCTACGGCGCCAAGCCCTAATTCTTAATTTTTTTTTCTAAGTGTTTAATTATTTTGAGACGCTTACTTCCCGATCTCATAACTCATTCGTTATAACTCGGAACGAGCTCATTCCAAAGCCATTTCCTTCTTTATCTTACGTATTTCAATCCCCCTTGGAGAAAACTTCATTCTGAATCCGTTAACATGAAATTCAATTGGCTTAATCTTTGTCCTTGGTTTATTTTACGTTATTAACGTTCTTCGTTCGTTCGTCTGTAATTTGGTCATCTAAACTCAGAACTAGTTCGTTCTTAAGTCCACGACTTACATTTTCTATGTTCTATTACTTTCTTATGAAACCCTACACATTCGGGTTCATTTACTAACTTTCTAATTCTCGTTCGTCTTTTACAAAATTTTTGCCATAACTTTGTTATAGCTCAATTTTAATTCGTTCTTCATAAACATTTCTACCGTTCTTAACCAAGTAATAAGCAACTAACTTATACGCGATGGTTTTAAACTTGTCCATCAAAAATAATTATACTACGATGGTTTTAAATTTGTCCATCAACAATGTTCTTCGCTTTCTTCGTTCGTTCTTCATTTTTAATCGATATTTTGATTACAATTTCACTTTTTATTGGAATTAGATGTTATAAACCACCATTCCTTACTTATTTCACCAAATCGTTCATATGATTCCTTCAGATCGCTCAAATTCATTACGAAACTTATACTTCCTTAAGAAATTTATAAAATAAACTTTTAATTCTTATTTCTTCATTTTCTCATGATTTCAACCCTATAAAATCATTTCTAACATCTTTTACTTCTTATTTTCATTAAGCTATGTTTTTAACATATAAAACATAAAGAACACTTATTCAGAAGTTAGATTTTCGATACCTTTCTTCTTTAATTTCCTTCTATCGGACAAAGTTTGCAACAAACAAGCTTTTCCTCCTCCTTTTCCTCTCCTTCCTCATCCGAACTCTCTGCTCTCTCTCTCTCGAATGTTGGTGATTTTCAAAATCACCAACAAATGAGATTAAGCTTCCTTTTTATAGATTTTTAAAGTTAGAGGCAAAATAGTCATTTTGTCCATCTAGTTACTATTCAGACCTCCTTACTAATCCACCTCCTTACTATTCACTGAAACTTCCCTTGAAATTTTTGTGGTTTCGTCTTTCAGGATTCGTCCTGACAGTTTTAAAACTGCTATTCTCGGAATCCAAATATTTTTAGATATTTCATATTTTCTTTATCGATTAACTTTTACGTATTCTTCGGATCTCCGAAAAACTGAAAAACACTTTTTTGACGTTAAGTGTTTTCCTTCACGTTTTTCTGTAACATAGTTAAATGAATGAAAAGTACATAACAATACTTTTCGTCATTTTTATTTCGTCTGATTTTGCACATTTTTTGAGAAAAACTTTTATCGGCTTACTTAACTTTTCATGATATAATATCGTCGAATCTTTTGACAGAATATCTTTTCGACATACCGAACTCTCAGAAAGGCTTAGGTTATTCAAACCCTAACCCTTAGGGTTTCATCGGGTGAATAATGTCTATTTCATCTTTTTCCCCGTAAATATTTTGTTCCCGAAATTTTTTTATTTTATTCTTGAAAATTCTTACTCGTTCAGTCTAGCTCGTATCCAGAATCCTCCTATATTATAAGCATGCTAGGTTCTAGAACGATTAATAAACACATAGCACATAATATTATTAATAAAAATTTATTTTATTAATAACTAATTCTTTAAATCTTAAATTCCGAACAATCCGGATTCTCCGGGTTGTTACACTTACACGCTTATAAAAATTCCGTCCTCAGAATTTCTTCAAACCACACCCATACCCGGGTCATCACATTCACCCATTCTTCACAAACTTTCATCTTTAAAATTTTAACCTACCCTTTTCTCAACTTCTCTTCAAAGAAGTTCTTATCTTTTAGACATTCCCTCACCTTCATAACTTATCAAGAATTATGAAGTAGAATGAACAACGAGGAATATATGAATTCCTTTAAAACATTTTATACTTTTGCTGAGGGGTCAAATTGACCATGAACTCTTACTAGGTTTAACAGCATGACGCCGTAACCCTTCTTTCCCGGTTAGTTAACAATAACCAAGAAGGTAAACTACCTCTTTCATACGCAGGCGATCAACCCATTGTATAACCCCATTTTGAGATGTGTTCACCTCAGACTTAATCATTAGATTCCGCACCAAAACAATTTGGTTTGGCACAACTTCTTCAAAGAAAGTTCAATTTTCTTTTAAACATGACATACCATTTATCTTAGCCAAATCAAGTAGCTTAGACCATACCAATAAATTGGATATCAACTTGAAACATTCGTCATGTCAAATCAATTGACATCGAATACTTCTTTAAATTCTTTCGCAATACATCAAAATGTTTTATGACGTCATGATCATGATACCGTACTTTTCACAGTATGTTGAGGACTTCGTCAGTGTATGAGTTCGTCATTATACATTATACCACAGCGGGTTGTTGATCCTAAAATCACATCCAACATTAGGTTCAATTGCATTAACAACTCCATCCTTTTACAATCTTGGCATCAAATGCACTGATGATATAAAATTCATTTTAATATTTCAAATCAATTTTTGTTTAGCCAAAATAATTAGCATAGACATGCCAGGAATAGTTCTTTTAAAATCCATTGGTTCCAAAAGTTGAACCAATTTTTTCATTTTCAAAATACGCACACATAAACACGATTTCAATAAACTTCAAAATCTAGCATAGCTAGATAACTTGGAATATCCTATTCTCCATATTCCTTCATTGTCTTGCTTGCGAAAATACTTAATCTTCTCTAGCACCTTCAATGCTAATTCTACTAAAAATACACGCTTTCAGTCTAAAACATTCCTATACCTTAGTATAGTCCATCAAATTACCACACTTTATGTGTTTAGGAACTTTCCACAATTATATGTGTTTAAGAACTTATCTTCGCAATTTGTAATCTTAGAACAAATCAAGGACTATCCATTTGCTTAGGGCTCAGAAACATAACATATAACTATGAGTCACAAACTTTTCATAAGTATGAGTTTCAAGTATTCGCACTTAACTTATCATTCTCTACCTATAAAGCATATACATGAGAAAAGATTCACCTTCTCGTCATATACATATTGATAGCGCAACCAATTCCAATGATTATCACTATAATAACTAAGAAGTCAAAAACCCTTTCCCATTTAAAGGTTCACACTACTCTGCTATCACATGAGTCTTCAATTGAAATCTTATAACTTCTAACCTTTCTTTACTTGATACGAATTTTCTTTAATTCATATCCTATCCTTCACAACTCAACCCGAGTTCTTCTTCCCGTACTACTTCATAGTACCATTCATTCATAGCATTGACTATAAATCATTTATCATTTAATAGATCATCTGTTATTACGATTCATTATGATCATGTGGTGATCTTCTTCCTTAATCATTTAACTCAACGATCTTCCTATCATTCTCTCTACAATTATAGTCTTAGGTACTTACACCTAAGATTTATAACCTATCAGCTCTGATACCACTTTGTAACGCCTCAAAATCAGGTCTATCTTCATACCCAGATTCCGTACATCACGGTCCCACTTCTTTCTAAACATACATCATTATATGATTAAATATAGAAACATACATCCTCAATTCCTAGGTTCTAATACCTTATAACCTCGTTCATTACAAATAATGATAATTACATTTTTCTTTACATCTAACACGAGTGACTTTTATCCGCCACCAAGGATACATAACAGTTCATTAAACTAGTCTATAGTTTAATTAAACTATTCTACATTACAAGTCTTCACTTGATCTTCACGCTTATTCATCTAATGAATGACACTTCATTTGGACACCGGTCAACTTGATCTTTACGGGATCCTTAAGTTCTTCTAGCATCGTACACTGGAAATGTTTTTCGTTTAAAGAAAGTGTGAGCATTCAATTGCCCAACAAGTCATAGCAGTTGAACAAAAAACTTCAGGAATTTAAACATTCCTTTAGAAATTCGATAACCAAACAAAGGTTAAGAAGCAACTTGAATAATAGGAATAATCTCGATTCTGATCATTTTAAAACATTAGTCACATTCACTTTGAAATTCTTTCATTCTCCACTCTCTTTCATACAGATCCTGTCTGGCTAGAATCTTTAGCACAAACTTAACAATAATGGTTCATGTATAAACAGAACATTCTCTTATTGAACAATTCAATCACAAAACAGTTCATCTCAGAGAAACACTAAAGTATTCAAATTATGGCACAAGGCCTCATACGTTCTACCACCTTGTACAAATATCACACATTCACACATAGAAAGAACTTCTCAAGTTCAACATCTAAGAAGTTTAAGAAACTAGCATCCATTTAGAATATGAATGAAGTTAGGAAACTTGCCTTACGCACAACTACAACTTACGCTGAACTGTTCATTCCAATACCTATAAAACACATTGTCGACGTCAGGATTTTTGAGCGTCCCTTTCGTTACTTGTTCTTTTGTGTTCTCATGTTAATGTGAGATTTGTCTGAAAAAATAAGTGAAAAGGGTCCAGCATGTATAATGACAACGATTAGACTTTAAGAGTCGCCAGTTGGTGTATATTTAACTGGTTGCACCAACGCAACCAAAAAGGCTTGCACATTGACCTAGTGTTTTGACACTGCTAAACGGGTCTGTGAAATCGAGATTCATTTTGGGTCTGGGGGCTTGATTATGCGGAGGGAAGGTGTTAGGCACCCCCCGACATCTGTGTTACCATGGTGACCGCCAATTTTCAAAGAAATTGTTATATGAATGTCTGTGTGTGTGTGTGGATCAATGTGCAATTATTTAAAAGTAGTGCGAGGCCTCGTTCGCACCTATATACACAAGGTTTGAATTTTATAGAAAAATTCAGCTTTAACCAAGATGTAGAAATACCATTTTGTAAAAGAGGTTTTTCAAACCCTGTGCTCAATAGGAATTTAGACCTTTTCATACTTCCATTTTATTCTTAAATGTCCGACTTGTTTGCTTTTATTTTCGAGATGCGAAGCATTCTCGAGAAAATAATATACAGCAATGCCGAACTCCTCATGGGCATGACAGTCATTCAAGGAAATTTAGACATTGAAAAATAATGTACAAGCTACTTATAGTTGAAAAATGTCCATCATGGGAACCAAATCTAGATTCAGTAAACTGAACCTGTGATCACATGATTCCTAGGCTCACAAGATACTGCAATTTGTATGTAAAGCAGTAAGCAGTTATATATAAAAAAGCTATATATATATATATATGTGCATGATCAACCACCACAAAACAACTCCATGGGGGATCCGAAATGTAAATAAAGTAGTAAATGCTATCAACTTCCACGAAGTAAACTCCAGGCAAGACGAAATGTAAATAAAGTTGTAAAAAGCGATCAACTGCCACGAAGTGAACTCTAGGAAAAACGAAATATGAAAAGCTATAAAAAGCCACGGAGGAAACTCTAGGCTTGACAGGAATGTAAATATATATATATATATATATATATATATAAGCAATTAAACTCACCGGATATAAAATCCAGGCTCATCAGATAGAGTTTGACCAAAGTTTATATATATAAGTATATATATATATATATATATATATATAAGCAATTAAACGCTCCAGACCGAAGTCTAGGCTCAATCAAGGCATAACTAGATAATGTTAGTCCATATATATGAAATATATACATATATTAAAATATATATACAGACAGAAATGAAAATCACGAATCGAAGTCCAGGCAAATGCACACAACACAACTCTCAATGTTTATAATAGTGTGTGCTATATGAGAAGAAGGCTTTATAAAATGTAAGAAGGCTTACAATGGGATACCAAAGTAGACTTCTATGACTTTAAATGGATAAACACTCAGCTCCCGCCGGATAAAAGATAGCTATATGTGAGCTAACTAGTGTTTAAAGAAGAGGAAACACTCAAAAGATGTGTATGCAGAGTAAAATGGACAGGGCTTCCTCGCCTTTTTCATTCTCTCCCTCTCTTCAAATAGCTGACCCCCAGCCTATATTTATAGACTGATGGCCGCAGGTACACCTTCGGCAGCCACAGTTGTACCTGCGACTGGTCATGGTGGATCCGAGCCTTGCGGGTCCCGTCATCTCGTAGTACGTGCACTCATGCACTATAATGTCCGCTAGAACTTGTAGAACTTAAATCCAAGCATTCGAACGAGGTATATCTGACCTTCTTCGGACCGCTAGTGTCGAGAGTTATGCAATGACATGTATTAGAGGTTGTATGAAGTTAGGAAGAGGGGTCTATGCCCATGGTCTTCAAGCTTCAAATTCTATCCAAAGTACTGCCACACATAATAGTCACTCAGGATTGTCATTCCTTAGTTCTTGTGGGACATTGTTGGATGTATGTATGAAGTATTGAGACGACGTGCCATTGTTGAAGGAACAAGATGACGCTTGACTCCTTGCCGGGGTTATCGCCGGTTTGAGTTGAAAGTAGACGTTGCTCAGGGTTACAGCTGAGATTGAACTACTTGTTGGTATGCCGCGATATCATCTTGTTGACGTGGACAGATGATGTTATGACTCCTCACCGGGGTTATCTCTAGTTTAAGCAAAAAGTAGATGTTGCTCAGGGTTATATCTGAGATTGGGCTACTTGTTTGTATGCCTCACTGTCATCTGGATTGAAGCTAATCGAACATGTTTGAAACAAGCATTTTTGGGGTTATTGCAGAAACTGCAATGGCATCCCTTGGGGCTATCACCAAGGATGGGGTTTCTACTCCAAGTGTTATCTCTGGGTCTGGAACTGAGCGTCGCGGTGTTATCGCCGAGACAGAACTGTCCTCTCCGGTGTTGTTGCCGATCTTTTAATCTGCATATCTCGGGGTTATCTCCAAGATTGGAAATGACATTCCCGGTGTGTGTTCTGGGTTGACATGACATTCCCGGTTTGTGTTCCGGGTTGGAACTGAACTTCCAGTGGTATCCGGAATGGATGTAAGCTGTCTTTTAGGGTTTTCTCCAAAAGACAAATCTACCCTCCTACAATGTTAGTAATAGGAGTGCAAAAAATTTTGAGTGTCTATAGATGCCTCTCGTTATTATATTCATGCAATGTAAGGCATGGATAGGATAAAGAATCCTAGACACTTGAAATGCAAGTAAGATAATCATGATGCTATGTGCAGCAACATGATGCATATGTATGATGCATGAATGATTGTCATGTAATCTTGTTGGGATGACAATCAGTGATGACTTGGACATTCTATCCAAGTTAGATGTTGATGTTGGGACTACCACCAAAGTCTTGAATCCTAGACACTGGCTTATACTCCATAGAGGTACCTGTTGTGTGAAAGAGATCTATGGGGATAAGGCTTTGTCTATTTGAGGATGTGTATAACATATTCCGTCATACTGTCGGTGTTACTGCCAACAGTTTGTTGTTATCAGCGTTGTGTGATTTCACTGATGTGTGTATAACCGGATAGATCCCTACTGGGCGTATTGTCAAGGCTGCTTGACCTTCATTGATGTATGTGTCAATGGTAGGATTATGTTGTAATCCTTGCTGGGCAAAGTTGCTTCGATGGGTTTACTTGTCATCGGCTGATATGACATCAAGGTTGGTTGACCTCCATTGATGTGTGTATCAATGGTTGCATTGCGTTGTAACCCCCGCTGGGGATACGTAGACATTTGAAAGATTTGCGTTGTGACCCCCCTGGGGATACGTAGATGTTGATAACTTCGGCGTTGTAACCCCCGCTGGGGAGGTTTGATATTTCGTGGTATAGTATACCCTGCATTCAGGTGAATACCGTTGAGGCGACGGGAGTTTAACTCTGACTGAAAAAAACCAGGATTTCAGGCTAATTCCGCTCAATCGCGTACCATTTTTATTCCTGATTTGGCCTTTTTAGCTTGTAAGACCTCCTTTGCAAATTTAACTAGAGTGAGTCGGAGGTGTGGGACCCATTTAGGGGGCCGCAGGTGTACCTGCAGGAGCCACATGTTAGCCTGCAGCCAGCCGTGCCTATGTATAGGTGGCTGGTTGCTTTTATAAGTCATTTTCAAGTTGCGCAGCGAAGGAAATCCGAGAGCTCTTCTTTAGATCTACTGAGTTCGGGCAACTTTCTACATATTCTATCACCGTACAAGCATTCTTCATTGTCCTGGTAACACATGAATGTATTTTTTCCAATTTTTGTCCGTTGAAAAATGACTTATCACATGAAATGTATTTAGACACATAGTAGTGAATATGCATGCTTATATGGATTGATAAAAAATATTCAACATAGCAAATGTTAGTATTAAACCATGCTAAATATAATGATGTGAAAATTTTTGACTTATGAAATAGTCAAATTGGCACCTTTTACTGTCATTTCTTATCCTATTTGAGGACAAATGAGTAAAGGTAGACAAGCAAAATAATCCTGGTAATTAGACTACACTTACAGATTTTTTACTGTAATGTATTGATGCATACAGGATGTATATGACTGTGTATAGGTGTGCTACTGAATGGCCACCTAGTTATGCCTATGTGCATGCGGATAGTCCCATTTGCAAAGGGGCTGTAACAAAATTTTCCTGAAATGTAGGTATTTGGTAGTCATGCATTTTAACTCTACTGTAGATGTATGTTAAAGCAATGCATGCATGCATGTAATCATAGTATGCATTTTGAAAAGACTCTGGGTAAGAAATTACCACGCCCTTTCTGAGGTGATTTTGAGACTTGTTGTCCAGATATCATGGATCCGGATCAGCCGAGTAGTTATCGCAGGACCACTTTTGGTGTATGGAGGAGGGCTTCTGAAGAGCCTCAGCGCCGTTCTATTAGACAGCCACTTCGCTTGGCAGAGGCGGTGGTACGTCCTATTTGGATTGAAGTGCCGAATGTCGAGGATGAGGAGGAGGATGCATCGATCGAGGTTCCTACTCCTGCTATACGTGTTCCCCGTAGGAAATTGCCAGGTATTCAAGTGGCGAACCCAGATCTTCTGGGTGACTTGAGTAGGCATCCTTCAGTATACCTACACGCAAATGAGGTATGAAGTTAGATCTTTAATCTTTTTTATTTCCTATTGATGAGGACTCAAGGAGTCTAATGTTGGTCTGCATTTGATTTAGATTTCCGGCTTCACACAGCCTTGAGGGAACTAGTTTAACATCCACTCTATGTATCAGGCTTTGCATGATGACTACAGAGCGATCGTCCATGGCTAGGGATTCAGGAGGTTCTTCTCCATTTTCCCCGTCACTGTCCCTGGGGTTACCTCAGGGAATTGTCTGAGCGGTGGTTTCACCAGACTCAGTCACTCCATTTGCTGGACTGCGAGGTGATGATGACGCCGATGGATTAACGGTTTATCACAGGTATAGAGTTTGGAGGGGAGCCGGTTCCTTGCACGGCGGATATCACCCCTATTGCCGTCAGATCCTTGTTGGGAGTTCCAGCGGAGGCGCTCAAGGGCAGGACTATTCGTAAAGGTCCTTTGAGCGTAGATTCTATGAACGGGCTATTGAGTGAGCCTATACCCGATGATGTGAGAGTCAGGGACCGCATTCTTCGGCGATTATTCCTGATGATCATTAGGGGCTGCTTCATAGTAGATAATTCCTCTACACTGTCTTTCGCTTTGATCAGCCCCACTCGACACGTGGACCGTATAGGAGAGTATGATTGGGGTTCCTACACCTTTGCCTATTTCCTCAGTGGAATGTGCATGCAATCGAAGGGCTTGACCGAGGCGTGGTTAGGATTCTACCCATTTCTGTTGGTGAGTGTTTCTCTTATCTTTTACCATGTATAGGTTAAGAGTGTTGACTGACAGCAGATGTTTGCCTTTGTGTTGGTAGTTTTGGGCCTATCAGAGGCTTCCTTGTTTGCGTCCTTTGAGCGTGTTAGGTTTAGACACCTATCCACGAGGACAGAGATGGCATCATTCCACACTGGCGGAGGTCCCTGTTGCTGAGGTTTCACTCATTGTCGCCTACAACTGGAGCTATTGATAGCTGAGGTCATCACATAGATTCCCTACTCTGGAGAGCATTTGGGAGTTTGATTTGAGGATGGGTACCAGACTGGAGTAGAATACGTCATTTCCACCCGCAGGATTCCTCTCTTTACAGATGGAGGATGGGAGCTCTATTTAGGAGAGCGTGCTATCAGGAGCACTACAGGAGAGATTCATATGCCGATCTTGCCTCCTGTCCGGCGTTATTGGCCAGTTTTGCAGTCACCCGTCATTGACATCCCATTGATGGGGATTAACGACTTTAAATTGTCAGAAGGCCCCTGTTCTCAGGAGATGTTCCAGTATTGGTGGATCCCTCATACGAATGGAGCTCAGACCCGCGCCACATAGTTTCTAGGGGATATGGTTCCAGGATCCGTGATGATGATGGATTGGCTAGCCCGTGTCAGAGATCCGACTCATGTGACACAGATTGACAGACTGACTCGGCAGCTGGATCTGTCACATCTTTTCTTTCGACATTTGGGCAGAGATCCTATAGAGGTAGATACTTTTGATCCTTCCAGCTCTGGCGTTGATCCCTCAGGTGACCCATATGGTTTTCTCGGCGCAGATCCTCCTTTGTATAAGCCTGACATCCCTGTAGATAAAGATCCAGTGACTCAGGAGGAGTTACATCAGGTGGACAGTATCGATGATGTAGACATCGACACTCTTGACTTTTTCTGATGTATTTCTTGCTGTCTCTTTTGATAGGCCTCTATTATATATTGGGTAGCTTCGCCGCATTTCCCTGTATTTTAGCTGTATAGAGATGTATTAGATGATGATATACTTAGGAATGTTTGTACAATTTTCCATTCCCTATATCATATTGCCATCTATTGTATCATGCATGTTATTATGTTATGCATATGTATGTATGTCCAGAGATATTTAGTATTGACCCCTGGATGGTCTAATGACACGGCCCGTAAAGATGTCTTATTCGACAGTTAGCCGTATTGATCATACCCCACCATTTATGGTGGTAGCTGGTATGAGCTCATTGTATGATATTATATCACCATCAGACATGGTGATCGTAGATGATTTGCTGCAATATACTATGACCTTACTGATGTTTCAGGTTCCTCCAGGATTTGTAGATGACATGCTAGAACACTGGCTACTGGACAGACATGTATTCCGATTTGGGACCCATGAGTTGACTCCTACTTTGGAGGAGTATGCACGGTTGATGATGTTGCCGCTGGACAGACCTTGCGTGCATATGGTGATGGGAGACATGAGTAGACAGTTCATGACTCTCATAATATTGAGGCATAGAGTTGTCCAGGATGAGATTACATCCGGCCATGTTATATCCTAGCAGTTCGTGTTTGACAGGTTTAGCTTTGAGGACAGCTATGCACGGTATTCCGGGGATTTCACCACACCGAAGGATCATTGGCGTTCAGCCAGAGTAGATGTAATGCTATGCGTATTATCATACGTCTACATGCCGCGGTACATGGATGAGCTAGATATCGGCGTCGTCATGGCAGTGAGAGCTCTCAGGGATGGTCATACCATTGTACTGATGATCATCGCAGAGACCTTGAGGTCAGCTACATATTGCTGCACTTATCTGGCAGGAGTATTCACAGGTAGCTCAGTCATGCTGTACGTGTGGTTTATGTCACACTTGAGACTGATTGGCACATTTAGACGGCAGGGGTTTTGTTTCACCCATGATATAGCCATGTCATACTCCTTTCAGACTGTGGAGTGTACAGATGTTGCATCATGGTCAGCTTTTCTGGCAGGGATTAGAGATCCATTTGCCATATTACCGTGTTCAGGGCTTAGTTCACCCTACAGCTTCATTACTCATGCTCCAGAAATCGATTATCTCCCTCTAGCTGGATTGAGGGGCATGATCACTTACCACCCACTGGTCGTGATGTGTCAGTTTGACCAGTTCTAGGATTTTCACCAGTATGAGGGGCCAGTGAGTCAGCGCTTCGCGTCACACCGTTTGTCAGCGGAGGAAAGATCCAGGTTGTATGCCTGTTGGGATCAGTGAGAGCTAGCTGAGTTTTCTATCAGTCATCCAGGTTGTTCTGTAGAGTATTCTGCATGGATGGAGACAGAGACTGCATTGACTGCGGTAGTATCCACATTGCAGGGGATTGATTTTGACGATGAGGAGCCTATAGAAGAGGCTGTTATTCCCATCAATGATTTTACTGCTGGGCTGTCAGCATTTATGATGGATTCTCCCACCCCGAGTGCCACTGTTACTCAGTATTTGGCACATCATTTGGAGCAGAGCTTACATCTGATGACCTATGATAGAGATCAGGCTAGGACCGCGATGTTGACAGCTCTTGATGAGAGAGATATTGTTCTGTTATAGAGGGATGGGGCTAGATCAGCCAGGGATGTATTGATTGGAGAGCGGAATGCCACTTTATCTACTAGGGACGTGGCCATTATAGATAGCACAACCATTAGATCCCAGATGACTGTCAGTTTGGCCGATATAAGTGCTTACATTGATGAACATTTTTCCACCTTGCAGTTAGCCTCTGATCTGCTAGCTCGTGTAGATACCCTTGGGCAGGAGCTTGCAGTGCTTCCTCCGTCTTTAGAGAGGGATGCTATGTTAGATTTGATAGTCCGCATACACATAGATCTATAGATAACTTTGTAATTTCCTACACAGACTAGCTTAGCCATTTTGTCATGTACAACACAGATATATATATCAAACTGTATTATATATGGAAGGGAAATATATTTTGATTCACTACCCTTATAGTTATGCCTTTATACTTTCTTTATGTTTGCCTGTTTCTCCAGGGCCTTGTGTAGTAGCCCCGAATCCGGGCCCCGAATCGCCGCGGACTCGGTACACTATTTCTATAACTATTTGCGGAAGATATAAACATAAATTGTTTATACAATACATTACACACTATTCCCCAAGGTCAAGTAACCTTAACTTAATACACATTTCATAAATTTTCTAACATATAACACATTTATTAACTATTCTATTACATACTAGCCGCACTTTATATCCCAAGCTGAACTTGGCTTAGTCTTTTTCCTGTATCCGAACGCATTCGCCTTATCTACAATGTTTTATCATGATATAGCAAGGGTGAGCATGAAAGTTGCCCAGCAAGTTTTTATACAATAATATAACGATATATCATGATTGAAGAGTATGAATAATGGCTTGCTATAATTCATCAATATAATTGAGAACTAGCACGAATAAATTTTTGACTGAACAAGTATTATACATGAACAAACATTTTTGAACCAACTGGTAATGAAGGTGATCAGCCTTTCATACCTGATTTATACATGCAAGATGTACAGAATACAATTTTCTTGGCAATCAGCAATGATTAACCATAAGCTTGAAGAAACTACTCTTATTAGAGTTAAGTAAAAGAAAACTTGCCTGAACCGTTGATTACCGCACGCAATTTATAACGCTTTACCCCGAAGACCTAATATTAGTAATATAGATCTCCAATATTAGAATAATATCATCACAGTATAATACTGTTATATTTATACACACAGAATAACCTAAACACATAGCACATAACCCTATCAGTCTTTACAACACATAAGACTTAGTATCAGGTCAAAGTATTTCAGTCTGACTTGAAACCGACACAATTCTATCATCCCGACGGTCTAGTCGGACAAAAATCGAGTTTAAGTTCAATTAAACTCTGCCTAATCACTTAACCATTATCACAGATAATTTCTAATCAGACAAAACATTTTTCCTAGGCTCGTAATAATTTTCGGATAATTATTATCAATTATCAACATTTTTCAATCCTTAAAACCGAATTAAATACCATATAAATCCTAAATCATTAATATTCATTTAATATAAAATATTAATGAAAATCATTACATAATATTATAATATAATTATAATATATCAAAGTATTTTTAATACTTTAAAATCATTTTATATATTTTTCCAACACTTTAATCCTTTATCCGATAATTAATATTAATATTAAAATATTAATATTTTCATGCCAAAATATCAAAAGTTACATTTTATAACTTCAAATATTTTTAGATCACTTAAATCATTTTTATATGATTTTTAAAACATTAATTCCATTTTTCCTTAATTTATTTAATATATTTATTAAATAAACTAATTATCATTAATATTAATTAATTAATGAATTTCCTCACAAAATATCAAAAGTTATCAAAAATAACTTAAAATATTTTCTTTTATCATAATATTATTTTTCATGATTTAAAATTATTTTTAAATAATTTATTTAATATTATAATTAAATAAATAAATACCATTTATATTCCAAAAATATTAAATATTTTCAAAATATACTCCAAATTGTTAAAAACTATTTTTCAGACTTTAAAATAATTTTTCAGAATTTATTTTGTATTTTTAATAATTAAAAATCATTTTTTTCTAATTTTAAATTAATTTCCGGAAAAATAATAATAATCTGTCGCTAAAGGCCTATAGCGACATTTTCTGTCGCTATAGGTGTTCTTGAGTGTTCTTGAGCCTTCATGACAGACACCGAGTGGGTAGGTTTGACCGTGATTTAATCTATGCTACACTTAATTTCTGGTCTGCTAATGCTGATGGTTATGTAGTATAAGTGTAATACTACAATTATCAACCAAGATCCTAGCCAAAACACAACATAACAGCAAGATCTGGGCTCCTGAAATGTCTGACAACTATGTTCTTCATTTTCTGGGTTTTCCAGAAAATGAAGAACAGACGAGGTACTAGTTTTCGATCCTTGTAACTTGCAGTCTATGCTTCGTTTATGAGATCTAATAGTTTAATCTTATAGTACGCATGATAGGGTATAACATTATAACATAAAATTAGTCTAACAACATCAAATGCGTAAGATCTAGTTGGTCAAACATGCTGTCAGACACGTGTTCTTCAACTTTCTGGGAATTTTCAGAAACGCTAAAACAGTGCTAGTCACCTACTTTGACCATCGATTACTTATATTCTGTTGCTTGTTTACATTATCTAAAACCACAAACTTAAATAACAAATGACAGACTAGAAATCTGTTACAAAAACATCATCAAAACACGTTACCACAGACAGATCTGGGCTAACCAAAAACTTGTCAGACGCCGGTTTAGGATTTCTTGGTTACCCAGAAATCTCCTGGTCAATCTCGGTCAACAGAGTTTGACCGTTAATAACTCACGATCTAGACCTGTTATGGATGTGATTCCAACTCCAGATAAAAGACCACATGACATACTAGCAATAAAAACAGTTAAAACACAAAAACAACTATCAGATACCGATCTATGGTGTCTGACATTTCACTGTAAGACAAGAATTTTCCAGATTTCCAGATTTAAGAAATCTTTAATTTTGAGCATTAAAATGATATGGATCTAGGTTTTGACAACCCAGGTCATCAAATAACACCCTCTAACACATAACAAAACAACAAATCCTAACATCTAACACCAGATCATGAAATTTCTAAAATTAGGGTACTTATACCTTTAAGCTATGATTCAATGAATCTGATCCTTGGATTCTGTTCTTGGTGATATAGAAGTTGATTAGGGGACTGATCTACTAGTCAATTTCGGAGGGTGAGAGAGAAGTAAGAGTTGGTGAGAGAAAAATTGAAAATGAGCAATTTTTAAGTGCCTTTCTCTCTCTAAATCTCTTATATAATTATCTTAGTTGTTAGATCTGATGCTAGCTGTCCTTATGTGGCTGATTGTTGTAGTTTGTAGCACATGGCTAGGCTAAGTATAGGCCTAGGGTTGTTGAACAACCAAGATTTAGCCAAGATTTGCAAGCTTCCTAAAAATAATACACTAAAAGGGCATTTTCGTCCTTTCCTTTAATTTCTAGATTTTGTATTAGAGTTTAGGGCTTGTAAGGGTTTAGTGTTTAACCCTTTAGGGTTTAGATTTTACCCCTCAAATATTTAGCAACTTGGAATTTCAAAAAATTTCTAATTAAATTTTAAAATAGAAAAGTTTAAATTTCTAACTTATAATTAGGGCTTCCTAATTATATCATAATCTCCTAATCATGAATCAATCTTGTTAATTAGGACTAATTTATCCTAATTAAAATTGCTAATTAAGCACTTAGGGTCAAATTATACATTAGGTTTCAAATCCACATTTTAGGGTTTATAATAAGAAAATAACATTTCAATTTTAGAAAATAGATTTCCTAATTAAATTAGGATTTGTAATAACTTGACAATTAGGATTTATATTTCTTAATTAACATTGCTAATATAGAAATTAAATCCATCACTGCACAATTAGAGTTCCAAAATGGTCATTAGGGTTTTCAACCCATAAATTAGGGTTTACAAAATAATATTCTAAAATAGAAATTAAATATTCATAATAAGATTAGGGTTTTCTAATTACTTATAAATTAAAATAATTAGGATTAGGGTTTCCTAATTAGCATTGCTAATTTTAGCAATTAAAACCACAATTGAGCATTAGGGTTTCTGACGGAACAATTTGGATTCCAAAATTTGAAATTAGGGTTTGTTAATTAATTAACCTTTACCCTCATTAGACTTATAATTATTAGCACTAAAGCATTAAAATTCTCCGTTATATTCCCAGATTAGGGTTTCATTTTATCAGAATCTGAAATTAGGGTTTTCAGATACGGTATTAGGGTTTTTAAATAATCAATTAAGATTTTCAGCAATTCATTAGGGTTTTCCCTAATTAATTAAAATTATTAATGACGTTTAACCTTATACATACATTGTCTTCCCAATCTAGGGTTTTCAATATTCGAATTAGGATTTCGTATTTCCCGGAACTGAAACTAGGGTTTCTAGAACCGATTTCTAGGGTTTCTTATTAGACGTTAGGGTTTTTTAACTAAACGTTGTCGTTCTTAATATAAACTTAGGGTTTGTCACCGATATAATTTATCTGATCAACCCATGACCCTTAACCACATTCTGAACACATCATTTAACCATATACACAAAACATGTTCACATAAATCCTTAATCCTGAATAATTCACCTATATCCTTTACAGAATTTTGAAACTCTCAAAATTCCATCCCAATAACATTAAACGCATACACTTATTTTCTGTCTAGGTCTATTATTTAACCTTAAATCAATCATTTAAGATTTTCATAAATTGTCTAGTTTCTCGGGTTGTCACATTCACCCCTCCTCCTAAGAATTTTGTCCTTGAAATTCACCTTCCACCTTACACCGTGCACCTTACACCATTCACACACATATTTCACATGCTACCCAATACACCACTCACAAGGGTAAAAACTTTAAAACTATGCTGAGGAATCGTATAGACTGTTTGTTTATCATTTTCGCAAAGGTTTTATGAAAATTCATCCGCAAACCGTCATTACTTACGGACACAAAGAGTGATTAGCCCGATATGCCCTGTACTGGCCAAGTACTAATTTTATCTGTTTTCCCATCACTGCCAAAGGCAAAATTTTTTTACCTTAGTCTTATTTGATTCCACAGCAAAACAATTTGGTTTGGAAAATTTCTTTTAATAAACATTTTTGAGAATGACGTCATGATGCCGCACTGTATTTAACAGTCCGTTGAGGATTTCGTCATTTTGTGACTTTGTTATACTACATCATACTGTAGTGGGCTGACGATCCTTAGATCACATCCAACACCAAGTAATTCTGCATTAATAACTCCATCATTTTTTTATCATTTCTGCACCAGGTCACATGGTACATAAGTGATAAAAAAACATTTTTTTTTTAAAAAAGGCACATAGTGCGTATTTAACTTAATGTCAAAAATTGAAGTTTAGCAAAGCTAGGGGTTTAGAAAAACCTAAATCTCCACTAATGATCATATGCTTAACAATCTATCTGTTCCTATAATCCTTAACACTCCATTCACACACAACTATACCCAATTCATAAAACCACACTTATGAGTTCATAACCTGGCCACAATTATATGAGTTTACGAACTTACCCTAGTCTGACCTTTGGCGTCCGTTCGCTGAGGGGCTCATAAACATTTCATATAACTATGCGTCAAGAATGTCACATAAGTATGAGTTCTAAGAACTCGTACTTAATCCTATATTCTCTACCTATGACCTATTTATCTATATATAATAACTAGCGTGACACAACATTTCAATTATTACCAATGCCACCAACCAAGTAGTTTTTACACCAAGTACAATTCCCCGCCCATACAAGGAATCATACAACTCAGTTGCTGACACGAGTCCTCATTGAAATCCCCACATAATCTTAACCCCCTTTTTTAATACGAATTCAATTCGTATTCATAATCCATAACTCTTTCATGAGTTTTCATAGTACAATTTCATAGTACAACTTTCACACAGCACCTTGCTGTAAACTTTTCAATGATAAAATTGATTCTTTCTGACTGTCATAACCTTATCAGATCACGGGGTGATCTTATCGTATATATTACGATTTATTTCTATGCCTATGATCATTTTGTTTTACGATCTTCTATCCCTGCACTTTCAGTCTTTTAGACTCGATCTATTCACCGTTACTGTTCAACTTTATTATCAGAGTTAGGGAACTCTGTGTCTTTACACTCACCGAGATTCATCTTTGAATCTTACCGACCAACTAACTCTATGTGAGTTAGATCTTATCCTAATCACTGCGGTTATTGGTCTCAGGTATTCCTACCTAAGCTTCATAACCAACAGCTCTGATACCAACTGTAGTAGCCCCGAATCCGGGCCCCGAATCGCCGCGGACTCGGTACACTATTTCTATAACTATTTGCGGAAGATATAAACATAAATTGTTTATACAATACATTACACACTATTCCCTAAGGTCGAGTAACCTTAACTTAATACACATTTCATAAATTTTCTAACATATAACACATTTATTAACTATACTATTACATACAAGCCGCACTTTATATCCCAAGCTGAACTTGGCTTAGTCTTTTTCCTGTATCCGAACGCATTCGCCTTATCTGCAATGTTTTATCATAATATAGCAAGGGTGAGCATGAAAGTTGCCCAGCAAGTTTTTATACAATAATATAACGATATATCATGATTGAAGAGTATGAATAATGGCTTGTTATAATTCATCAATATAATTGAGAACTAGCACGAACAAATTTTTGACTGAACAAGTATTATACATGAACAAACATTTCCGAACCAACTGGTAATGAAGGTGATCAGCCTTTCATACCTGACTTATACATGCAAGATGTACAGAATACAATTTTCTTGGCAATCAGCAATGATTAACCATAAGCTTGAAGAAACTACTCTTATTAGAGTTAAGTAAAAGAAAACTTGCCTGAACCGTTGATTACCGCACGCAATTTATAACGCTTTACCCCGAAGACCTAATATTAGTAATATAGATCTCCAATAGTAGAATAATATCATCACAGTATAATACTGTTATATTTATACACACAGAATAACCTAAACGCATAGCACATAACCCTATTAGTCTTTACAACACATAAGACTTAGTATCAGGTCAAACTATTTCAGTCTGACTTGAAACCGACACAATTCTATCATTCCGACGGTCTAGTCGGACAAAAATCGAGTTTAAGTTCAATTAAACTCTGCCTAAGCACTTAACCATTATCACAGACAATTTCTAATCAAACAAAATATTTTTCCTAGGCTCGTAATAATTTTCGGATATTATTATCAATTATCAGCATTTTTCAATCCTTAAAATCGAATTAAATACCACATAATTCCTTAATCGTTAATATTCATTTAATATAAAATATTAATGAAAATCATTACATAATATTATAATATAATTATAATATATCAAAGTATTTTTAATACTTTAAAATCATTTTATATATTTTTCCAACACTTTAATCCTTTATCCGATAATTAATATTAATATTAAAATATTAATATTTTCATGCCAAAATATCAAAAGTTATATTTTATAACTTCAAATATTTTTAGATCACTTAAATAATTTTTATATGATTTTTAAAACATTAATTCCTTTTTTCCTTAATTTATTTAATATATTTATTAAATAAACTAATTATCATTAATATTAATTAATTAATGAATTTCCTCACAAAATATCAAAAGTTATCAAAAATAACTTAAAATATTTTCTTTTATCATAATATTATTTTTCATGATTTTTCATGAATTAAAATTATTTTTAAATAATTTATTTAATATTATAATTAAATAAATAAATACCATTTATATTCCAAAAATATTAAATATTTTCAAAATATACTCAAAATAGTTAAAAACTATTTTTCAGACTTTAAAATAATTTTTCAGAATTTATTTTGTATTTTTAATAATTAAAAACAATTTTTTTCTAATTTTAAATTAATTTTCGGAAAAATAATAATAATCTGTCGCTCAAGGCCTATAACGACACTTTCTGTCGCTATATGTGTTCTTGAGTGTGCTTGAGCCTTCATGACAGACACCGAGTGGGTAGGTTTGACCGTGATTTAATCCATGCTACACTTAATTTCTGGTCTGCTAATGCTGATGGTTATGTAGTATAAGTGTAATACTACAATTATCAACCAAGATCCTAGCAAAAACACAACATAACAGCAAGATCTGGGCTCCCGAAATGTCTGACAACTATGTTCTTCATTTTCTGGGGGTTTTCCAGAAAATGAAGAACAGACGAGGTACTAGTTTTTGATCCTTGTAACTTGCAGTCTATGCTTCGTTTATGAGATCTAATGGTTTAATCTTGTAGTACGCATGATAGGGTATAACATTATAACATAAAATTAGTCTAACAACATCACATGCGTAAGATCTAGTTGGTCAAACATGCTGTCAGACACGTGTTCTTCAACTTTCTGGGAATTTCCAGAAACGCTAAAACAGTGCTAGTCACCTACTTTGACCATCGATTACTTATATTCTGTTGCTTGTTTACATTATCTAAAGCCACAAACTTAAATAACAAATGACAGGCTAGAAATCTGTTACAAAAACATCATCAAAACACGTTACCACAGACAGATCTGGGCTAACCAAAAACTTGTCAGACGCCGGTTTAGGATTTATGGGTTACCCAAAAATCTCCCGGTCAATCTCGGTCAACAGAGTTTGACCGTTAATAACTCACGATCTAGACCTGTTATGGATGTGATTCCAACTCCAGATAAAAGACCACATGACATACTAGCAATAAAAACAGTTAAAACACAAAAACAACTATCAGACACCGATCTATGGTGTCTGACATTTCATTGTCAGACAAGAATTTTCCAGATTTCCAGATTTAAAAAATCTTCAATTTCGAGCATTAAAATGATATGGATCTAGGTTTTGACAACCCAGGTCATCAAATAACACCCTCTAACACATAACAAAACAACAAATCTTAAATCTAACACCAGATCATGAAATTTCTAAAATTAGGGTTCTTATACCTTTAAGCTATGATTTAATGAATCTGATCCTTGGATTCTGTTCTTGGTGATATAGAAGTTGATTAGGGGACTGATCTACTAGCCAATTTCGGAGGGTGAGAGAGAAGTAAGAGTTGGTGAGAGAAAAATTGAAAATAAGCAATTTTTAAGTGTCTTTCTCTCTCTAAATCTCTTATATAATTATCTTAGTTGTTAGATCTGATGCTAGCTGTCCATATGTGGCTGATTGTTGTGGTTTGTAGCACATGGCTAGGCTAAGTATTGGCCTAGGGTTGTTGAACAACCAAGATTTAGCCAAGATTTGCCAGCTTCCTAAAAATAATACACTAAAAGGGCATTTTCGTCCTTTCCTTTAATTTCTAGATTTTGCATTAGGGTTTAGGGCTTGTTAGGGTTTATGGTTTAACCCTTTAGGGTTTAGATTTTACCCCTCAAATATTTAGCAACTTGGAATTTCAAAAAATTTCTAATTAAATTTTAAAATAGAAAATTTAAATTTCTAACTTATAATTAGGGCTTCCTAATTATATCATAATCTCCTAATCATGAATCAATCTTGCTAATTAGGACTAATTTATCCTAATTAAAATTGCTAATTAAGCACTTAGGGTCAAATTATACATTAGGTTTCAAATCCACATTTTGGGGTTTAAAATAAGAAAATAACATTTCAATTTTAGAAATTAGATTTCCTAATTAAATTAGGGTTTCTAATAACTTGACAATTAGGATTTATATTTCCTAATTAACATTGCTAATATAGCAATTAAATTCATCACTGCACAATTAGAGTTCCAAAATGGTCATTAGGGTTTTCAACCCATAAATTAGGGTTTACAAAATAATATTCTAAAATAGAAATTAAATATTCGTAATTAGATTGGGGTTTTCTAATTACTTATAAATTGAAATAATTAGGATTAGGGTTTCCTAATTAGCATTGCTAATTTTAGCAATTAAAACTACAATTGAGCATTAGGGTTTTTGACGGAACAATTTGGGTTCCAAAATTTGAAATTAGGGTTTGTTAATTAATTAACATTTACCCTCATTAGACTTATAATTATTAGCACTAAAGCATTAAAATTCTCCGTTATATTCCAAGATTAGGGTTTCATTTTACCAGAATCTGAAATTAGGGTTTTCAGATACGGTATTAGGGTTTTCAAATAATCAATTAAGATTTTCAACAATTCATTAGGGTTTTCCCTAATTAATTAAAATTATTAATGACGTTTAACCTTATACATACATTGTCTTCCCAATCTAGGGTTTTCAATATCCGAATTAGGATATCGTATTTCCCGGAACTGAAACTAGGGTTTCCAGAACCGATTTCTAGGATTTCTTATTAGACGTTAGGGTTTTCTAACTGAACGTTGTCGTTCTTAATATAAATTTAGGATTTGTCACAGATATAATTTATCTGATCAACCCATGACCCTTACCCACATTCTGAACACATCATTTAACCATATACACAAAACATGTTCACATAAATCCTTAATCCTGAATAATTCACCTATATCCTTTACAGAATTTTGAAACCCTCAAAATTCCATCCCAATAACATTAAACGCATACACTTATTTTCTGTCTAGGTCCATTATTTAACCTTAAATCAATCATTTAAGATTTTTATAAATTGTCTAGTTTCTCGGGTTGTCACATTCACCCCTCCTTCTAAGAATTTCGTCCCCGAAATTCACCATCCACCTTACACCGTGCACCTTACACCATTCACACACATATTTCATATGCTACCCAATACACCACTCACAAGGGTAAAAATTTTAAAATTATGCTGAGAAATCGTATAGACTGTTTGTTTTTCATTTTCGCAAAGGTTTTATGAAAATTCATCCGCAAACCGTCATTACTTACGGACACAAAGGGTGATTAGCCCGATATGCCCTGTACTGGCCAAGTACTAATTTTATCTGTTTTCCCATCACTGCCAAAGGCACAAAAATTTTACCTTAGTCTTATTTGATTCCACAGCAAAACAATTTGGTTTGGAAAATTTCTTTCAATAAACATTTTTGAGAATGACGTCATGATGCCACACTGTATTTAACAGTCCGTTGAGGATTTCGTCATTTTGTGACTTTGTTATACTACATCATACTGTAGTGGGCTGACGATCCTTAGATCACATCCAACACCAAGTAATTCTGCATTAATAACTCCATCATTTTTTTATCATTTCTGCACCAGGTCACATGGAACATAAGTGATAAAAAAAC
Source organism: Panax japonicus (assembly GCA_020205505.1). NCBI lineage: Eukaryota > Viridiplantae > Streptophyta > Magnoliopsida > Apiales > Araliaceae > Panax > Panax japonicus. The sequence goes on along the minus strand of CM035095.1, from coordinate 56,184,255 downwards.
ATTTCTTTTTTAAAAAAGGCACATAGTGCGTATTTAACTTAATGTCAAAAATTGAAGTTTAGCAAAGCTAGGGGTTTAGAAAAATCTAAATCTCCACTAATGATCATATGTTTAACAATCTATCTGTTCCTATAATCCTTAACACTCCATTCACACACAACTATACCCAATTCATAAAACCACACTTATGAGTTCATAACCTGGCCACAATTATATGAGTTTACGAACTTACCCTAGTCTGACCTTTGGCGTCCGTTCGCTGAGGGGCTCATAAACATTTCATATAACTATGCGTCAAGAATGTCACATAAGTATGAGTTCTAAGAACTCGTACTTAATCCTATATTCTCTACCTATGACCTATTTATCTATATATAATAACTAGCGTGACACAACATTTCAATTATTACCAAAGCCACCAACCAAGTAGTTTTTACACCAAGTACAATTCCCCGCCCATACAAGGAATCATACAACTCAGTTGCTGACACGAGTCCTCATTGAAATCCCCACCTAATCTTAACCCCCTTTTTCAATACGAATTCAATTCGTATTCATAATCCATAACTCTTTCATGAGTTTTCATAGTACAATTTCATAGTACAACTTTCACACAACATCTTGCTGTAAACTTTTCAATCATAAGATTGATTCTTTCTGACTGTCATAACCTTATCAGATCACGAGGTGATCTTATCGTATATATTACGATTTATTTCTATGCCTATGATCGTTTTGTTTTACGATCTTCTATCCCTGCACTTTCAGTCTTTTAGACTCGATCTATTCACCGTTACTGTTCAACTTTATTATCAGAGTTAGGAAACTCTGTGTCTTTACACTCACCGAGATTAATCTTTGAATCTTACCGACCAACTAACTCTATGTGAGTTAGATCTTATCCTAATCACTGCGGTTATTGGTCTCAGGTATTCCTACCTAAGCTTCATAACCAACAACTCTGATACCAACTGTAGTAGCCCCGAATCCGGGCCCCGAATCGCCGCGGACCCGGTACACTATTTCTATAACTATTTGCGAAAGATATAAACTTAAATTGTTTATACAATACATTACACACTATTCCTCAAGGTCGAGTAACCTTAACTTAATACACATTTCATAAATTTTCTAACATATAACACATTTATTAACTATACTATTACATACAAGCCGCACTTTATATCCCAAGCTGAACTTGGCTTAGTCTTTTTCCTGTATCCGAACGCATTCGCCTTATCTGCAATGTTTTATCATGATATAGCAAGGGTGAGCATGAAAGTTGCCCAGCATGTTTTTATACAATAATATAACGATATATCATGATTGAAGAGTATGAATAATGGCTTGCTATAATTCATCAATATAATTGAGAACTAGCACGAACAAATTTTTGACTGAACAAGTATTATACATGAACAAACATTTCTGAACCAACTGGTAATGAAGGTGATCAGCCTTTCATACCTGACTTATACATGCAAGATGTACAGAATACAATTTTCTTGGCAATCAGCAATGATTAACCATAAGTTTGAAGAAACAACTCTTATTAGAGTTAAGTAAAAGAAAACTTGCCTGAACCGTTGATTACCGCACGCAATTTATAACGCTTTACCCCGAAGACCTAATATTAGTAATATAGATCTCCAATATTAGAATAATATCATCACAGTATAATACTGTTATATTTATACACACAGAATAACCTAAACACATAGCACATAACCCTATCAGTCTTTACAACACATAAGACTTAGTATCAGGTCAAACAATTTCAGTCTGACTTGAAACCGACACAATTCTATCATCCCGACGGTCTAGTCGGATAAAAATTGAGTTTAAGTTCAATTAAACTCTGCCTAAGCACTTAACCATTATCACAGATAATTTGTAATCATACAAAACATTTTTCCTAGGCTCGTAATAATTTTCGGATATTATTATCAATTATCAACATTTTTCAATCCTTAAAACCGAATTAAATACCACATAATTCCTTAATCATTAATATTCATTTAATATAAAATATTAATGAAAATCATTACATAATATTATAATATAATTATAATATATCAAAGTATTTTTAATACTTTAAAATCATTTTATATATTTTTCCAACACTTTAATCCTTTATCCGATAATTAATATTAATATTAAAATATTAATATTTTCATGCCAAAATATCAAAAGTTACATTTTAATCTATGCTATAGATGTTCTTGAGTGTTCTTGAGCCTAATGACAGACACCGAGTGGGTAGGTTTGACCGTGATTTAATCTATGCTACACTTAATTTCTGGTCTGCTAATGCTGATGGTTATGTAGTATAAGTGTAATACTACAATTATCAACCAAGATCCTAGCCAAAACACAACATAACAGCAAGATCTGGGCTCCTGAAATGTCAGACACGTGTTCTTCAACTTTCTGGGAATTTCCAGAAACGCTAAAACAGTGCTAGTCACCTACTTTGACCATCGATTACTTATATTCTGTTGCTTGTTTACATTATCTAAAGCCACAAACTTAAATAACAAATGACAGGCTAGAAATCTGTTACAAAAACATCATCAAAACACGTTACCATAGACAGATTTGGGTTAACCAAAAACTTGTCAGACGCCGGTTTAGGATTTCTGGGTTACCCAGAAATCTCCCGGTCAATCTCGGTCAACAGAGTTTGACCGTTAATAACTCACGATCTAGATCTGTTATGGATGTGATTCCAACTCCAGATAAAAGACCACATGACATACTAGCAATAAAAACAATTAAAACACAAAAACAACTATCAGATACCGATCTATGGTGTCTGACATTTCATTGTCAGACAAGAATTTTCCAGATTTCCAGATTTAAGAAATCTTCAATTTCAAGCATTAAAATGATATGGATCTAGGTTTTGACAACCCAGGTCATCAAATAACACCCTCTAGCACATAACAAAACAACAAATCCTAACATCTAACACCAGATCATGAAATTTCTAAAATTAGGGTTCTTATACCTTTAAGCTATGATTCAATGAATCTGATCCTTGGATTCTGTTCTTGGTGATATAGAAGTTGATTAGGGGACTGATCTACTAGTCAATTTCGGAGGGTGAGAGAGAAGTAAGAGTTGGTGAGAGAAAAATTGAAAATGAGCAATTTTTAAGTGCCTTTCTCTCTCTAAATCTCTTATATAATTATCTTAGTTGTTAGATATGATGCTAGCTGTCCATATGTGGATGATTGTTGTGGTTTGTAGCACATGGCTAGGCTAAGTATAGGCCTAGGGTTGTTGAACAACCAAGATTTAGCCAAGATTTGCAAGCTTCCTAAAAATAATACACTAAAAGGGCATTTTCGTCCTTTCCTTTAATTTCTAGATTTTGCATTAGGCTTTAGGGCTTGTTAGGGTTTAGGGTTTAACCCTTTAGGGTTTAGATTTTACCCCTCAAATATTTAGCAACATGGAATTTCAAAAAATTTCTAATTAAATTTTAAAATAGAAAATTTTAAATTTCTAACTTATAATTAGTGTAAGACCCCGAATTTTTTTTTAAATAAAAAGGAATTTCTTTTATTTAGTATATTGAAATAGTAAGGGTTGATTTGATTAATGTGGAAAGTTATGGGTAAAATGCGCAAATATTTTAAAATAAGCAAGTGGTTATAAAATATTCATTGTTGTCGGGGAATATTCGTTTGGTCGTGGAATATTCGTACTGTCGGGGAATATTCGTACGACGGCGCAGCCATGTGTGGGCCCCATAACGGAAAGCGACTAGAGGAAGAAATGACAAATATAAGTTGTTTAAAAATAACGGTGTAGTTGTTACCGTTTACACTGTTGGAATACCCGGTGGTTAAAATACAGTAATACGCGTTGTTGCACAGTAGCACACGATATTGAACAGTATTTTGAATTATTGATCCTTACATAAGAAGGCACTACTCAATAATTGCTACAGGAGTTACTGTTCATTACTTTATTGATTCAATAATTGCTGCGTTGATATTTATATTATTATTGTTTCAATAATTGTCATTGGACAGTATTTTTCATTATCAGATCAATAATTCATATTATTTGGATAATATTATCAGATAACATTATTGGCAATGTCTAGAAAGTTCTGTCAATGAGAGGTTTGGAAAGCCCCCTCTATCCTGGGAACGGCCTGGTTGTCAGTATTGTGATTCTGTAATATTATTTTTAAATAATTAATTATTGATTATTATGATAAAGAAAATATTCATTTTATGTGGATATAGATGGAGAAAATTTTTAAAAGTGACAATTGTTGAAAATTAATATTTTATCTTTTTTCTGATAAAATAATTTATTTAAATATATTATTTTAATAATATATTAACGATGATATTTTTACAATGAATGTGGGATATATGAGTATATAAGGAGGTAGAGTATTTTTGTGGCATTAAATGTTTAACACATGTTTTGTGTGTCGGTGGACATAATTTTTGACCGAAAATTGAGTATAGACTGTAAAATCGCCCGTTTATGGATTTCGGTCAATTTCTATTTGGAATTTGGAAAAATTTTCTTTTGCAAAGTTGTAGAGAATTGAATTTCCTATAAAAACTCGCGAGATTCGAATTTTCTGACAAAAGGGCTATTTATCATGAATTATTGAAGTTTCGGAGTTCCGAAATAATTGATTTTTGGAAGTTTTAATTATTTTATATAAGAAAAACGTTTTGTGGTTGTTGGAACATGGGTGGTTGATGTTTTTGACCAAAAAAGGCATGCTAGAGTTTTCAAAATATGTGGGTAAGAATTTTGAACAAATAATAATATATTTTATTAATTTAGTCTCCTTTGGCGTTCTAGCATTTTCCTATAAATAGAGAGCTAAGTTAGAATTGAAAATCACACCAGAAACATAAGCTTTCTCTCTACTTCTCTCTCTATATATCAAGCGTGTTCTTGTGAGTATACTTTGAGTGTTGCTATACGGTGCGAGTTTCTGTCAGCACTATACCGAAATTCAGTCAGAAGTAAGGCTATTTTGAGGTAAGGGATGTTGTTTCTTCTTAAATGATATTATCTTCTTCAATATCATTATGCCGGAATATTGGTGAACTTTTTTTATCAAATTTGGAACTTTTTCATGTCGGGGTTACTATTCATGAGTTACTATTCACAAGTTACTATTCATGAGTTACTATTCATGAGTTACTATTCACGAGTACTATTCACGAAGCGTGATGATGTTTTTGTGAAATTTCTATCTTTTGGTGTCGGAGTTACTATTCACGTGTACGGCACTATTCACGTGTACGACACTATTCACGAATACGGCACTATTCATCGAAATATGAAATTTCTTCTTTTTGTCCAAGATGTCTATTTTGGCTAGTATCTTTGATTGTATCCATGTTTTGATCGTTATTTTTGAGTTCTTCTTCAAAATCAGTTGTTATGAAGTATTATTGACCTTGGACAAACTGTGGTACGAATTCCTAATATTTGTCCTTCTATCTCACTGGATTCGTTCTTAAAAATGTTTTTCATCATCCTCAGTCCTTAATGGTGATACTTGATGAATATCTTTGGCCTGTAGTGCAAAGATGAATGATTAAACTGATGAATCTCTTTGGCCGTAGTGCAAAGCTGAACAGGTGTTGAGATGAACATGACCAACTGGTGATACGAATGAATATCTTTGGCCTGTAGTGCAAAGATGATTAAAGATGTATATTGATTGTTGTTACAGGGATGAAATATTGATGATGGACTTTTACATCTTAGAAGACAGTAGACTTCATTCTCTACGCGACTCTTCTAATGGATTGTTGTTTCCGCTGCATTTGTTGATCTAAAACTTGTTGTCTATTGTATTCTATTAGATTTTTCCCTGTTGAAGACTAACGATAATTTGTTGTATATTATCTTAGTCATAATATTCTTTACTGGGCTAGTTGAGCTCACCCTTCTCCTTGTTGTTCCATTTTCTTCTCAGGAGGTGAGAACATAGCAGGATCGAGTCGAGGTATGGAATGAAGGTTCTAGAGAGAGTTGTTTAGTAGTCCTCACCATTTTTGTAAAATAATATATCAATAATTGTATTGAGGACATAGTTGGGTATGTGGATATTGTCTAGATGACAATGTTTGTATTCAAACTCACAGTTTATGGGTTGTAAAAGTTGTAGTTGTTTATGTACCATGTATTTGACGACTCAAAATTGGTTGGATGGAATGGACCTATTTTGGGGGCGTCACAGTTGGTATCAGAGCTTAGGGATATGATCTCTGGCGGAGATCGGGGAATAGAACTAGGAATGGAGAGACAAGTAAATCCTTCGCTAGTGTGTCCTACCTAAGCTTATTTGTTAGTTGGTAAGTATATAGGGATATTATGTGATATATTGATTTCCTTAATTAACCCTTGTTTTATGACAGTATTTGAGAATGTCGACTGAGAATATTAACAGTGGAAATGAGACTGTGGAGACGCCTGTACTCACCAACGAGGAGAACGTGCAACAGGCTGGCAATGTTCCTCCTGTGAACAACACCACTGATCAGACGATGAACGACGCAATGTTTAGAAGCTTTTTGCAGTTCATGCAAAACCAGACGAGGGAGACTCGTGTTCAAAATACAGGAGGAAATGATAGCAATTCACGGGTGGTCACAGCCAAGCAGTTCAAAGAGTTGGGACCACCAGAATTTAAGGGAAAGACCGATCTGATCATGGCGGAAACATGGGTCAAGCAAATTACCAAGATATTCGATGTCTTGGGATGCACGGAGGAACAGAAGGTTCCATTCGCCACCTTTATGTTCCGTGGCGAGGCAGACTACTAGTGGGAGTCTGTGAAGCGTACACATCCAGCCGCACTCAGCATGTCATGGGAGACGTTTCAGAAACTTTTCAACGAAAAATACTTTTCTGAAAGTATTTGCCATATGAAGGAAGTGGAGTTTATTAGACTAGAGCAGAATAACATGACGGTGTCCCAGTACGAGGCAAAGTTCGCGGAGTTATCCAGGTTTGCACCTCATTTGGTGGAGAATGAGGAACGTATGACGCGGATGTTTCTGAGAGGTTTGAAACCCGGCATACGTCAGTATCTCATTTCTCATAAATTTTCTATCTATTCAGATGTTGTCAACAGGGCTCAGTTGTTAGAGCGAGATAACGAGTACGTTCAACCGAGGGATCATAACCAGGATCATACCAAAGATAACAGTCATCAGAATAACGATAACCAGCGGAGAAAGAAGAATATGGACAAAGGCGGTAACCACTCTGGTGGTAATCGTGGCCATGAAAATAGAAGAAGCGAGTTGGGAGGAGATTTTAAAAAGAGGAGATTCAACAACGACCATGTGAAGACTTTAGCACCAGCAGCAACTGGTTCCAAGGGAGGAGAAAGACCACCGGTCGTATGTTACAAATGCGGGAAAGAGGGACATATCAGCCCAAACTGCCCACAACAGTTCAAGGTATGCTATAATTATGGAAAAGAAGGCCACATCGCTCGAGATTATTCTATAGCGAAACCAAGTTCAGCGGAAGTGGTGATTCCCAGGTTTGTCCCAGATAAGTCGAAATCAGCGGTTCCTGGAAGAGCGTTTGTCGTGACCGGTCAAAATGCGAGGAACCCGAACGAAGTTAGCACGGGTTAGTTAATTATAATTCTTGCGAAGTTTATACCTTACTAGGTACCGATTTTACTCATTCTTTTATCTCTCTTGCTTGCGTTCAACGTTTGAACTTAACTCCGGAGAAATTAGATTTTGACTTATCTGTGGAAACTCCGTTAGGAGAAACTTTCATCACATCCACTGTTTATAAATCTTGTTTGATTCAAGTTGGCACCATCACCTTACCTGTTGACCTTATCTCTTTAAAGATACTTGCTTTTGATGTGATTTTAGGGATTGATTGGTTAACTACTCATCATGCCAAAATTGATTGTTTTCGTAAGGTTGTTAGTTTTCATATTCCTAAGCAACCTGTTATTTGAATTCAAGCAACCAAACCATTGAAGTCAAACTCTTTCATATTAAATTATAAAGCCATTTGTTTATTGAAAAACGAATGTCAAGCTTTCTTAATCATGTTATAGACTTGGACAAAAATACGTCAGATTTGAATAATATTCCTGTTGTTATTGATTTTTCCTGACGTATTTCCTGAAGAATTTCTTGGCTTACTCCCAGAGCGTGATATTGAATTTGTATCGACTTTAAATCCGGTACAAAACTCATTTCTAAAATCTCATATCGAATGACTCTTATTGAACTTCAGGAGTTAAAAACCCAACTGTAGAAGTTGATACCCGAGCCTTTACTTGGTAACTTTCTTTGTGGAATGAACCGAAGCCAGACTCTTCGTAGGGGACACAATATTCGTGCGATAATAAACTGATAGGTGTCATTGTGACGTGCTATCCAAGGTTGGGATATGAGTCACAGTTCAGAACAATCTAAGTCGGTAATCGAAATACGTAGTTTTTAGGCTTAGTTGGTTATTATCGGAGATTCGTTAAAAGATATTCTCGAATTGCTATTCCATTAACGCAGCTGACTCGTAGAAATACAAAATTCGAATGAAGCGAGGAATGTGGGAAGAGCTTCGAAGAACTCAAGAGGAGACTCATTTCAGCACATGTTCTGACCATGCCATCCTTGAAAAGCGAACGTGGTAGCTGACGTGTTGAGTAGAAGATCGTATACGAGTACGAGTACGATATTGTCAAAGACTCATTTCGTATAACTTAAAAATATTAGAGATGGAGATGAAAACTCTAAGTACCCACGTGATGATATACAAGTATAATCGACTTTTATCGATAAAGTTAAAATCGCTCAGGCTACACACCGGAGTTGATGAATATGAAGAAGGAGGTGCAAGAAGTTGTTATTCCAAAAGCGAGAATTGGCGATGTGAGGAAAGCTCAAACCTTCGATTTATTGATTTATTTGAAATCCTCGATCGAGTAGGAACTGTGGCCTATAGACTCGTTTTACCGCCAAGTATGACGCATGTTCATAACGTTTTTCACGTATCGATGTTACATAAATATGTGGACGACCCAAACCACATTATTGAGTTAGAACTAGACGAGATAGCCAAAGACTTAACATACGAGGAGGTGCCTACCAAGATTTTGGATAGGAAGAAGCATGTGTTACGTACGAAGGTCATACCACAAGTTAAAGTTTTGTGGAGAAACCATGTTATTGAGGAAATGACCTGGGAGTTGGAAACGGAAATGAAAGCGAGGTATCTTCATCTTTTCGATACACCAGGTACGTACGTCAATTTCGAGGACGAAATTTTATAAGGAGGGGAGGTTGTAAGACCCCGAATTTTTTTTTTAAATAAAAAGGAATTTCCTTTATTTATTATATTGAAATAGTAAGGGTTGATTTGATTAATGTGGAAAGTTATGGGTAAAATGCGCAAATATTTCAAAATAAGCAAGTGGTTATAAAATATTCATTGTTGTCGGGGAATATTCGTTTGGTCGTGGAATATTCGTACTGTCAGGGAATATTCGTACGACGGCGCAGCCATGTGTGGGCCCCATAACGGAAAGCGACTGGAGGAAGAAAACGACAAATATAAGTTGTTTAAAAATAACGGCGTAGTTGTTACCGTTTACGCTATTGGAATACCCGGTGGTTAAAATACAGTAATACGCGTTGTTGCACAATAGCACACGGTATTGCACAGTATTTTGAATTATTGATCCTTATGTAAGAAGGCACTACTCAATAATTGCTACAGGAGTTACTGTTCATTACTTTATTGATTCAATAATTGCTGCGTTGATATTTATATTATTATTGTTTCAATAATTGTCATTGCACAGTATTTTCCATTATCAGATCAATAATTCATATTATTTGAATAATATTATCAGATAACATTATTGGCAATGTCTAGAAAGTTCCGTCAAGGAGAGGTTTGGTCATCTAATTGCGCGCCAGTAAGGAGAAATCTTTATTGGAAAGCCCCCTCTATCCTGGGAACGGCCTGGTTGTCAGTACTGTGATTCTGTAATATTATTTTTGAATAATTAATTATTAATTATTATGATAAAGAAAATATTCATTTTATGTGGATATAGATGGAGAAAATTTTTAAAAGTGACAATTGTTGAAAATTAATATTTTATCTTTTTCTGATAAAATAATTTATTTAAATATATTATTTTAATAATATATTAACGATGATATTTTTACAATGAATGTGGGATATATGAGTATATGAGGAGGTAGAGTATTTTTGTGGCATTAAATGTTTAACACATGTTTTGTGTGTCGGTGGACATAATTTTTGACCGAAAATTGAGTATAGACTGTAAAATCGCCCGTTTGTGGATTTCGGTCAATTTCTATTTGGAATTTGGAAAAATTTTCTTTTGCAAAGTTGTAGAGAATTGAATTTCCTATAAAAACACGCGAGATTCGAATTTTCTGACAAAAGGGTTATTTATCATGAATTATTGAAGTTTCGGAGTTCCGAAATAATTGATTTTTGGAAGTTTTAATTATTTTATATAAGAAAAACGTTTTTGTGGTTGTTGGCACATGGGTGGCTGATGTTTTTGACCAAAGAAGGCATGCTAGAGTTTTCAAAACATGTGGGTAAGAATTTTGAATAAATAATAATATATTTTATTAATTTAGTCTCCTTTGGCGTTCTAGCATTTTCCTATAAATAGAGGGCTAAGTTAGAATTGAAAATCACACCAGAAACATAAGCTTGCTCTCTACTTCTCTCTCTATATATCAAGCGTGTTCTTGTGAGTATACTTTGAGTGTTGCTATACGGTGCGAGTTTCTGTCAGCACTATACCGAAATTCAGTCAGAAGTACGGCTATTTTGAGGTAAGGGATGTTGTTTCTTCTTAAATGATATTATCTTCTTCAATATCATTATGCCGGAATATTGGTGAACTTTTTTATCAAATTTGGAACTTTTTCATGTCGGGGTTACTATTCATGAGTTACTATTCACAAGTTACTATGCATGAGTTACTATTCACGAGTTACTATTCACGAGTACTATTCACGAAGCGTGATGATGTTTTTGTGAAATTTCTATCTTTTGGTGTCGGAGTTACTATTCACGTGTACGGCACTATTCACGTGTACGGCACTATTCATCGAAATATGAAATTTCTTCTTTTTGTCCAAGATGTCTATTTTGGCTAGTATCTTTGATTGTATCCATGTTTTGATCGTTATTTTTGAGTTCTGCTTCAAAATCAGTTGTTATGAAGTATTATTGATCTTGGACAAACTGTGGTACGAATTCCTAATATTTGTCCTTCTATCTCACTGGATTCGTTCTTAAAAATGTTTTTCATCATCCTCAGTCCTTAATGGTTATACTTGATGAATATCTTTGGCCTGTAGTGCAAAGATGAATGATTAAACTGATGAATCTCTTTGGCCGTAGTGCAAAGATGAACAGGTGTTGAGATGAACATGACCAACTGGTGATACAAATGAATATCTTTGGCCTGTAGTGCAAAGATGATTAAAGATGTATATTGATTGTTGTTACAGGGATGAAATATTGATGAAGGACTTTTAAATCTTAGAAGATAGTAGACTTCATTCTCTACGTGACTCTTCTAGTGGATTGCTGTTTCCGCTGCATTTGTTGATCTAAAACTTGTTGTCTATTGTATTCTATTAGATTTTTCCCTGTTGAAGACTAACGATAATTTGTTTTATATTATCTTAGTCATAATATTCTTTACTGGGCTAGTTGAGCTCACCCTTCTCCTTGTTGTTCCATTTTCTTCTCAGGAGGTAAGAACATAGCAGGATCGAGTCGAGGTATGGAATGAAGGTTCTAGAGAGAGTTGTTTAGTAGTCCTCACCATTTTTGTAAAATAATATATCAATAATTGTATTGAGGACATAGTTGGGTATGTGGATATTGTCTATATGACAATGTTTGTATTCAAACTCATAGTTTATGGGTTGTAAAAGTTGTAGTTGTTTCTGTACCATGTATTTGGCGACTCAAAATGGGTTGGATGGAATGGACCTATTTTGGGGGCGTCACAATTAGGGCTTCCTAATTATATCATAATCTCCTAATCATGAATCAATCTTGCCAATTAGGACTAATTTATCCTAATTAAAATTGCTAATTAAGCACTTAGGGTCAAATTATACATTAGGTTTCAAATCCACATTTTGGGGTTTAAAATAAGAAAATAATATTTCAATTTTAGAAATTAGATTTCCTAATTAAATTAGGGTTTCTAATAACTTGACAATTAGGATTTATATTTCCTAATTAACATTGCTAATATAGCAATTAAATCCATCACTGCACAATTAGAGTTCCAAAATGGTCATTAGGGTTTTCAACCCATAAATTAGGGTTTACAAAATAATATTCTAAAATAGAAATTAAATATTCATAATTAGATTAGGGTTTTCTAATTACTTATAAATTGAAATAATTAGGATTAGGGTTTCCTAATTAGCATTACTAATTTTAGCAATTAAAACCACAATTGAGCATTAGGGTTTCTGACGGAACAATTTGGGTTCCAAAATTTGAAATTAGGGTTTGTTAATTAATTAACATTTACCCTCATTAGACTTATAATTATTAGCACTAAAGCATTAAAATTCTCCGTTATATTCCCATATTAGGGTTTCATTTTATCAGAATCTGAAATTAGGGTTTTCAGATCTGGTATTAGGGTTTTTAAATAATCAATTAAGATTTTCAGCAATTCATTAGGGTTTTCCCTAATTAATTAAAATTATTAATGGCATTTAACCTTATACATACATTGTCTTCCCAATCTAGGGTTTTCAATATCCGAATAAGGATTTTGTATTTCCCGGAACTGAAACTAGGGTTTCCAGAACCGATTTCTAGGGTTTCTTATTAGACGTTAGGGTTTTCTAACTGAACGTTGTCGTTCTTAATATAAACTTAGGGTTTGTCACAGATATAATTTATCCGATCAACCCATGACCCTTAACCACATTCTGAACACATCATTTAACCATATACACAAAACATGTTCACATAAATCATTAATCCTGAATAATTCACCTATATCCTTTACAGAATTTTGAAACCCTCAAAATTCCATCCCAATAACATTAAACGCATACACTTATTTTCTGTCTAGGTCTATTATTTAACCTTAAATCAATCATTTAAGATTTTCATAAATTGTCTAGTTTCTCGGGTTGTCACACCTTGTGATCTTGATGCATTCTGAACTTATCCTTGATAGATGGACATTGAGACATCGCAAAGTCTCTCAGAATGGATCGTTGATTTCTGTATATCCCTACCATCTTTGGTGTCTTGGGACTGGTATCTGTATGGAAAATTGGAGAGGAGGATGGTTTCTTCCTCTCTGAGATTGACCGCACAACAGATGGTCGCCAGTACTTCTATTTGTGAGAAGCCTAGTTAATTCCATCTCTTATGGGTTGGTATTGCTCTTTGAGGCATGATCGCAGCTTAGATGGTCACCGAATCTTCTATTTTTGAGAAGAGGTTGGGTAATTCCATCCCTTTGATCTGAAACCGATGAAATGGGGCAAATTGAAGATTGATCCCAGTACCGTGTCATAAGTATGTTGTTCTGGTAGGGGTTAGACTGCACCATGAATGGCTGCCTACGTACTCCTATTGAAGAGGAGATCAAGTCTGCGTAGTTCGAACCTAGTGTAGGAGGTTGAACGCTGAATATAGAAGGCAGAAGGGTATAGAAGTATTTTTGTTATTTTTTGTTGTTTTATAGAGAAAAAGGTAGAAATGTTTTTGTTATTTTTCTTTATTGCGACTGGGCCATATAGCATATGGTTGCCTACGTACCCCCGGGTATCAGGGAGATCAGGTCGACGTAGTTCGCCCCTCAGGACAATTTGAAGGCGAAGAAAAGTGTAAATCCCATATGCAGGCTATACTGCGGGGAGAGGAAAGTTTAATCCCATAATGGGGACAAATTGCAAGTGGGTAAAAAGTTTGATCCCGTCTTCAGGACAAACTACAAGCATAGAAAAGTTTAATCCCGTCTTCAGGACAAACTGTAGGTGTGAAAGGTTAAATCCCGTCTTCAGGATAACTGAAATTGTGAAAGGTTAAATCCCATCTTCAGGATAACTGGGATTGTATGAAAGGTTTGAAATGAAGTGAAACCAGGCTATTGGCTTGAAGTGTATGTTTCCCTGAGGGGCAGAAAAGTATGCAGAAAGGGTTCAAAACCAGAATTACTTGTGATTTGAGGATCAAAAGTAAGATGTTTGTTTGCTGGTAACTTCAAACATAGTACCGTTTCAAGGTGTTCGAGTTGATAAACTGTGGAAATTCATCACCATCCATTTCCTGCAATCTTAGAGCACCTCCCAGTTAGGAGCTAATTTTCCCTTAGATTGATCTTGGTTGTTAATGATCTTCTTCAAAACCAAGTCTTGTTGTTTGAATTGCTGTAGTCGGACTTCTCTGTTGTAAGATCGTGTGATCCTTTGCTTATATAGCTGACCATGGAAGATTATCGCGGTTCGCCTTTCGTCTATCTGAGACAATTGGTGATACCTGTCTTGTACCCATAGGTCTTCATCCAACTGAGCATCCATCAATACTCTGAGGGATTCCATTTCCACTTCTATGGGGAGCACTACTTCCATCCCATAGACTAATGAGTAGGGGGTTGCCCCAGTGGAAGTTCGCATGGAAGTTCTGTAGGCTAATAAAGTCAGAGGCAAGAGGTCAGGCCATCCTTTGTGGTTGCGGACATTTTTTGCATGATCTTTTTGATGTTTTTATTAGCCGTTTCAACAGAACCATTCATCCTTAGATGGTATATGACGGAGTTGAGATGTTTGATGTGGAATTTTCTGCATAAATTGTCCATCATTTTGTTGTAGAGGTTCTTAGCATTATTTGACACAATGACCTCTGGTTGTCCATATCGACAGATGACATTTTTTTTTATGAAAGTAATGATAACTTCTTTATTAACTTTGGGGAAGGAAGCTTCTTCTACCCATTTGGTGAAGTAGTCGATCATGGTGAATATGAATCGATGTCCATTACTGGCTTTGGGCTCAATGGGCCCGATCACGTCCATTTCCAACATTGAGAAGGGCCATGGAGAACTCATATTGTGGAATTCCCTTGGAGGGGTGTGGATAGTATTCCCATGAATCTGTCATTGGTAGCACCTCTTGACGTGATCATCACAGTTAGCTTTGAGTGTAATCTAATAATGCCTCGTTCTGAGGATCTTCTTGACAAGTAGGAGTCCGCTCATGTGTGGGCCAAATACTCCACCATGGATCTCATTCATGAGTCTCTGAGCTTGGTCTTTGTCTAGACATCTGAGGAGACCTAATCCTGCATCTCTTTTGTAGAGTGCATCTCCGCTCAGGTAGAATTTCATAGCAAGTCGATGAATCCGCCTCTTCTCAGTTACGCTTGCCTCATTGGGTGTAGATCCATCTCGTAGATACTCCTTGATGTGCTGATACCAAGGGTTGAAGATGGGAGGTAACTCATTCGATACTTCTCCAACTTAATTCCCATAGATTGGGGCTTTTTGCAGAGCAAACGTGATGCATGACATGTTTTCCTTGTCCGGTATGTAAACCAAGGAGACCAACGATGCTAATGCATCTGCAAAATCATTCATATTACGAGGAATGTGTAGAATGAAGATTTCTTCGAACTCCAAAGCCATCTGTAGAACTTCTCGATGGTAAGGCAGCAAATGTAATCCTTTGGTTTTATAAATTCCTGTGGATTTCTTTATTACCAATTCGGAATCCCCAAAGACAGTTAACCGCCTGATGCCCATTAAACGGACAAGTTTTAGCCCCGTGATACAGCCTTCATACTCAGCTGTGTTGTTGGTACTGACAAACTACAATTTGACGGTGACGAGATACTGCTCCCCCGTACCGGATAGTAAGATAGCTCCAGCTCCGGAGCCTTCTGAATTAACAGCCCCATCAAAATACATTTTCCACTCACGGTATGTATCGTACTGATGTTGTACCTGAACTGTCATTACCCCATCATCGGGAAAGTACGTTTCTAAGAGTTTGTAATCCCCTACAGGTGCGCTGACCAGTTAATCCGCAATTCCTTGACCTTCGATAGATTTTTGCGTCACGTAAATGATGTCAAATTACTGTAGGATCAACTGCCATCTGGACAGTCGATAATTCAGTATGGGTTTACTGAATACATATTTGAGAGGATCCACGCGGGATATGAAATGGGTTGTGTAACCATGGAGGTAATGCTGTAACCTTATGGAAGCCCATGCTAAAGCACAACAAGTCTTCTCGATCAGAGTGTAGTTATGTTCACTAATGCTAAATCTTTTGCTGAGGTAATAGATAGCTCGTTCTTGGCCTCTATTATCTTTTTGCCCCAACATGTAACCTATAGCTTTGTCATTTATGGACAGGTACATGAACAGGGGAACATCATCCCTGGGAGGTACCAAAATAGTAGCGTTAATCAGTTGCTCTTTAATGGTAAGGAAGGCTCTCTGACACCCATCGTTCCATTTCATGGATGAGTTCTTCCTTAACAATTTGAAGATAGGCTCACAGGTTGCTCTGAGTTGAGAAATGAATCTGCTAATGAAGTTGATCCTTCCCAAAAATCCCCATATTTCCTTCTTTGTATGAGGAATGGGCATTTCCTTGATGGCTTGGATTTTGGTAGGATCCATTTTAATCCCTTTGTGGCTGACCAGGAAGCCTAGCAACTTGCCTGACTTAATACATCCTCCTTCCAGGATTTAACAATGATGGCATCCACATAGATCTCTATCTCCTTGTGCATTAGATCGTGGAAAAGAGCCATCATAGCTCGCTGATAGGTTTCCCCGACATCAATGATGCCGAAGGACAACCGTTTGTAGCAAAAAGTTTCCCAAGGCGTGATGAAAGTAGTTTTCTCACGATCTTCCTCAGTGACCATAATTTGATGGTACCCCGCAAAGCAATCAGCGAAGGAGTACATGTCGTATTGAGCAGTATTGACAGTAAGAATGTGGATAAAAGGCATGAGAAAGCTATCTTTAAGGCAAGCTTTGTTCAAATCCCTATAATTCACGCAGACTCGCACCTTTCCCCCCTAGTTTAGGCACGAGAACAATGTTGGATATCCACTCCGAATATGTAGACACCATGACGATGCCATCTTGAAATTATTTCACAATTTCCTCTTTGACTTTTAAACTCCACTCAGGTTTCAATCGCCTGAGTGTTTGCCTAAATGGCTTGAATCCTTCTTTAGTGGGAAGGCAATGAAGAACAATGTCAGTGGACAAACCCACCATGTCTTAATGAGACCATGCAAACACATCCTGGAATTGGGTTAATAGTGCAACCATGTCATTCCGTTGATTTGTGGTAAGTTCTGAACCAATCTGGATTAGCTTAGGGTTGTCTAAGGTTCCAAGATTGAAAGGAGTGGTTTGATCAAGATTGGGTTTGGGTTTGTTTTGAGACCCATTACTTAATCTCTTGAGGTGTCTCGATGTCCTCTTGGATATCCATCAAGTCTGAGTCTAACTTTGCATCAAAGTTACAGCCCTTGTGGAGAGAAGGCATGTCACCAGCAAAGACATGCACATCTAAATTCAGAGTCCTAAAACAAAAGATTCTTTCACTTAATATATGCAACTGTCTGATCATACAAAAGTGTTAGCATGTACATGATAAAATAATTGGTAATGCTGTAAAGGAAAGCAGGCAATTAAAGTCATCTACAGGGCAGAGGGATTTTCTGCCCATTTTACCCTCGTCGACCAATGCATGGAGTGCTGCTCCAATTGTCAAGGGAAAAGTCCTGAAAGACTGCAATGATGGAAGGATCGTCAGTGTCTTCCTTCTCCCGAATGATAACCATGACATCTGGGCAATCATCGTCTGGGGTATATCTGTTTGTATGTTCATCATAAACAATGACACAAATGCCTGCCATCATCAAGGCAAGGTCACGTTTACGTTTCCGTTATTTTTCTTCCACTTCGGGATTAGGAATCAGCACCTCTTTAGCTTTGATTGACACTGGTTTCGGAAATAGTATAGCCACAGCATGGGCAGACACCTTTACTGGAGATTGCATTGGCTCATAAGATAAAGGCATAGAAAATTGTCGTGTGGCAGAAGCTTGAGGAACCTGCTCGTGCTTATGAGGATTCCTGTATCTGGAACTAGAAGAATATTCTAGCCCGGCTGTTCCAATTTGAATGGACAGTTGGATAGGGTGCTTAATACCCTGTTGATCCTTACCAAGCCCTTGTCTAGGTTGATGACCCAATAACATCATTTCTTAAGTGGTTGACATAACCTCGGCAAAAATTTTGGGTTGAGGAAGTGGCGCTCCCATAGAGTGGTATTGCATGTTACTCACTTCCAAAGTATGGAAACTGGCCGGTTCAACTTCTGAATTGAAACTGATAACTGGTAGAATTCCTTGTTCAGGACAATCTGGCTCAGCATTGACAGTGACTAGACTGTTGTTGATGATGTATTTGAGTTGTTGATGTAGCGTGGAGGGAACGGCTCCAACCATGTGTATCCATGGTCTCCCCAATAACAGGTTGTATCCTGAGTCGATCTTGAGGACGTGGAAAGATACATGGAATGTATTTGGACCAATCTGAATTGGCAATTCAATCTTTCTGACGGCATTTTGTTGGGATCCATCAAAAGCTAGGATGACCGTATGCCTGCTTTGGATCCGCTTGAGATTGATATTTATCTTTACTAAGGTGGCATAAGGATAAATATTCAGTTATGAGCCTCCATCTATCAATACTCCTGCTAGCATGTACCCGGAAGATAACATTGCGATGTGCAATGGCTTGCAATGACCCATCCCTTCAGGAGGTATGTCGTCATCAGTGAAGGATATCACATTGTTGTTGACAATGTGATCAACCAAATGTTGAAATTTTTCCACATCCACTGATTTTGGCAAATAGGCTTCTTCTAAAACCTTCAGCAACATCTTCCAATGATCCTCGGAAGAGAAAACCAAATCCTGTATCGAAATCTGGTGTGGAGCTTCTCGCAAGCTTAAAACCACTTTCGCTTCATTATGACCCATAGTACGGAGGAATTTTTCAATCTTCTCCATGGGCAATTTCCCCTCTGCTTCGCAAGTAGGTTTAATAACTCGTTGAGGAAGGTTAAGTGGATTTTCTTTCGACACTGTACTAGTAGTATGAGACGTGGATCCTTCAGCTTCTCCATAATTCCATGAAACTTTATGCAAGCTGATAACTAGATGTTGTGGTCTGCAAGGTAAAGGAATTGGCTCTGGTGCGGCCACTTTCAAAGTATTGTCAGCTTTTTTGATTTGAATTGGTTGTATGGGAAATACTTTGACAGTATCACCGTCCACTTCGGAGATAACTGCAACTGATCCCTTCTATTAGGTAGGGCATGCATTCCCACCCTTGAGTTGTACAATGTAATCATTTTCTATTTGTAGGACACGACTATCAATAATATTATGAATAGATGGCGGAGTGCCCAACATTCTTCTGTGCTGTGACCACGAGAATGTGAATGATATTGACATATTTCATCAGGATTGAACTGCCCTGAGCGGGGATTGATTGGAGGGAGAAGGAATGTGATTCTTCCTTCATTGATCAACATTTGAAGAATCTCCTCCATAGACTGGCCCAGATAGGATAATTCCCTTTGATTAGAAAAATCCCGACGGGCTTTAGAACTTGCTCGCTTTGCAACCTTATCCTCCATAGCTTCACTTTTTGAAGGTGTTGATGGAGCATTTATAAAAAATTGAAGGAGATAAGCATGCTCCTGCCTAATTAATTGGTGTGTGATTTGATGATTGTGGGTCACCAGTTCTGCCAATTGCTCAATTTGTTTGCAAAGAGCTTTCATTTTTCGTTCCATGGTAAACTGGAACTTTGCATAATTCCATTTGTCAACACCGTCTTTGATGGGTTGGGATGATTCACCGTTAGAATTGGAAACTTGTAAAGTGCTCCAACTGATCATGTTGACCTCTTCTACTTTGTGTTGAGAAAGAGGGTTGTCTTGTACATGAGGTTGATCTGATTTGGTGACTACAATCTCATCGTTGTCTATCAGATCCTGAATCTTATGTTTCAAGGCCCAACAATCTTGAGTATCATGTCCTGGTGCCCCAGCATGATAAGCACACTTCCGAGTAGCATTAAAACCCCTCCCATTAGGGTTGGCTGGTGGAAGAAGATGTGTAATTTTCTTCTGAGTAGTCAGAAGAGGAAGAATATTCTCGATTGAATCCCCTAAGGGTGTGAATGTTCGTGGTCGCTTTACTTCTCCACTTTTAGGCAATGGAGGGTTTGAAGGTTGTGCTGAAAAAGGGGAGTAGTTTCTCCTCTACATAGGCATGTTTGGATTGCCTTTTTGTCCTTGTAGTATCAAGGAAACATCCTCCTCTTTCTTTTTATGGACCCTCCGAGGGTTGTTTCCATAAGATCCAGACTGGATGTGCTCAGCAACAGCTTTAAGAGCGGTTAGGTCTTGAGTTTTACCTGAGTTCAATCCCATTTCTGCCATCTCGCCATGTTTGATCATTTCAAAAAATGGTTTGCCAATACCAGCTAGAACTCTTTAATAGAAAGGAGCTTCCTGTACATCTATAAACGTCATTGCCATTTCTGATTCTGTCATGGAAGGAATAACTTGAGCAGCAAGGCGCCTCCACCTTTTACCATACTCTCTAAATGACTCATTTGACTATTTCTTGACCTTGGTGATTTGATACCGGTCAGGAGCCATCTGAGATTGGAAACTATATTGAGTGAGGAAGGCATGAGCCAGCTCTTCCCAGCTATGGATCTTAGAGTTGTCTAATCTGGTATACCATGAATGAGCTTCTCCAGTCAGACTTTTCTGAAACAGCTGCATTCTGAGCCTTTCATTTTCTACGTAAGACCCAAGTTCTCCAATAAACACCTTTAAATGTGTGTAAGGATCCCCTAATCTGTCATATTTCTCAAAATCAGGGGTCTTGAATTTCTTTGGATATTGAACACCAAGGAATATGCAAAGGTCCGTATATGAAACACTGCCATGTGTTCCAATCCCATTGAGAACGCGAATGGTTTCCTCTATTTGAAGGACCTTCTTCCTGATGTCACCCGTTTCTGGATCTCCTTTGAGATGGGTTCCTTCAGGGTCTAGGTTGGTTGTATCCAACTGTTATTCTGGAATTTTTTTCCAGACCTTGAACTCCCCCTGGTGTAGAAGATTCTGCATGTATAGGTATCTTCGTACCCTGAGTAGACTGGTGCAATTGTTTCCATAGAACGACCAAGTCTGTGATTTGTTTACTCAATCCGTCAAATTCTTCTCGAGAAATAGAATTAGACTGTTCGAAAGAGGACATGATTGGCTGTAGGCCTGTGGCCTTTTTGGATTTTGACCGGGTAACAGGCCCAATTGCTTCCCTACAAAAGACTTACGTAGTTTAGTCTTAGGGTAATATAAATGTTATCATAACATATCCGTTTTAGGAATTTGTCCTGCAAAACCGGTTATTAATTGATAAAATGTCATGCATGCACAAATATTCTTCGTATTTTCCATTACATGTGAATGAACATAGAATAAAATTACAAGTAAATTCTTTTAAAAGTAATTGAAAATGGAAAGCATGAAGAAACTTTCCTCCGCGTTTGGTTTATCAGAGGTTGACCTATCCTAGGGTTTCTCTCGCGGGTTTTTGGCATGAAGGTTCCTAGATCATAGCAATCTACTTGATGGGAAGTTAATCCGGTCGTTCAACTTGAGCGAATCTGGGTGGTGCCTTTCTTGAGCCTCGGGGAATTATTCTTCCCACGAGTCCAGTAATCAAACATCGACAGGATAGCCTCCTGGTGGAGGGACCACAAAACATACATTCACATACAACGTGTCTCACCGTTTATGCAAAATGATGACATGTGTGAAGCACTAATATCACAGATAGATATTTAGCAGTGCAGTATTAAAAATGCATTCGTACACATTCATCATAAATGTAAATGCAACATTCACACATAAGCATATAACAATTTTGAAAAGCTTGTAATACCAGCTTAATCCCTCTTACTAGAGTCCCCAGCAGAGTCGCCACCTGTCGACATTGGGATTTTTGAGTGTCCCTTTTCGTTAGTTGTTCTTTGGTGTTCTCATGTTAATGTGAGATTTGTTTGAAAAAAATAAGTGAAAAAGGTCCGACATGTATAATGTCGACGATTGGACTTTAAGAGTCGCCAATTGGTGTATTTAACTGGTTGCACCAATGCAACCGAAAAGGCTTGCACATTGACCTAGTGTTTTGACACTGCTAAACGGGTTTGTGAAACCGAGATTCATTTAGGGTCCAGGGGCTTGATTATGCGGAGGGAAGGTGTAAGGCACCCCCCGACATCCGTGTTACCACGGTGACCACCACTTTTCAAAGAAATTGTTATATGAATGTGTGTGTGTGTGTGTGTGGATCAATGTGCAATTATTTAAAAGTAGTGCGAGGCCTCGTTCGCACCTATATACACAAGGTTTGAATTTTATAGAAAAATTCAGTTTTAACCAATATGTAGCAATGACATTTTGTAAAAGAGGTTTTTCAAACCCTGTACTCAATAGGAATTGAGACCTTTTCATAGTTCCATTTTATTGTTAAATGTCCCGCTTGTTTGCTTTTATTTTCGAGATGTGAAGCATTCTCGAGAAAATAATATACAGCAATGTCGAACTCCTCATGGGCATGACAGCCATCCAAGGAAATTCAGACATTGTAAAATAATGTACAGGCTGCTTACAGCTGAAAAATGTCCATCATGGGAACCGAATCTAGATTCAGTAAACTGAACCTGTGATCACATGATTCCTAGGCTCACATGATACTACAATTTGTATGGAAAGTAGTAAGCAGTTATATATATAAAACATATAACTATATATATATATATATATATATATATATATATATATGTGTGTGTGTGTGTGTATGTGTGTGTGTGTGTGTGCATGATCAACCACCATAAAACAACTCCATGGGGGATTCGAAATGTAAATAAAGTAGTAAATGTTATCAACTGCCATGAAGTAAACTCTAGGCAGGACGAAATATAAATAAAGCTGTAAAAAGTGATCAACTGCCACAAAGTGAACTCCAGGCAGGACGAAATGTAAAAAGCTATAAAAAGCCACGGAAGAAACTCCAGGCTTGACAGGAATGTAAATATATATATATATATATATATATATATATATATATATATATATATATATATATATATATATATATATATATTTGTACATATATATATATATATAAGCAATTAAACGCACCAGATATAAATTCCAGGCTCATCAGATAGGGTTTGACCACAGTTTATATATATAAGTATATATATATATATATATATATATATATATATATATATATATATATATAATAGTAATTAAATGCTCCAGACCGAAGTCTAGACTCAATCGAGACATAACTCGATAATGTTAGTCCATATATATGAAATATATACATATATTAGTATATATATACTGTGACGCCTCCAATGTAAAGTCCCCGAACCCGGATACTTGAAACCCGAACTCGGTACTTCACGATACCATTTCTATGAGCAGAATATTACTAATAATAATAACAATAATATAGAACTTAAACTTAATTTACATATACATCAGAGTCTACCTCCCAAGTACGTAACCTTTAGTCATTCATTACATGATATTAGATAAATACATATCATAGTCTTCATAGTCTTATAAAACTATTACAAATACTGCCACAATTCTTAATTTGTTAGCTTTCCTTTTCTTTTGTTTCGGCCTGAGCTTTCTGGTCCTTCACACTTAGATGAAAACATTTAAATTAAGCAAGGATGAGCAATTGAGTGCCCAGCAAGTATTATATATATATATATAAGCTGAACGAATTTAAATGTTTTCTGTATAATACCTTTCTACAACCGGTCAATAGTTGTGAAGTAATCTGTACTAATAATAATAACATAACAACCCTCTTTCAAAATTTTGAAACTACGTATTGACTATACATGGGGTTTCTGTGATATACTATGAACATTGTTTTCATTTTCGAAAGGGTTTAAACAGAAATTCATCTGTAAACCGTCATGACTTACGGGCACGGAGGGTGATCAGCCCCGTTGTACCCTGTATTGATCAATTCTATATGTACAAGAACGAAGTTATCGTTCACTCTGTCTGCCTTGGGCGCATAAAAATTTTCCCATTATCGGCATGCTCATACCTGTCGGGTTTTCATAACAAATGTCTTATCTTGTTCAACAATAATATATAATTCAACATATATGTATATCAAAGGTGTATCAACATGTGATTAAATACATTGATTATCCAAGTGGGGACACTTGTATAATCATTTCTAGAAATTAACGAACAGAATATATATCCGAATTATCATATACTAACATGTTGATAATCAAAGGGTGTATATAATATAGGTTTAACAATATGTACATTAATAAAAATAATTTTGAACTTCTCACTTCTGTCCATTGCATAAAGAAAATGCAAAGTTGGGATACTTGCCTGATGCGCTGCTTACAATTCTCAACTTAGTTTTATCTTTTCTATCACGACCTATCATTAATCAAATCACTCGTTCGATTAGAACAATATACCTTAACACATAGTACTGCATTTCGCAGTCAGCACATAACCTAATCACCTTATCACACATGTTCAACAATCATGGCATCACAAACAAACATCAACTCAATCCTAATCACAATGTCACACAACTTTAACAACCATTGAAT
This sequence comes from Panax japonicus, assembly GCA_020205505.1. Lineage (NCBI taxonomy): Eukaryota > Viridiplantae > Streptophyta > Magnoliopsida > Apiales > Araliaceae > Panax > Panax japonicus. The sequence continues at coordinate 56,159,423 of CM035095.1, read as the reverse complement.
CACAAATAAACAGTTAACTAACTAAATTATCTAAGTCCAGATCAATTTCTGAAACATGTCGGTCTACCGACAACTTTATCGGGTAAATATCGAGTCTAAGACTCTATCCCGAAGTTCAATATCCAAATAGATAACTTAAACAACAGTCGCATTATTTTTCATGACCTTATAATAATTATAAAATAATTATTACCATTTACCATAATTTTTGAAATATCAGAATCATTATTAAATGATTTAAATATCAAACAATTCTATTATCATTAACATTTAATCAATATTAAACTATTAATGAAACTATTGCCAAAATATTAAAGTTATGTATACTAACTCAAAATATTTTTAAAACATTTATATTACCCTTAAATGATTTTTAAAACATTTAAAATCATTCTTAAATAATTACCATTAATATTTAAATATTAATGAACTATTATCTAAATATTAAAAGTCATTAATTATAACTTAAAATATTTTTAATTCATTTATATCCTTTTTTTAAATGATTTTTAAATTAATAAAATCATTTTTAAACTATTTATTTAATATATTTATTAAATAAATTTAATATTATTAATAATTAAATAAATATCATTAATATTAAATTATTAATGAAATTATTCTTTAAATATTAAAAGTTATATTTTATTACTTAAAATATCTTTAAACACTTTGTTTTTATTTAAAAATGATTTTTATAATAATAAAATTATTTATAACTAAATTATTTAATATAATCATTAAATAAAAATAATATCATTAATAATAAATTATTAATGAGAATTCTCCAAAAAAATAGAAAAATATATTTTTTTCAAAGTCAAAATACTTTCTAACACTTTATTTAAAATGATTTTTAAATCAATAAAATCATTTTTAACTTATTTATTTAATTTAAAAATTAAATAGATCTAATATAATTAATATAAAATTATTAATATTTTCATGACAAAATATCAAAAATTATATATTATAACTTAAAATATTTTTATAATCCTTTAAATCATTTTCATTTGATTTTTAAATCATTAAATCTATTTTTCATAAATTATTTAATACATTTATTAAATAACTTAAATATCAGTAATATTAATTAATTAATGAAATTCATCACAAAATATTAAAAGTTACCAAATATAACCCAAAAATATTTTTAAACACTTTATTCATTTTTAAAATGATTTTTATATAATTAAAATCATTTTTCTCTAATTTATTTAATACACGAATTAAATAAATTAAATATCATTAATATTCAAATAATTATAAATATTAATGAAAAATATTCTAAATAATCAAAAAGTATTTTTCATAACTTAAAATAATTTTTAAAACTATTTTTGGTAATTTTTATAATTTATTTTCTATTTTTAATCAATTTTCAGAAATTCAGAAATTAAATAAATTAAAAACCGTCGCTGAAGGCTTTTAGCGACAGTAACCGTCGCTGTTGGTGTTCTTGAGTTCAAGAACACTGACAGCTTCGGTTACCAACATACCAAGTTTGACCAGCTATAATTTCATGTCTAGATTGTTTTTGTCCAATATAAAACATAAGTATTGTAGTGTTGATGTAACTCTACAAGTTTCAATCGTTATATTGATCATACCACAACATATCAAGAAGATCTAGGCCAACAAACCACCTGTCAGACAGTTTCTGGTTTTTCCCAGAAACCCAGGTATCCGAGCGAACACCTTCATGCACGATTTACTTTATGTTCAGTACATGGTTTATGTCATTTAAAGGTTCCAATCTATAGAATATATGACAAGTTACATCACTAAAACAACATATCTGTTATACAACAACAAAATCACAAGTTGTAGTTCGGTCAAAGGTTGTCAGAAATCCGGCTCCTTTAATTTCTAGAAATTCCCAAAACAGTAAGTCATGGTCAGATGGTCACGTTTGACCGTCCATTACATTCGATCATATGATGATTTAACATATCTAAAGGCCCGATTCTATAGTTCAACTAGCAAGTTACAAGTTAGATACAACACTTCATCAAAACAGTAAAACAATTGACAGATCAAAGAGCTTAAATATGTTGTCAGACGATGTTCATGCTTTCTGGGTTTACCCAGATTTCTAAAAAGTCAGGATCGGTCAACCCTGTTTGACCCTAAATAACTTGAATTCTAAAACAGATCTAAGCTTTATTCTTGCTACAGATTAAAGAGAACATATCAGACTACACATAACAACATTTAAACAACATAAATAATAAACGATCAAAGATTTATAAGGCCTGACATTCACTGTCAGACCTCCAGAATTTTTTTTTCCAGATTTTCATAAAAATCAAATTTAAGGACTTAGATGTTATGAAATACCAACCCAGATCATCACTAGAGACTAAAAACAACATATTCTAACAACAAATCATAACATCTAACACCCGATTATGGACAGAAATTAAACTAGGGTTTTATACCTCTTTAGGCTTTGATCTTGATTCTAGCTTCTATTTTTGTATATGTTGTTAGTGGGGCTCGATTACTGACTGATCTTAGGAGAGAATTTCATAGGTTTTGATAGAGAGAGAATTGGTTGAGAGCTTGGGCATGAAATGAACTAAATGGTACACTTTATCTCTCCAAATCTTTTTATACAACTAAGATACAATGTATTGGCTGGCTATGTGGCATGTTGTTGATTATTTAGAGCACATGGGGTTGGTAGAGTAGTTCACCAACTACATTTTGGCTAGATACACAAGTTATCCATTTAAAGAATGTGCAAAAGAGTATTTTGGTCTTTTGATAAATCAATTTAATGGAAAAATTGTCATCTTGTCAAACCCTTAGGGTTCAACCCTAAGGTTTAGCACATAACATAAATTAATTTTAGCAACTAGGGTTTGGAAATGAAATAAAATAATTTTAGTTTCTAAAATTTTGAATAAAAAAATAACTTGTTAATTAAATTAAGTTTGAAATTATCTTATACATGGACATTAGGGTTTAATACCACTAATCAAAATTAACCTTGCCAATTATAGCAATTAGGGTTTATAATACCGATAATTAGGGTTTCTAAAAATATAATTAGGGTTCTAGGTTTTAGGGTTTTAATTTACTAACTAGGTTTACCTTAATTAGCAATTAAAGTCTATCACACGTGTTATTAATCATAGTAACACAATTCTTGACGGATCAAACCTCCGGTTTAGGTTTCCGGATTAGGGTTTCTATTATTGGAAATTAGGGTTTTCATTCATAGTTAGGGTTTATAAAAATATTTATAGGATTTGGTCGTAATATAATAAAACTGTTCCACACATTAACATTACACACATAACCATACATATCTATAACACTGACAAATAATAATATAATATTATTATTTTCATTCCTTGATCAAAACTCAGAATTAGGGTTTGGATTCCATATCTGATTTATCTGTCATAAGTAACATTATAAATTAAGTCAAAATAATTAACTTAATATCCTAAATAAATTCATATAATGAAATAATCATTATAATTATTCTAAAATCATTTCATATATTATTTAAATAATATAAGATTATATTTTTCTTGAAAAAATAATTAATAAAACATTTCCAATAAGGAATTAATTAGTATAAAAATTATAATTAATAATAGTCAATAATTCTAAAATAAATTTATTTGCAATACTTAATGTAAATAAATTTTATTTATCACACATATAATTATAATTACACATTACCTTGACAAATATCATTCATATTTATTTTCATAAATAAATAATAAAAAAAAATTATACGTAAAATTTATGATTTATTTATATAGAAAATATCGGGTTGTCACATTCACCCTCCCTTATAAAGATTTCGTCCCCGGAATCACCACTTTAAAACCTATACTTACCAGGGTACATAGCATACACAATCATTGCAAGTAGATCTCGATCATGATTGATCGAATCGATCTTTAACTATTCACATAACACTTATCTATCTGCTTATACGGAAAATTGATTTCTAATAGAACTCAATTTCCTTCTTCAAAATAATTTATAAAATATTTTATTATTTATGTAAGAAAATAATATATGAGAAAATAAAATTGGTTCGAGTAAACTACAAGAAATCACACAAAAAATGACGTTAAAAGTTGTCACATAAAATTCATTTTTCGTCACTAAAACATTTGGTGACGATTGTTAATAGTCACAGAGACCATCACCGTATGAGCGTGGTATTAGGTATATATGACATTATTTGATGTCGTCACTAAATATTTTAACTTATGGTGACGATCTACATCATTGTCACTATAATTGATTACTTTTAGTGACGTTAATAGCGTCACTATTTGAATGAAACTTTCGTCACTCTATATTATGTTTCGTCATCAAAACTTGGTGCATTAAATGACGAAACTTTTTTTTCGTCATTAAATGATATTGTTTTAGTGACGAAAATATATTAATCTATTTAAATCATCTAATTTTAATGACGATAATATTGTCATATTTATGATTATTCTTTCGTCATGTTATTGTGTTTATCGTCACCAAAAATAAGAACATAAATGACAACAGAACAATTCGTCACCTAATAATACATTTAACATGACAATTATGTCGATATTTTAAATAATATTACAAAATAATTTGTCACCAAAAAGTTACTTTTTGGGACACATTTTTCAATGTCACTAATTGAATACTTATGGTGACGATACATCTCGTCACAAAAAGAGTTATTAATAGTGACAAAATTAGTTGTTGTGACTAAATGAATATATAATAATGACAATAATATAAATTCTAAAGAGTAAATATTATTCGTCATTAAATTTTAATTTTCATTGATCAAATATTATTTATCAATAAATGATTACAAATTGTGATGATATGGTGATAATATTAAGTTGTTTGACATTCTAAATGTATTATTATATTAACAATTTTCAATAAAAAAATATAATACATTTAGCCCAATAAATCACATCCACGCACAACACATTCATTAGCCCAGCAGCATATCAGCCAGTTAGCAGCATCATCAGCAGCAAGCCAGCAAAGCCCCAGCCTCAATTCAGCCATCTTTCTGATTACGATGCATGCGAAGATTTTCCTTGATGACTTATAGTGGCAATTGAGCATTTTCCACTCGTGTCATACCAAAATAGTATACCCAGGCCAAGACCAAGCAGCTGAGCAGCTATTTCCCAAACTTCCTCCTGCAAACATATAAAATTAAGGCCAGAAGATAATATTACTTGCAGTTTACACAATGTGGAGAGTTGATGTTTAGAGTTTGATGGCTCCAAAATTACACATACATGTATTGAATCCTCTTATGTTAGAGCAAAAAGAAGTTAATAGTATACCTTTGCTGCTACCTCTCCCAGGTATTACTATGATATGCAGGTATCTGAGATTACAGCACATGACGTTCAAATAGTCCTCCACATTGTACAATACTGTTCAACCAAGAGAATTTGCCACATTTGATAAGTACTTCTTGGAAACACAAACGTGTAGAGAGTAGTAAAGCATCAGAAATAACTAAAAGTGAAACACAATAGATTCCGTACTTGGAATCTGCAAGCCTCAAATTAAGGTTTAATCAGGGCAACTATTGTAGCTTCTGGTTTCATAACATTGACCACACCAGGCATGACCTGCACAAAGTTGAAAAAGAAATAAATGCTTCAATAGATCTACAACCAGACAAAAAAATAACTTCAAAATAACAAGAAGAATATAGTAAGGCGCTGCTATTCAGTTATCTACAGAAACAAGATGGTCTATTTTACTAATGCATTGGTTAAATCAATAGAATGATAAAGAGTTGGAGAAATTGACGATATGAATGTTTATTAAATGCAAAAAAAATAGATATGTAACCCAAATTGAAAGCTCACCAAGAGTACGGATATGAATGAATGATTCAAAGTCACCAAATCAACTTTTTGAGGGAGTTGAGGAAGATATCTCAACTTCGTCCGTTCTATAACAGATACACGCTCATCTCCACAAATTTTATCCGCTACCAAGAAAAAGAAGCATTTTATACAATACAAAACATTCGCAACATTCAACCAAGGCTTATGGTCAACAATGGAAAAAGTAGAGCATGTTCTTGTTGCTTCTGTATAGATGTTCACTATTAACATTCAATGATATGTACAGAGAGATTTTATGACAAACCGCGTGAAAGGAGCATCATTATGAACACAATATGTTAGAAATTCTATTAACTGTCCATATCCTACATCAACTCCGTAAACAAAAGAAGCACCATACTGAAGTAAGCAATCAGTGAATTCTCCAGTTGATAATCCTGAATCAAGAGCTACTTTTCCAGCTACATCAATACCAAGTTGCTCAATGGCAGCCTCCAACTTATGTCCTGCCTTGGAGTAGAGATCACCAAGAAAGTCAAATAAATTGCACTAGTTTCATCAAAATTGTAACAGTGAATATGATGTACCAAGTATAAATTGGTTTTTATGGAGAATAATCACCTACATACATATTTTGGAATTTCAGCCTTGATCTCTACAACAGATTTATCAGAGATAGAAGTTCCAACTTTATTTCCACTTTCCCATCAACAAAGACTTTGCCTAAAGAGAAGGGAGAGAAAACAAAGTCAACTTCCAATTACTATAAAGTGAATAAAATATAAAAGTTTCCACAAAAAGACTCTACGGTGATCCAGATGTGTACAAGTACTTGATCAATGAACATAAATATTATAATAAAGTTATATGTTGGAATATTAATATTGAGGGTCACAGTTATGGTTTAAACAATGAGAAAATAACATGAGACTGAGATAACATAAACTTAAAAATGAAATAAGTAATAACCTACATAGCACAACCCGGGCTAAATCTAACCAGGAAGTTGCACCCAAGTTATTGTTAAGATTTTCTTACCATCAAATTAGAAGAGTTTTATTTTAAAAAAAAAAAGCCAATGAGGAGAACTCAATAATATATATATATATATATATATATATATATATATATATATATATATATATATATATATATATATCTGTGTGTGTGTGTGTGTGTGTCAGGCCAGCATTACAAGCATGGGGTCCGGATGAGGCTAAAAGTGCGAGTCCTAACCTGTAAAGAATCGAAACACATTTAAATAGGCAAATATTACCACTTTACCTGTACCAGCACCAAGCTCTACAGTAACAATTCCATCAAAATCTGATGATGTAAACATTTTATGCAACACAAAATCAGCTAGTACCAGTTCTGCTCTCTACACCTGATAAGGGAATAAGATTCAGGACAAAAACAGCCAATATAACAGTTGCTGAGTTAGATACAGATGACGTAATGGATTTTGAGATAATAGATTGCAAAAATAGGATTCAATGAAGCAAACCCCGAGTAGAGAAACTTTTAGGATTCTGAAAGCATAAAAAAAACAAATTACTTGGCAAACAAAATATCACCTGTAAATCAACACATGGAATGGATGAAGTGATAGTATGCTGAATTAAACCCATGTACCCAGTACCTTAATATAGGAATGAAACAGTTTACCTGCAACAAAGCAACTTCGGGAAAACAAAGGCCGATCCTGTCCAGTTACCATAAAAAGCATATGTAAAACAATAGAAGGGGCCTGTCTGTCCTGAGAATCAATCCTCTTTATACGTCGGCTGTGATTTCTGATACCAATATTACAAATATAGTACCAAGGGGGACAACTTCCCCAATCACAACAGTTCTCATTTTATGCCACCAATAAATTCCTCATCACATCTATGATTTTCATTCTGCAAATTGCTGAAACACACATCCAAACTTCCCAGAGAGTAGTAGTTTTTTAAGTGCTATATGTTTGTTGTAGTGCTATATGTTTGTTGTAGTGCTATATGTTTGTCGTAGTGCTTCAATTAACTAGAAAATGCATAATGGTACAAATGAAATTTACTGATAAATGAATACCAAGTCACATACATACATCAAGGTATAAATTTTAAGAAACGTTTAGGCACATTGGTACATTTTGTGGATCCATCAAAGTACAAACACAATCCTAAAACATCCAAACCAGGAAAATGCTACATGAAAGTAAAATCTGAATAACCTGGGGTCAAGGAAAAATATAATCCAAGGTTTTTTTACATCAATTTGTTTGTACAATTATTTTCAGTTTAACTTCTATCAAAACAGCTGTAAAGTATTATTAAATTAACCATAAAACCCTATCAATTTAACAACTAACAAGACAAGACGGCTTAATTGGGCCGACGAATCCAAACAAACAAGCAGAAAAGAGAGAAAATAAATTCAATGAAAAATTGAAGCTCTTGGAAAACATAAAATTGACAAAAGGGGCAAAATTAATTCTTTGACGAACAAAAAAAATTCAGAATGAAAAGAAACACTTTGCATTAATTCTTTTCAGGTTCAGAGCAAAGTAAACCTTTTTTGCTTCCAATATGTAAACTAATATTTGATTTCAAATGTATCGGGGGAGAGAGAACCTGCAAACATCGTCGAGGAGTTCTTGAGAAGGGAGCTAATCGGTCTTCAATGGAGCGCATGGAAGATGGTTAGAGCCCTCTGTTCGCCGTTCAATTCTAGGGCTTGAAGCTGTAGCCAAAGAGGGGAAAGACGGAGCAAAGCTAAGATTATTATTATTACTACTACTATTATTATTAGTATTGTTATTGTTATTACTACTATTATTGTTATTATTATTATTACTATTATTGTTATTATTACTACTACTATTACTGTTATTATTATTATTATTATTATTAGTAGTAGTAGTAGTAGTAGTAGTAGTAGTAGTAGTAGTAGTAGTATTATTATTATTAGTACTACTATTATTATTATTACTGTTATTGTTATTGTTATTATTAGTATTTTTATTATTATGACTGTTATTATTATTATTATTATTATTATTTTTATTAGTACTACTATTATTATTACTATTGTTATTGTTATTATTATTATTATTATTATTATTATTATTACTACTACAGTTATTGTTATTATTATTATTATTATTATTATTAGTACTATTATTATTATTATAATTATTATTATTATTATTATTATTATTATTATTATTATTATTATTATTATTATTATTATTATTATTATTATTATTGTTATTGTTATTATTATTAGTAGTACTTTTATTATTATGACTGTTGTTGTTATTATTATTATTATTATTATTAGTACTACTATTATTATTATTGTTGTTGTTGTTGTTGTTGTTGTTGTTGTTATTATTATTATTATTATTATTACTACTACTGTTATTGTTATTATTATTATTATTATTACTACTACAGTTATTGTTGTTATTATTATTATTATTATTATTATTATTATTACTGTTATTGTTATTATTATTATTAGTACTATTATTATTATGACTGTTATTATTATTATTATTATTATTATTATTATTATTGTTATTATTATCAGTACTATTATTATTACTACTGTTATTATTATTATTATTATTATTATTATTATTATTAGTAGTAGTAGTAGTAGTAGTAGTAGTAGTAGTAGTAGTAGTAGTAGTATTACTACTGTTACTGTTATTATTATTATTAAAACTACTACTATTATTATTATTATTATTATTATTATTAATATTATTATTAATATTATTAAAAATTCAAATCAAAATTCAATTCAAATCAAAATCTAGAAACATACTTAAAATGTCAAATAATTTCTATCATCAATTTGGGATTATTAAAAATTGATAATGGAGGCTGCCAATGATGAAAAGAAGACCGGTGATGTCGCTTGTATACAGGGTTAAATGTTTTCTAAGTCACTGTAGTATAGATCAACTTACAAATGGATCACTGAACTTTTTTTTCTTACAGTCAACTCACTGTACTCGATTTTTCTAACAAAAAGTAAAAAAAAACTGTTAAATTAGTTTGACTGTTAACGGAAAGTACACATCAGCTGATGAGTTGTCCGTTACAAGGTGATGTGGCGCCTTTGTGTGACGTGGCAGTGATTATGTGGATTTCTAGGAAAATTTTTATGAAGAAAATGAAAAAATTATTTTAAAGTATAATATAAATTATAAAATTAAAAATCTTTTCAAATTCGGACATTAAATTTATAATTTAGTCAATTTGGTGATATTTTTTTCTTTTCTAACTAGGATAAATAAATTTGTACTTTTACATGCAAATAAGTTTTATCAAATAATTTTAGTATATTTTAATTTTATAATTTTTTAAATAATTATACTTGTTACTAATTATTTAAAAACTTATTTTCTTATAATCACAATAATAAGAATTATTTTTTTCCTCCTCTTTTTAATAAAAATGATTATTTCTTAAATTTAATTAAATTAAATTATAAAATTTAAATTTTGTATAATTTTAAAATAAAATTTTTTTGATAAAATTAAAATTACAATATAAATTATTTGATAAAATTAAAATAAAAATTATTTGCATGTAAAAGTACAAATTTATTTATCCTAGTTAGAAAAGAAAAAAATATCACCAAATTGACTCAATTTTAAATTTAATGTCCGAATTTGAAAAGATTTTTAATTCTAAAATATTTTAAATTTTATAATTTTTATAATTTATATTATACTTTAAAATAATTTTTTCATTTTCTTCATAAAATTTTTTATAGAAATCCACATAATCACTGTCACGTCACACAAAGACGCCACATCAGCTTGTAACGGACAACTCAGCAGTTGATGTGTACTTTCTGTTAACATTCAAATTAGTTTAAGGATTTTTTTAACTTTTTGTTAGAAAAATCGAGTACAGTGAGTTGACTGTAAGAAAAAAAAGTTCAGTGACTCATTTGTAAGTCGACCTATAGTACAGTGACTTAGAAAACATTTAACCCCTTGGATACAAGAAAATTTTACCTCCATATAAAAATATGACGCTATTGCATACTTTGTCACTAAATATAAGAATTTATGACGAAACAATGTTGTCACTTATCCACTCATCTAATTAGTGACGAACTAGTATCTCGTCATATAAAATTGGTATTTATGACAATATAAACTATCATAAATTATTATTTTTTCGTCTTTAAAAAATTTTCCTCCAAAATTTTTCAGAAAATTTTTGCCTCCAAATAAAATTGTGACGATATTATGTACTTTGTCACTAAATATAAGAATTTATGACGAACCATTTTTGTCACTTATCCACTCATCTAATTAGTGACGCATTATTATCTCGTCATATAAAAAGATATTTATGACAATACAATTGGTCAAAAATTAATATTTTTTCATCTTTAAAAAATTTTCCTCCAAAATTTTTCAGAAAAATTTTGCCTCCAAATAAAATTGTGACGATATTATATACTTTGTCACTAAATATAAGAATTTATGACGAACGATTTTTGTCACTTATCCACGCATCTAATTAGTGACGCACTATTATTTCGTCATATAAAATTGATATTTATGACAATACAAAATGTCATAAATTATTATTTTTTGGTCATTAAAAAATTCCCTCCAAAATTTCCCTCCAAAGTTTTGCCTCAAAATAAAATTGTGACGAATTTATATTTGACGTCACTAAATGTGAACATTAGTGACGAAATCACATTGTCACTAAATTTTACAAATAATTAATGACAAAGTATTATGTTGTCATTGAAAGAAATATTTTGTGACAATAAATATTGTCATAAAATATTACAAAATGTCACTAAAAGGTTTCCCTCCAAAATTTTGGTGCGAAATTCTACCTCCAAAATAACTTGTGACGAAATTTTGTTAATCGTCATCAAATGTGTAAATTAGTGACGATATAAATGATTAATAGTAACAAAAGTAAAAGTCGTCACAAAAGCAAAAGTTTTAGTGACGATTATGAATTTCGTAATTATTAATTAACAAACTGTGACAAAATTTTGTGCGTGGAAAATTTTTTCGTCATAAAATGTGTGATTTCTTGTAGTGTTGCATCCCCGGCTGCCACAATATCTTGAACGGTCATGTTGAAGACGCTTGCAGTTGGTTCTGTTGATTTATTTGTTGATGTCGGTCCCGTTGTCGCCAATGTCCTGCTGCCATTTCACATTTTCGCATTCCTTATCTCCATTTCCTTTCTTGGACAGTCTTTCACCTTATGCTTCATTGATTCGCACACAACACATTCACTATAAATTCTTGGATTGGGACATTTTGGAAAGATATATATCCCTTCTGTCCTTACTTTCCACACACAAACTTTTCTTTCAAACATTTCCCCAGTGGTTCTTTCCAAAAGTCATTACACCACCTGCTTCTTTTTCACACCTTCTTGCTTCACCTGCACACTTCCAAAGCTATTCGTCTTCCTCTTTTCACTCATATTCCCTTTGTTTGTTTCCACCTTTACTTTCACTATTAATTTCTACCTTCCTAGCTTCCTCAATCTTACCTTTGTTCCTTCTTACCTTGTTGTAGAGGCTCATGGCCTTACTCACCTCCTCAGCAATAATCGCTTTCTCCATGAGTGCTGCAAATGTAAGAATCTGCAACACTTCCACCTTGTTGTAGAGCTAGGGTTTTAATCCCAGCTCAAATCTCCTCGCCTTCCTAGCCTCCGTATCGACTTGATGCGGAGCAAACCTAGCTAACTCATTGAATTTCGCGGCATATTCCTCCACCGACATATCCCCTTGCTTCAACTCCAGAAATTTTACTTCCATTCTAGACTGCATACTAGCTGAAAAATAATTCTCAAAAAATAAAGTCTTAAATCTATCCCATGTTACCACACCTGTTCCTGCCCTCACCTGATTCGTTTTCCACCAAAAATTTGCCTCACCCTTCATCATGTAGGTGGCAAAAATGGTCTTTTGCCCCTCAGCTACCTTAGCTATTACGAACACCTTTTTAATTTTCTTAACCCAAGTTTAAGCTTCTACAGGGTCATTTGTACCTTTGAATTCTGGCGATAGGACAGCCTTGAAGTCTTTAATGTTCGACGTTCGATTATCTGATTGATCTTTCGCGGCTGGTATTTTGTTCTGCACAACTTGATCGTCCATATTCACAAGTTTCTGTATCGAGTCTAGTTGTCCTCCAGCTTTGTTGACAGATTCTTCTATCCTTTGGTTTCGTTTTTTTTTTCTTGACGGTATTTTCATAAATTATTCTTACATAATAAGCCTTATCATAAACGCTTAATATATAACACAAAACTTTCTATTCAAATAATCATGTATTCAAAATATTAGCTTTTGAAAACTGCATTAAACAATGCTTAGATAAATAATTACTATCTTTATACCAACTTATTTCATTAATCCAACATAGACTCATATTCATATCACTTAATATACCATAGCACATTCTATTTTAAACATTCGTTATCCCTTTGTGACTTCAAAAGTCGGGATTTACAACTTTGTCTAACACAAAAGTTAAAAATATATCATTACACAAACATACTTATCACATATACCACACAAAAATATATATATTCAGCTAATACTAATACTACCTATTTCTTTTGCCTTCACTAAAGATTAACTATTTAATATCTTATCTATTCCCATCATCCACAATAATCCATTCACAATTAACTATACCCAGTTCGTCAAACCACACTTATGAGTCCATAAACTTGTCACAGTTATATGAGTTTACGAACTTTCCCTAGTCAGACCTTTGGCGTCCATTCGCTGAGGGATTCATAAACATTTCATATAACTATGAGTCAAGAATGTCACATAAGTATGAGTTTTAAGAACTCGTACTTAACCCTATGTTCTCTACCTATGACCTATCTATTTTTTATACACATGATAAAGGAATCACCCTCTTAACATGCATATAGAAAATAGCGTGACACAAACATTTCAATGATTATCAGTGCCAGATACTAAGTAGTTTTTACATAAAGTACAATTCCCCGCCCATACAAGGAATCATACAACTCAGCTGCCGACATGAGTCCTCATTGAAATCCCCATCTAATCTTAACCCCCCTTTTTCCATTCGAATTTCATTTAATCCGTATTTATAACCCTTTCTATAATCTGTACCATTCACACATCAATCTTTCTTTAAACTTTTCAATAATAAGACTATTTCTTTCTAGCTGTCATAATTTTATCAGATCACGGGGTGATCTCATCGTATATATTATGATTCAATTCTATGCCTTAATTGTTTTTGTTTTACGATCTCTTTTCCATGCACATTCAGTCTTTTAGACTTGATCTATTCACCATTACTATTCAACTTTATTATCAGAGTTAGGAAACTCTGTGGATTAACAACTAGCCGAGTTTAATCTTTGAATCATACCAACCAACTAACTCTATATGAGTTATTTGTATTTTTAACGTTTCCCTCTGTTCTAAGGTTATAGCCTAAGGTCTAAGCCACCTAAGGTTTCTAACCCTATAGCTCTGATACCAAATTATAAAGTCCCCGAACCTGGATACTTGAAACCCGAACTCGGTACTTCACGATACCATTTCTATGAGCGAAATATTACTAATAATAATAACAATAATATAGAACTTAAACTTAATTTACATATACATCAGAGTCTACCTCCCAAGTACGTAACCTTTAGTCATTCATTACATGATATTAGATAAATACATATCATAGTCTTCATAGTCTTATAAAACTATTACAAATACTGCCACAATTCTTAATTTGTTAGCTTTTCTTTTCCTTTGTTTCGGCCTGAGCTTTCTGGTCCTTCACACTTAGCTGAAAACATTTAAATTAAGCAAGGATGAGCATTTTAGTGCCCAGCAAGTATTATATATATATATATATATAAGCTGAAAGAATTTAAATGTTTTCTTTATAATACCTTTCTACAATCGGTCAATAGTTGTGAAGTAATATGAACTAATAATAATAACGTAACAACCCTCTTTCAAATTTTTGAAACTACGTATTGACTATACATGGGGTTTCTGTGACATACTATGAACATTGTTTTCATTTTCGAAAGGGTTTAAACAGAAATTCATCTATAAACCGTCATGACTTACGGGCACGGAGGGTGATCAGCCTCGTTGTACCCTGTATTGATCAATACTACATGTACAAGAACGAAGTTATCGTTCACTATGTCCGCCTTGGGCGTATAAAATTTTTCCCATTATCGGGATGTTCATACCTGTCGAGTTTTCATAACAAAGGTCTTATCTTGTTCAACAATAATATATAATTCAACATATATGTATATCAAAGGTGTATCAACATGTGATTAAATACAATGATTATCCAAGTGGGGACACTTGTATAATTATTTCTAGAAAATAACGAACAGAATATATATCTGAATTATCCCATACTAACATGTTGATAATCAAAGGGTGTATATAATATAGGTTTAACAATCTGTACATTAATAATAATAATTATGAACTTCTCACTTCTGTCCATTGCGTAAAGAAAATGCAAAGTTAGGATACTTGCCTGATGCGCTGCTTACAATTCTCAACTTAGTTTTATCTTTTCTATCACGACCTATCATTAATCAAATCATTCGTTCGATTAGAACAATATACCTTAACACATAGTACTGCATTTCGCAGTCAGCACATAACCTAATCACCTTATCACACATGTTCAACAATCATGGCATCACAAACAAACATCACCTCATTCCTAATCACATTGTCACACAACTTTAACAACTATTGAATCACAAATAAATAGTTAACTAACTAAATTATCTAAGTCCAGAATAATTTCTAAAATATGTCGGTCTACCGACAACTTTATCGGATAAATATCGAGTCTAAGACTCTATCACGAAGTTCAATATCCAAATAGATAACTTAAACAACAGTCGCACTATTTTTCATGAACTTATAATAATTATAAAATAATTATTACCATTTACCATAATTTTTGAAATATCAGAATCATTATTAAAAGATTTTAATATCAAACAATTCTATTATGATTAACATTTAATCAATATTAAACTATTAATGAAACCATTGCCAAAATATTAAAGTTATGTATAATAACTCAAAATATTTTTAAAACATTTATATTATCCTTAAATGATTTTTAAAACATTTAAAATCATTCTTAAATAATTACCATTAATATTTAAATATTAATGAACTATTATCTAAATATTAAAAGTCATTAATTATAACTTAAAATAATTTTAATTCATTTATATCCCTTTTTAAATGATTTTTAAATTAATAAAATCATTTTTAAACTATTTATTTAATATATTTATTAAATAAATTTAATATCAATAATAATTAAATAAATATCATTAATATTAAATTATTAATGAAATTATTCTTTAAATATTAAAAGTTATATTTTATAACTTAAAATATCTTTAAACACTTTATTTTTATTTAAAAATTATTTTTATAATAATAAAATTATTTATAACTAAATTATTTAATATAATCATTAAATACAAATAATATCATTAATAATAAATTATTAATGAGAATTCTCCAAAAAAATAGAAAAATATTTTTTTTAAAAGTAAAAATACTTTCTAACACTTTATTTAAAATGATTTTTAAATCAATAAAATCATTTTCATGACAAAATATCAAAAGTTATACATTATAACTTAAAATATTTTTATAATCCTTTAAATCATTTTTATATGATTTTTAAATCATTAAATCTATTTTTCATAAATTATTTAATACATTTATTAAATAACTTAAAAATCATTAATATTAATTAATTAATGAAATTCATCACAAAATATTAAAAGTTACCAAATATAACCCAAAAATATTTTTAAACACTTTATTCATTTTTAAAATGATTTTTATATAATTAAAATCATTTTTCTCTAATTTATTTAATACACTAATTAAATAAATTAAATATCATTAATATTCAAATAATTATGAATATTAATGAAAAATATTCTAAATAATCAAAAATTATTTTTCATAATTTAAAATAATTTTTAAAACTATTTTTGGTAATTTTTATAATTTATTTTCTATTTTTAATCAATTTTCAGAAATTCAGAAATTAAATAAATTAAAAATTGTCGCTGAAGGCTTTTAGCGACAGTAACCGTCGCTGTTGGTGTTCTTGAGTTCAAGAACACTGACAGCTTCGGTTACCAACATACCAAGTTTGACCAGCTATAATTTCATGTCTAGATTGTTTCTGTCCAATATAAAACCTAAGTATTGTAGTGTTGATGTAACTCTACAAGTTTTAATCGTTATATTGATCATACCACAACATATCAAGAAGATCTAGGCCAACAAACCACCTGTCAAACGGTTTCTGGGTTTTCCCAGAAACCCAGGTATCCGACTGAACACCTTCATGCACGATTTACTTTATGTTCAGTTCATGGTTTATGTCATTTAAAGGTTCCAATCTATATAATATATGACAAGGTACATCACTAAAACAACAGATCTGTTAAAAAACAACAAAATCACAAGTTGTACTTCGGTCAAAGGTTGTCAGAAATCTGGCTCCTTTAATTTCTGGAAATTCCCAGAACAGTAAGTCATGGTCAGATGGTCACGTTTGACCGTCCATTACATTCGATCATATGATGATTTAACATATCTAAAGGCCCGATTCTATAGTTCAACTAGCAAGTTACAAGTTAGATACAACACTTCATCAAAACAGTAAAACAATTGACAGATCAAAGAGCTTAAATATGCTGTCAGACGATGTTCATGCTTTCTGGGTTTACCCAGATTTCTAAAAAGTCATTGTCGGTCAACCCTGTTTGACCCTGAATAACTTGAATTCTAAAACAGATCTAAGCTTTATTCTTGCTACAGATTAAAGAGAACATATCAGACTACACATAACAACATTTAAACAACATAAATCATAAACGATCAAAGATTTATAAGGCCTGACATTCACTGTCAGACCTCCAGAATTTTTTTTCCCAGATTTTCATAAAAATTAAATTTAAGGACTTATATGTTATGGATCTATGAAATACCAACCCAGATCATCACTAGAGACTAAAAACAACATATTCTAACAATAAATCATAACATCTAACACCCGATTATGGACAAAAATTAAACTATGGTTTTATACCTCTTTAGGCTTTGATCTTGATTCTAGCTTCTATTTTTGTATATGTTGTTAGTGGGGCTCGGTTATTGACTTATCTTAGGAGAGAATTTCGTAGGTTTTGATAGAGAGAGAATTAGTTGAGATCTTGGGCATGAAATGAGCTAAATGGTACACTTTATCTCTCCAAATCTATTTATACAACTAAGATACAATGTATTGGCAAGCTATGTGGCATGTTGCTGATTATTTAGAGCACATAGGGTTGGTAGAGTAGTTCACCAACTACATTTTGGCTAGATACACAAGTTATCCATTTAAAGAATGTGCAAAAGGGTATTTTAGTCTTTTGATAAATCAATTTAATGGCAAAATTGTCATCTTGTCAAACCCTTAGGGTTCAACCCTAAGGTTTAGCAAATAGCATAAATTAATTTTAGCAACTAGGGTTTGGAAATAAAAATAATAATTTTGGTTTCTAAAATTTTGAAAAAAAAATAACTTGTTAATTAAATTATGTTTGTAATTATCTTATACATGGACATTAGGGTTTAATACCACTAATCAAAATTAACCTTGCCAATTATAGCAATTAGGGTTCATAATACCGATAATTAGGGTTTTTAAAAATATAATTAGGATTCTAGATTTTAGGGTTTTAATTTACTAACTAGGTTTACCTTAATTAGCAATTAAAGTCTATCACACGTGTTATTAATCATAGTAACACAATTCTTGACGGATCAAACCTCCGGTTTAGGTTTCTGGATTAGGGTTTCTAATATTGGAAATTAGGGTTTTCATTCATAGTTAGGGTTTATAAAAATATTAATAGGGTTTGGTCGTAATATAATAAAACTGTTCCACACATTAACATTACACACATAACCATACATATCTATAACACTGACAAATAATTATATAATATTATTATTTTCATTCCTTGATCAAAACCCATAATTAGGGTTTGGATTCCATATCTGATTTATCTGTCATAATTAACATTATAAATTAAGTCAAAATAATTAACCTAATATCCTGAATAAATTCATATAATGAAATAATCATTATAATTATTCTAAAATCATTTCATATATTATTTAAATAATATAAGATTATATTTTCCTTGAAAAATAATTAATAAAACATTTCCAATAAGGAATTAATTAGTATAAAAATTATAATTAATAATAGTCAATAATTCTAAAATAAATTTATTTGCAATACTTAATGTAAATAAATTTTATTTATCACACATGTAATTATAATTATACATTACCTTGACACATATCATTCATATTTATTTTCATAAATAAATAATAAAAAAAAAAGAATTTATACGTAAAATTTATGATTTATTTATATAGAAAATATCGGGTTGTCATACCCAAAATTGGTCCATTCCATCCAACCCATTCTGAGTCGCCAAATACATGGTACAGAAATAATTACAACTTTATTATTACAACATATAAACTGTAGTTTAAATACAGATATTGCCGTCTAGACAATATCCATACGCAAATAAATCCCCATCATAATTATTGATACATTATTTTACAAAAATGGTGAGGACTACTAAACAAATCTCTCTAGAACCTTCATTCCATACCCCGACTAGTACTCGCTATATTCTCGCCTCCTGAGAAGAAAAATGGAACAAAAAGGAAAAAGGTGAGCTCAACTAGCCCAGTAAAGAATATTATGACTAAGATAATATACAACAAATTATCATTAGTCTTCAACAGGGAAAAATCTAATAGAATACAATAGACAACAAGTTTTAAATCAATATTCGCAACAGAAATAATAATTCATTAGAAGAGTTAAGTAGAGAATGCAAACTACTATCTTCTATATATGAATTTAAAAGTTCATTGTCGATATTTTATCCTTGTAACATCAATCAATATATATCTGAAATCAAATATTCATCTTTGCACTACAGGCCAAAGATATTCATCAGTTGGTCATGTTCATCTAAACACCTGTTCATCTTTGCACTACGGGCCAAAGATATTCATCAAGAAATCATTCATCTTTGCACTACAGGCCAAAGATATTCAATAATATCATCATTTAAGACTGATGATGGTGAAAAATATTTTTAATGAAATGAATCAAGTGAAACAAAATGACAAGGATTAAGGATTAAAGATTCGTACTTTGTTTTATCCATGTCCAAAAATACGTCAAAAATAATCATAGTGGTGTAAAATTCAAGAATGATCAAAACATGGATACAATCAAAGCTAGTATCCACAATAGATATTTTAGACGAAAAGAAAATTTTTCATTTTTTGATGAATAGTGTCGTATTCGTGAATAGTGTCGTATACGTGAATAGTAAATCCGACACAAAAAGTTCCAAATTTGATTGAAAGTTCAGATCAATACTTCGGCATAATGATATTGAAGAAATAATATCATTACGAAAAAAAATAATATCCCTTACCTCGAAAGACAGTACTTCTAGTTGAAACACCGGATATAAGCTATGACTTGAACTTGCACCGTATAGCAACAGTACTCAAAGTATACTCAAAATACTCACAAGAATACCCTCGATAATATAGAGAGAGAAAACTTAAGCACCTTATTTATAGGAAATTGCTTAGAACACCAAAAGATAAAATTTAATATAATATTAATATATATTTTCCAAAACCTCATACGCACACTTGCCAACAGAATCCAGCTTCTACACATGTTAAATGAGGGACACAAAATGAAAAACACATTTTTGTAAATAAAAATAATTAAAACTTTCAAAAATCAATTATTTCGGAGCTTCGAAACTTCAATAATTCACAATAAATAGCCCTTATGTCCGAAAATTCGAATCACACGAGTTTTTATAGGAAATTCAATTCTCTACAAATTTGTAGAAGAAAGTTTTTCCAAATTCCAAACAGAAATTAACTGAAATCCACAAACGGTTTATTTTACAATCTATAATCAAATTTCAGTCATGAAATGGGGTCCACCGACACATAAAACATGCTTTAAATATTTTTGGCAACAAAAATACTCCTCCTCCACATATACTCATATATCCCACATTCATTGTAAAAAAATATCATCGTTATTATATTATTAAAATATAATAATATATTTAAATGAATTATTTTATCAGAAAAAGATAAAATTTCAATTTTCAACAATTGTCACATTAAAAAATTTTCTCCATCTATATCTACATAAAATTAATATTTTCCTCATCATATGAATCAATAATTAATTATTCACAAATAATATTACAGAATCACAATATTGACAACTAGACAGTTCCCAGTAAAGAGGGGGCTTTCCAATAAGAATTTCTCCTTACTGGCGCGCAATTAGGTGACCAAACCTCTCCTTGGATAGAACTTTCTAGACATTGCCAATAATGTTATCTAATTATATTATTCAGATAATATGAATTATTTCTTCGATAATGAAAAATACTGTGTAATAACAATTATTGAAACAACAGCAATATAAAATATCAACGTAGCAATTATTAAATCAATAAAATAAAATATTGAACAGTAATTACTGTAACCATTATTTAGCAGTGCCTTCTTACGTAAGAATAAATAATTGGTGCAATACCATGTGCTACTGTGTTTTAACCACCGAGTATTTTAACAGTATTAACGGTAACAACTATGCCGTTATTTTAAAACAACTTATATTTGTTGTTTTCTTCATCTAATCGCTTTCTATTATGGGGCCCACAAAAGACTGCGCCGTCGTACGAATATTCCCCGACAGCAAGAATATTCCACGACCAAATGAATATTCCCCCACAACAATGAATATTTTATAACCACTTGTTTATTTTGAAATATTTGCGTATTTTACCCATAACTATCTACATTAATCAAATCAACCCTTACTATTTCAAAATAATAAATAGAGGAAAATAAATTTTATTTATTAATAATTTGGGGTCTTACAACCTCCCCTCCTTATGAAATTTCGTCCTCGAAATTGACGTACGTACCTGGTGTTTTGAAAAGATGAGAATACCTCGCTTTCATTTCCGTTTCCAATTCCCAGCTCATTTCCTCAATAGCATGGTTTCTCCACAAAACTTTAACTTGTGGTATAACCTCGGTGCATAGGACATGTTCTTTCCTATCCAAGATCTTGACAGGTACCTCCTCGTACGTTAAGTCTTCGGCTATCTCATCCGGTTCTAACTCAATGACGTGGTTCGGTTCCTCCAGATATTTACGTAACATCGATACGTGAAAAACGTTATGAACACGCGTCATACTTGGCGGTAAAACGAGTCTATAGGCCACAGTTCCTATTCGATCGAGAATTTCAAATGGATTAATAAATCGAAGGATTGAGCTTTCCTCCCCTCACCAATTCTCGCTTTTGAAATAACAACTTCTTGCACCTCCTTCTTCAAATTCATCAGCTCCGGTGTGTAGCTTGAACAACTTTAACTTTATCGATTAATGTCGATTATACTCGTATATCATCACGTGGGTACCTAGAGTTTTCATCTCCATCTCTATTATTTGTAAATTATACGAAATGAGTCTTTGACAATATCGTACTCGTACTTGTATACGATCTTCTACTCAACACATCAGCTACCACGTTCACTTTTCCAGGATGGCATGGTCAGAACATGTGCTGAAATGAGTCTCCTCTTGAGTTCTTCGAAGCTCTTTCCCCATTCCTTACTCCATTCGAACTTTGTATCTCTACGAGTCAGCTGCGTTAATGGAATAGCGATTCGAGAATATCCTTCAACGAATCTCCGATAATAACCAACAAAGCCTAGAAAGCTACGTATTTCGATTACCGACTTAGGTTGTTCTCAACTGTGACTCATATCTGAACCTTGGATAGCACGTTACAATGACACCTATCAGTTTACTATCGCATGAATATTGTCCCCTACGGAGAGTCTGGCTTCGGTGCATTCCACAAAGGAAGTCACCAGATAAAGGCTCAGGTACCAAATTCTATAGTTGAATTTTTAACTCCTGAAGTTCAAATAGGAGCCATTTAATATGAGATTTTAGAAATGAGTTTTGTACAGGGTTCAAAGTCGATACAAAATTTAATATCAGGCTCTGGGAGTAAGCCAAGAAATTCTTCAGGAAATACGTCAGGAAAAATCAATAACAACAGGAATATTATTCAAATATGATGTGTCTTTATTCAAATCCATAACATGGACTAAGAAAACTTGACATCCGTAATAAACGAATAACCTCATGGCTTGATATGAAAATGTTTGATTACAATGGTTTGATTCCTTAAATTCGAATAACAAGTTGCTTAGGAATATGAAAACTAACAACCTTACGAAAACAATCAATTTTGGCATGATGAGTAGTTAACCTTAAAATCACATCAAAAGCAAATATCTCTATAGAAATAAGGTTAACAGGTAATGTGATAGTGCCAACCTGAATCAAGCAAGATTTCTAAACAATGGGTGTAATGAAAGTTTCTCCTAACGGAGTCTCCATAAATAGGTCAAAGTCTAATTTCTCCGTAGTCAAGTTCAAACATTGAGCGCAAGAAAGAGAGATAAAAGAATGGGTAAAACCGATATCTAGTAAGGTATAAACTTCGTAAGAATTTATAATTAACTAACTCGTGCTAACTTTGTTCTGGTTCCTCGCATTTTGACCAGTCACGATAAACGTTCTTCTTGGAACCGTTGACTTTGACTTTTCTGGGACATCCTTTCGAGTCACCATTCCCGCTGAACTGGGTTTCGATACCGTAAAATCTCGAGCAATATGTCATTCTTTTCCACAATTATAGCATACCTTAAACTGTTGTGGGCAGTTTGGGCTGATATGTCCCTCTTTCCCGCATTTATAACATACGACCGATGGTCTTTCTCCTCCCTTGGAACCAGTTGCTACTGGCGCTGGCGTCTTCACATGGTCGTTGTTGAATCTCCTCTTTTTAAAATCTCCTCCCGACTCACTTCTTCTATTTTCATGGCCACGATTACCACCAGAGTGGTTACCATTTTTGTCCGTCTTTTTCTTTCTCCGCTGATTATCGTTATTCTGATGACTGCTATCTTCGGTATGATCCTGGTTATGGTCCCTCGGTCGGTTAAACGTACTCGTTATCTCGCTCTAATAATTGAGCCCTATTTACAACATCTGAATAGAGAAAAAATTTATGAGAAATGAGATATTGTCGTATGCCGGGTTTCAAACATCTCAGAAACATCCGCGCCATACGTCCCTCATTCTCCACCAAATGAGGTGCAAACCTGGATAACTCTGCAAACTTTGCCTCGTACTGAGACACCGTCATGTTGTTTTGTTCTAATTTGATGAACTCCACTTCCTTCATATGACGAACACTTTCAGGAAAGTATTTGTCATTAAATAGTTTCTGAAACGTCTCCCAAGACATGCTGAGTGCGGATGGATGTGTACGCTTCACAGACTCCTACCAGTAGTCTGCCTCGCCACGGAACATAAAGGTGGCGAATGGAACCTTCTGTTCCTCTGTGCATCCCAAGACATCGAATATCTTGGTAATTTGTTTGACCCACGTCTCCGCCTTAATCGGATCTGGCTTTCCCCAGAATTCTGGTGGTCCCAACTCATTGAACTGCTTGGCTGTGACCACCCGTGAATTGCTATCATATCCTCCTGTATTTTGAACATGAGTCTCCCTCGTCTGATTTTGCATGAACTGCAAAAAGCTTCTAAACATCCCCTCTTTCATCATCTGCTCAGTGGTGTTGTTCACAGGAGGAACATTCCCAGCCTGTTGCACGTTCTCCTCGTTAGTGAGTACAGGCATCTCCACGGTCTCATTTCCACTGTTAATATTCTTAGTCGACATTCTCAAATACTGTCATAAAATAAGGGTTAATTAAGGAAATCAATATATCACATAATATCCCTATATACTGACCAACTAACAAATAAGCTTAGGTAGGACACACTAGCGAAGGATTTACTCGTCTCTCCCCTCCTAGTTCTATTCCTCGATCTCTGCCAGAGAACATATCCCTAAGCTCTGATACCAACTGTGACGCCCCCAAAAATAGGTCCATTCCATCCAACCCATTCTGAGTCGCCAAATACATGGTACAGAAATAACTACAACTTTATTATTACAATATATAAACCGTGAGTTTAAATACAGATATTGCCGTCTAGACAATATCCATACGTAAATAAATTCCCATCATAATTATTGATACATTATTTTCTAAAAATGGTGAGGACTACTAAACAAATCTCTCTAGAACCTTCATTCCATACCCCGACTAGTACTCGCTACATTCTCGCCTCCTGAGAAGAAAAATGGAACAAAAAGGAAAAGGGTGAGCTCAACTAGCACAGTAAAGAATATTATGACTAAGATAATATACAACAAATTATTGTTAATCTTCAACAGGGAAAAATCTAATAGAATACAATAAACAACAAGTTTTAAATCAATATTCGCAGCGGAAATAATAATTCATTAGAAGAGTTAAGTAGAGAATGCAAACTACTATCTTCTATATATGAATTTAAAAGTTTATTGTCGATATTTTATCCCTGTAACATCAATCAATATATATCTGGAATCAAATATTCATCTGTGCACTACAGGCCAAAGATATTCATCAGTTGGTCATGTTCATCTAAACACCTGTTCATCTTTGCACTACGGACCAAAGATATTCATCAAGAAATTATTCATCTTAGCACTACAGGCCAAAGATATTAAATAATATCATCATTTAAGACTAAGGATGATGAAAAATATTTTTAATGAAACGAATCCAGTGAAACAAAATGACAAGGATTAAGGATTAAGGATTCGTACTTTGTTTTATCCATGTCCAAAAATACCTCAAAAATAATCATAGTGATGTAAAATTCAAGAATGATCAAAACATGGATACAATCAAAGCTAGTATCCACAATAGATATTTTAGACGAAAGGAAAAATTTTCATTTTTGCGATGAATAGTGTCGTATTCGTGAATAGTGTCGTATACGTGAATAGTGCCATATACGTGAATAGTAACTCAGACACAAAAAGTTCCAAAATTGATTAAAAGTTCAGATCAATACTTCGGCATAATGATATTGAAGAAATAATATCATTACGAAAAAAAATATCCCTTACCTCGAAAGACAGTACTTCTAGTTGAAACACCGGATATAAGTAATGACTTGAACTTGCACCGTATAGCAACAATACTCAAAGTATACTCAAAATACTCACAAGAATACGCTCGATAATATAGAGAGAGAAAACTTCAGTTTCTGGTGTGATTTTCAATTCTAACATAAGCACCTTATTTATAGGAAATTGCTTAGAACACCAAAAGAGAAAATTTAATATAATATTAATATATATTTTCCAAAACCTCATACACACACTTGCCAACTGAATTCAGCTCCTACACATTTTAAATGAGGGACACAAAATGAAAAACACATTTTTGTAAATAAAAATAATTAAAACTTTCAAAAATCAATTATTTCGGAGCTTCGGAACTTCAATAATTCACAATAAATAGCCCTTTTGTCCGAAAATTCGAATCTCATGAGTTTTGATAGGAAATTCAATTCTCTACAACTTTGCAGAAGAAATTTTTTCCAAATTCCAAACAGAAATTAACCGAAATCCACAAACGGTCGATTTTATAAGCTATAATCAAATTTCAGTCAAGAAATGGGGTCCACCGACACATAAAACATGCTTTAAATATTTTTGATAACAAAAATACTCCTCAACATATACTCATATATCCCACATTCATCGTAAAAAATATCATCATTATTATATTATTAAAATATAATAATATATTTAAATGAATTATTTTATCAGAAAAAGATAAAATTTTAATTTTCAACAATTGTCACATTAAAAAAATTTCTGCATCTATATCCACATAAAATCAATATTTTTCTCATCATATGATTCAATAATTAATTATTCATAAATAATATTACAGAATCATAATATTGACAACCAGGCAGTTCCCAGGAAAGAGGGGGCTTTCCAATAAGAATTTCTCCTCACTGGCGCGCAATTAGGTGACCAAACCTCTCCTTAGACAGAACTTTCTAGACATTGCCAATAATGTTATCTAATAATATTATTCAGATAATATGAATTATTGCTTTGATAATGAAAAATAATGTGTAATGACAATTATTGAAACAACAGCAATATAAAATATCAACGCAACAATTATTAAATCAATAAAATAAAATACTGAACAGTAATTACTGTAACCATTATTGAGTAGTGCCTTCTTACGTAAGAATCAATAATTGGTGTAATACCATGTGCTACTGTGTTTTAACCACCGAGTATTTTAACAGTATTAACGGTAACAACTACGCCGTTATTTTTAAACAACTTATATTTGTCGTTTTCTTCATCCAATCGCTTTCTGTTATGGGGCCCACAAAAGACTGCGTCGTCGTACGAATATTCCCCGACAGCAAGAATATTTCACGACCAAACGAATATTCCCCCACAACAATGAATATTTTATAACCACTTGCTTATTTTGAAATATTTGTGTATTTTACCCATAACTATCAACATTAATCAAATCAACCCTTACTATTTCAAAATAATAAATAGAGGAAAATAAATTTCATTTATTAATAATTTGGGGTTTTACATATACAGACAGAAATGAAAACCACATACCGAAGTTCGGGAAAACGCACACAACACGACTCTCAATGTGTATAGCAGTGTGTTATATGAGAAGAAGGCTTTATAAAATGTAAGAAGGCTTACAATGGGCTGCCAAAGTAGACTTCTATGACTTTAAATGGATAAACACTTAGCTCCCGCCGGGTAAAAGATAGATATATGTGAGCTAACTAGTGTTTAAAGAAGAGGAAACACTCAAAAGATGTGTATGCAGAGTAAAATGGACATTGCTTCCTCGCCTTTTTCCTTCTCTTCCTCTCTTCAAATCGCTGCAGGCCTCATTTAATCTTTATGTTCAACCTTCATTAAATGTTTAATTCACTTGACTAAGTGTTACCTTACTTGAACTACACGTTCAATAGCTTTCGTTACAATTCCCCCAGGATTTGAGCAGTTAAAAGCTCATCACTGGGCTTTGCCCTGCATCGAAACTGCAGCACCGGTTCCCTTTATACTTCTCGCACTACAGCGCCACTGGCGTCGTGGCGCCACCCTCTGTGCTATAGCTCAAGTTACGGCACGAGTTTCCACTACACAACTCCCTAGTCTTGCACTGCAGAGCCACCTTACAAAGTTTGGCTGGTGCTGCGGCGCCAAGCCCTAATTCTTGAAATTTTTTTCTGAGTGTTTAATTGTTATGAGACGCTTACTTCCCGATCTTATAACATATTCATTATAACTCAGAACGAGGTCGTTCAAAAGCCATTATCTTCCTTATCTTACGTACTTCAATCCTCCTCAAATAGAACTTTGTTCTGAATCCGTTAACATGATATTCGATTGGCTTAATTTTCATCCTTCATTTATTTTACGATATTAACGTTCTTCGTTTGTTCATCCGTAATTCGATCATCCGAACTCGGAACTCGTTCATTCTTGAGTCCACAACTAACGTGTTCAACATTTTCTTACTTTCATATGAAACCCTACA
The DNA here is from genome assembly GCA_020205505.1 of Panax japonicus. Taxonomy (NCBI): domain Eukaryota; kingdom Viridiplantae; phylum Streptophyta; class Magnoliopsida; order Apiales; family Araliaceae; genus Panax; species Panax japonicus. The sequence continues at coordinate 56,130,823 of CM035095.1, read as the reverse complement.
CGTTCGGGTTCATTTACTAACTTTCTAATTCTCGTTCGTCTTTTAAGAAATTTTTGCCATAACTTTATTATAGCTCAGTTTTAATCCATTCTTCATGAATGTTTCTATCGTTCCTAACCAAGCAATAAGCAACTAACTTATACGTGATGGTTTTAAACTTGTGCATTAATAACAATTATACTACGATGATTTTAAATTTGTCCATCAACAATGTTCTTCTCGTTCTTCGTTTTTTCTTCATTTTTAATCGATATTTTGATTACGATTTCACTTTTTATTAGAATTCTATGTTACAAACCATCATTCCTTACTTATTTCATCGAATCATTTATATGATACATTTGGATTGCTCAAATTTATTACGAAACTTATACTTCTTTAAGAAATTTATAAAATAAACTTCTAATTCTTATTTCTTCATTTTCTCATAATTTCAACCATATGAAATTATTTCTAACATCTTTTACTTCTTATTTTCATTAAGCTATGTTCTTAACATATAAAACTTAAAGAAAACTTATTCAGAAGTTAGATTTTTGATACCTTTCTTCTTTAATCTCCTTCTATCGGACAAAGTTTGCATACGAGAAAGCTTTTCCTCCTCCTTTTCCTTTTCTTCCTCATCTGAAATCTCTCTCTCAAATGTTGGTGATTTTCAAAATCACCAACAAATGAAATTAAGCTTCCTTTTTATAGATTTTCAAAGCTAGGGGAAAAATAGTCATTTCATCCCTCCTGTTACTATTCACACCTCCTTAATATTCCATCTCATTTCTATTCATGAAAGTTCCATCTTTCGGGATTCGTTCGACAGTTTTAAAAACTGTGATTCTCGAAATCCAAATATTTTTGAATATTTCGTCTTTCCTTTACCGATTAAATTTTATGTATTCTTCGAATCTCCGAAAAACTGAAAAACATTTTTCTAACGTTAAGAGTTTTCCCCTAACATAGTTAAATGAATAAAAAGTACATAACAATACCTTTCGTCATTTTTATTTCGTCCGATTTCTGCACTTTTTTCGAGAAAAACTTTTATCGGCTTACGTAATTTTTCATGATATAATTTCTTTGAATCTTTCGACGGAATGTCTTTTCAACATACCGAACTCTCGAAAAAGCTTAGGTTATTCAAAACCTAACCCTTAGGGTTTCGTCGAGTGAATAGTGCCTATTTCTTCTTTTCCCCAGAAATATTTTATTCCTGAAAATTTTTTATTCTTGTCTTGAACATTCTTACTCGTTCAGTCTAGCTCGTAGCTAGAATCCTCCCATATTATAATCATCCTAGGTTCTAGAACGATTAATAAACACATAGCACATAATATTAAAAATAAAAATTTATTTTATTAATAACTAATTCTTTAAATCTTAAATTCCTAACAATCTGGATTCTCTGGGTTGTTACATTTCCAAAGTCACGCTGCTATCTTTGAATTCGAACACATCTCCCGAAGTTAAGACGTCACATCCAAACCCGAAGATATATTCTGAAGTCGAAGACATCATCTCTAAATCTGAAAACATCTACCGAAGTCGAAGACATCATCTCCGAATCTGAAGACATCTTATGAAGTCGAAGACATCATCTCCAAATCCGAAGACATCTTCTGAAGTTGAAGACGTCATCTCCGAATCTGAAGACATCTTCTGAACCCAGCTCTTCGGGAAAGCTTCAGTCCTTGGGGATTATGACCGCCTGTTCTATCCCGACTCCTCTCTAACCCCTCCTCAACTCCATAGCAAGATGTTCTATGTGTCTAACTAGGTGTGGGATCGTGCCGATTATCTGTAGAGGCATAAAGTAACTTATTATTCAATAATTCACAAGATTCATCGAGTTTAGTTTGTTAACTAGGAGGCAAGGACCCAAAAGGGAAAATAATAATAATAATAATAAATAAAATAAATCATAACAGTTCCCGAGGCATGACATACAATTAACTTGGGTCTATTTTACTTTAGAAGAGCCTATGTTCTTGGGTTTGGTGAGGCTATTCATGGGTACGCAGATAGCCAACTTATCACTTTATTCAAGTTAGTAGTTAGTTTAATGCTTTTAATGTTTGGTCTTGGATACAACTATCATGATAACCAATATGACTCTTCCATATGCATATTACATTACTTAATCAAAAGAACTAACTGGCTGAAATTGACAGGTAATACTTAAGGTAACAGGGTCATACATTTATGCCTTCATAGTCTTTCCTCCTAGATTATGCCTTACCGAACAGCAGGAGCTTCCTAGGTTTTCTTCTTTCTTCTCAACTCTCTCTGGCTCTCTCTATACTAGAACTTAACAATTGAAATGTGGAAAATTTCCACCAACACTCCAAGGCTCCTATTTATAGGAAAATCATTATCCAATAATTGAGGTATTATCAAAAGGTAAAAGTGGAGTTGGTACAAAGTTCTACCAACCCACACTATTTCTAAACTATTCCTAGTACTTGCACCATTATTTCGTCCACATGGACTTTGCTTGTGAGCTCAATTAGCTTGAAAAATCTGCATTTTGGCAAGGGGAAGGGGCACGGTCAGTCATGTGGCTTATTGGCCTATGTTATATTTTATTTATTCCACCTTTTGTACCAACATATATTTTTACACATATATACCTATATATGGATACTTAGCTTATAAATATATGCATATACCAATATAATTATATGACCCAAGTGTATTGGGCTAAACATTAGTCTACTAATTCAATTTCTTGAGCTAAACTCCAAACTTATGCAAGTATGTTGCATTATTAATGTTGGGCTTGGATATATCCTAGATCCAACACTTCATTAAGTTATCCGTCAATTAATCTCATTAAGAAATTAATTATGCCACAAGAGGCTTAACACTTGAGCTTAATTAATCATAACCAAGCTTATTAACATTATCAATATAATTATTAATCCTTTCATACATGATTTAATTTGTATTGAATTATTAGTCCCATGTCATATATATATATATATATGCACACAAATAATTGCAAATATCTTTATTTTATTACTAAAATTACTTACAAAATTCTCTGGTATTACACCAACAGATTAGACAACATCGGGGTTGAGTCGTCGCCTTCACTGGGATCAAGAAAGTTGATTACTTAATTGGTTATTGATAAAAGTGAATTAATTTGAACCTTTTGGTCTTCCGTCCCTTTTTGGAGGTTTTTCAAGGTTAAAAATGACCCAAAAGGGTAGCTTTCTAAGTGAATAACTTTTTACAGACCTGAAAGGATGTGTCTTGGACTGCATTATACCAAACGGGGAGCTGCGGGGCCCACCCTGGGTAGCCACATGTATACCTGCAGATGGAGAAGGTATGTTTGGGGCTAGCTGGGGTTTGACTTATATTCTCAGGCAGATTCATTTTCATTCATTTGATTCGAGTTTTCTTTAATTCTCTCTATAGAATCTGACTCCTCTTCTCAGATCTACTCAAATCGGGCTTGATTTTGGATATTTCGCAACCATATGTTCGTTCTATGCAATATAGGTAACGTATACATCTAATTTTTTCACGTTTTCACTGGTGTTTTACTGTGCTTTCTTCATTAAATGAAATATATTGAACATGTATGCATAAATAGCTTGATAGACATGTTATAATGCAATGCATGCTTTTGAATCAACATATGGACTGTATGGATGCAATATATTTTTATTTAATAGTTATTCTAAACATGTATTCTAACAATGCATTAGAAAAACTATTTAAATTGCTATCTCATTGTTGGGTTATGACTGTGTACCCTCATAGGGTGATTAAATACGTGCCTGCATACAGGTGGATAGTCCATTTTATAGAGGAAACTCTGACGAAAATTTTTCATGAGTTAAATGATAGGATCCTATATGCATGCTTAGCTATGTTAGGATATTTATGCCAAAATGATGTATGCATCTATTAAGACATATATACGACATGCATGATGCTATGACATAAATTATAATTCGTATGAGTTTATTGTCTCTAGGTTATCGCAAATGTATATTAAAAATGTGTTAAAGTCATACCTTGTCTTATTCTGAATTCCATGGACTCATTGTTTAGACATGGACTCGGACATACCTAGTAGCTTTTCTTCCCATAGGGCTTCATCTGGGGTTCACATTCGTAGGACTACTTCAGATACTCCCATTCCACAGATTATCTGACATGTTCGTCACTTGACAGAGTCGGTACATCGTCCTCTCAATAAGGGCATGTCCCATTTATATGAGGAGGATGATATCCCTAAGCCTGAGGTTTCACCTCGGTTCATTGTTGTGCCTAGATTTCTTCTGGGTATCCAGGTATCTGTTCCAAACTTGATGGATACTGACTTGAGTCGTTATCCATCCGTTCACTTGCATGCGAATGAGGTACTAGAGTTTTCATATTTATTTGCTTTAAACCTCCATTCTTGCCAAAAATCTGTTTTTAACCTTAATGTTGTGCTGGTTCTGGAGTTTGCCCAGCCTAGGGGTAATTAGGTCAGTTTAAAATTATTGTACTGGTCGCTTCATGCCGACTATCAGGCACGAGTAGATTCATGGGGTTTTCATGACTTCTTCACCATTGCCCCTCGTCGCTCCCCTTGGGGATATCTTCGAGGTTTGTCCGAGAGATGATTCATCAAAGCCAGTCCCTTCATCTCTTTGATTTTGAGGTTATGATGACACCCATGGATTAGCGGTACATCATTGGTTTACAGTTTATTGGGGACCACGTGGAGGCTAATATCATCGCCAATGCTGGTCGCGCCATTCTCGGTTTTCCTCCTCAAGATCGGGTCTTTAAGGCCCGTAGTGTCTGGTTAGGCTCTTTGAGTGTGGATGCTACTCGAGGTACTTTGCATGAGCCTTTTCCTGAGGACTTGGTAGAGAGAGATCCCATCTTACGATGTCTGTTCCTGACCATCATGAGGGGTTGTTTCATTTCGACCAGCTCTTCCACTATCCCTTTTAGCTTGGTGGGGGGCTGTTCGAGACGTAGATTATAAAACCCAAAACCCTAATAAAACTAAGATATGTAAATTTAGTTATAATAATAAAATCTCTCCGTTCTGAATGTGTTATGTGTTAATATATACTATATTTCAAAAATTTAGTCAAATAAATTTTCATCCAAAAATTGACGTGCTTGACAGCTCGTGCTTAAAAATTTTCTTCCGAAAATAGACTTTTCAGTATATTTATTTTGACAAGCTGCTTTATCGTGCTTACACTGACAAAACGCTTTGTCATGCTTGATTGGATTTATGTAAAATATAGGTTAGGAATCCTAGATTACAAACCCTAACCCTAATTTGTAAACCCTAACCCTAATTAGATTATCCTAACACCTAATCATGTTTACTAAACTTCAATTAGGTACTAACAAACATCATTAAGCAACCCTAATAATTAAAAACAAAACTCTAATCAAAATTAGTGAGGATTAGGGCATAATTAGCCTACTAATTTGATCAACTAGCTCACAAGTAGGTTGATAGTCAGCCACATAAGTCCCAAAATATCACATGACATGCTTCCAAACTCCTAAGCACCAGTAGAGTGATAGATCATATATTTTAGGAGGCAAATAGGTGAAAAATGACCAAAAAATCCAAGTTTCTTAAGTTTATAATAGTAACACATTCTCTGGCCAAACCTATGAATTCTCTAAGCTTATACACTCTTATAAACATAACAATTCAAGCCTGGGTGATAGCAGCATCAAATTCAGTAGCTAGAAATCAAAATCAAGTAAGAAAGTTGCAAACCCTAATTCATCGCTAGATCTTTGTTGCTTTGTTCAAATTGTTGTTTAGATGTTTAAATTTTTGAAATAAAAAGTTAGAAAGTATGTTAGGTTGATAGAACATGTTTTCATAACATCTAGATGCCTCAAATTAGTGTTTTAAGCAATCTGGAAATTTTGGAAAAATAATCCTGACAGTCTAATGTCAGAGCTTGTAGATTCGTGTATGTTAATAGTTAGGTCTGTTAATTGAATGTTTTTTGTAGTATGACATGAGGTCTTTAATCTGGAAAAGAAAACAGGTTCAGTAGAACCATATATTGTAAGATATAGATGGTCAAAAGTGGTTGCCTGATCACAAAGTTCTGTTTTCTTGGTTACCCAGAAAACTCAAGAACAGGTTGAACCGGCTACTTTGAACAACCTTTTAATCGCTTTCTGGTTTTTTTATAATGACTTTTTGTAATGAATTAATACCTTGGCATATAGATTACATATTACAACAAACACAACACAAATCTATTACACAGAATCAGGGATATGAAAGGTACAAAACCGTTGACCGACCATGAACAATGTTCTAGGTTACGTAAAAATTCAAGAACAGCTCTGACAGTGACTTTGAGCCTCTATAACTTTTCGTTAATGTAGGTTAAAGCACGAAATTTTTCTAATGTTGTACTACTGTATGAGTATTATAACATTCATACTTTTCCTAACTGAGAATCATTAACAATAACAAAAGAAATCATGGTCAATAAGGTCCCTAAGCCACAACCGGCTGAAACCCAAAAACTCAAGAACACCTATAGCGAAACTTCTTGTAACTATCGTGCTTTAATGACATACATTATTTGTTATTTTTTAGAAATTAATTAATAAAAATTAGAAATAATTAATAAATAAATATAAAAACAGTTTTATAAATTATATTAAGTTGTTATAATTAACTTTTGATATTTTTACATAAATTTAATAAATATTTTATTTTATTTGGATATTATTAAGAATTAAGTTAATAATAAAGTAATTAGAATAATTACTTATAAATAATAAATAATTATTGAAAAATAATATTAATGATATAAAAATCATAATAAATGGTTATAAATTATTTAAAAATAGTAAAAAAGATTTTTATAAAAATTCTAAGTAAATACTAAATGATTTAAAAATCTTATAAAGAATAAATAAATACTTAAAAAAATTTATAAGCTTCTAGAAATTATTATAATGGATATATAAATTATCTAAAAATATAATAAAGCTTATAAATAAAATTTAGTCGAAATAACAACTTATTTAATACTCGGTAAGGTCATTGAACACCGAAACAGTATCGAACTTAACCCGAACATATGTAAATTTTGTATTTGAGTATTGTTATCAGTACTAATGTGTTAGATGTATATGAATGAACATCGTAGGTGTTTATTAACGAATCGAGTAGAATTACTTGACTGATCTACACTCAGGCAAGTTTCCTATACCCTAATTACTTTCCCAACTTATTACTTACACAGATTCTCAAACCCTGTTTATTCGTTGAACAAGATTTCTATCTTGATTTGCTTTTGATATGATACATCAAACCTAAACTTGAATTACCATTTATTGTAATGTTATTGTTATAGCTTCAATATAACTAAAAAATGAATTATTTATTCCTATGATATTGTTTATTGAGCATAAGCTGTTGTGTCAATCCAAATTATTTTGGTAAGACATCCTATTCTGAAGTTGGGTATCCCGTAAGGGATCGAGGTTTGGTCAATAAAATATTGACATTTATTTGGGTGCATTTGAGCACTATTAGGATGATATACATACTCCTAGGATGTTGAATAGGCTGATCCCATATCTCATATCTAAAATAAAGTTTCTAAGTCTGTGTGGTAGACATAAATAAAAAGTCCAGAAATGGTTAAAAAAGAAATCCAGAAATGGTAGCTACTATCAGTTAAATTTTGAATTGTTATATTTCTTCAAATCTTATATTGTTATATATATATATATATATAAAAAACCTACTGAGAATGGTATAGCTCACATTTGCAAATTATTCCCTATGTAGTATTAGACGGTAACCCCAGTGCATCTGGAGTAGATAAAGGGAAGCGTCCCAGCTTAGATTAACTTATTTTCCTGTCTAGTTGAATACTTTGTAATAAGAAATTTTTATTACGAATCATGTAATCGAATCTTAATATTTATGATATGTATAACATTTTTATTTCTGCAATCGTGTTTTCTTACATACATAGATGTAAATTAGAATCTTCAATCTTGTTTGAGATCCTTTGAAACTATTTATCTGAGTGATGGTATTGATAACATGGACTGTTCATGTTGTTATTGATACTCTGGATTTCGGATAGATAGGTACTATCGATACGATAGTGTAATTTGTATGACATAGACTATACATCTGAGTGAGGGTATTGGTAATATGGACTGTTCATGTTATTACTGATAGTCAAAATTTTGGATAGATATATATACTATTCACAGATAAAGTTCATATATCTAAGTGAGGGCATCTAAACACAGTAATAGTTCTCTTGAGAATTGTCATCTATTATGGGATACTGTGAATCTTGGATCTATGAAAATTATATCTGGTTATAAATTGTATAGTCACTCAATTAGATATAAGCATATAATCAGATACCATGGGTGTATAGATTTAAATACGTTATATATATTGACTTATAGTAAGCACCATATCGGATACCATGGGAGTATAAATATGGCGACGTTACATAGATCGCATTGGAGACTATGACTGGGGTCCTTTTACATTCGTGATATTCCTTCATGGAATGAGACTACGCTCTAAGGGAGTAACCGATGCTTGGCTCGGCTTCTACCCATTTCTTCTGGTGAGTCATCTTGACTAATTTATGATTATCTGAATCTTGATTTAATTTCCCATGATTAATGTTAGGTCTTTTGGATTGACAGTTCTGTACTTATGAGAGGCTTCCTTGCCTTCGACCTCTCACTTTTCTGGGATTGGTTACCTACCCTCGGGGTCATAGATGGCATCAACCACTTTGTTCGAGGTTCTGGTTTCAGTGGATTTCACCCATGCCCACCTTCATCCGGATATACTATTGACATCTGATGTAGTATGGGTTCCCTATATTGCCGAGCACTTGCTGAGGGTTTTGAGGATGGCCTCCTGATAGGGCCAGAGTATTATCTATCTACTCGCTGGATTCCTTTTCTATTTGATGGAACCTTGGAGAGCGTGCTTTTAGATGTATTATCGGGAGATCCGCCTTCCTTTCCCTCCTCTAACCTATTAATTTTGGTATTTGGTTCTGCATGGTGGGGCCTTCACACTCTTGGAGGTCAGACCCGGGCTACGTAATTTCTAGGGGATGTGGTTCTAGGGTCTCTCATGATGAAAGATTGGATAGCATGCTTTTGGGAGACGTCTTATTCATTCCAGATTGTAGATTTGACATATTAGTTAGAGAGGATGTCGATGTATTGTCTCCATTCGGGCGGGGATCCATTTTTGTCTGGTACTTTTGATTCCCAGAGCTATGAGGCTGGACCATCAAACACTAGTTGCTTTACTGATAGAGAGGGTTTCTCTGACTATCGCCCTAGTATGCTGGAGATGCCTTATCATTTGGATACACAGGATATGCCCTATTTCCCAGATATACAGGATATGCCTTATCGCACTAATATGAAGGATATTCCTACTTAGGATGACCTATCTCAGGTTGATCAATTTGATGACACCAACACCTCTATAGATGACATTGTAGTCCTTCCATACACTTTTTGTTAGACGTTGGGCGTATGTGCCCCATTATCTTATACTTTTTTAGTTTTTCAGTTTTCATATGTATCATATGTGCGACAGTGATGTATATATATAAAACTGATGTATTTCATTTCAGATAAATGCATGATGTTTTATTTATTCATTTTACATATTGTATTATCGCTCATTATGATGTGTGCTTTATATATAGAAATGATTGGATAGAGATCCCCTGTATGATCTTTTTGACACAGTTTTTACAGATGGCTTCTTTATCTGTTATTTATATGGATCACTCTCCACTGAGTCAGATAACCACTAGCTTAAGAGCTTGGCATAATAGTTTATCATATTCTGACCGTATAGTAGTTGGACGTATGCTGGGTCATTCCATATCTTTGTTGTCCTTCCAGGTACCTGATGGATTTGTTGATGGTATACTTGCTCACTGGATACCTGAGCGCCATGTTTTTAGGTTTAGCTTAAATGAGCTTACTCCTACTTTATAGGAGTATGGCCGCATTTATGGTCTGACGATGGAGGGGCCTTATGCTAGGGTAGCAGTTTGGCATATGCGTCGTTAATTTATGGCCACTACTTTATTGAGGAGGGCAGTTCTTTTGGCTGAGGTAGGTGGCAACCATATCATCTTGATTGACTTTATGATAGACCACTTTACTTCTGCAGATAGCTTCACTGTTCATCGAGGAGATTTTTCTATTTTTGAGGAGCGATGGGAGACAACACGGGTAGATGCCATAATCATGTGCGTTTTGTCTTATTTGTATGTGCCCTTCTATGCTGATCATATGGATGTCAATGACTGTCAGAGCTCTTAGAGATGACTTCACCATTCTTCCCTTGATATTGGTTGAGACTTTGATATCGACATCTTTCTGCTAGTCTCCTGAGGACGATTATCTGACTTCGTTGTCATGGGATTTACTTTGGTCATGGAATGACATTGAGCTATTCATTTCATCCTGCTTCATTCATAGATGTGACATCTTGGATATCATTTCTAGATGTTATGGAGGAGCCACTTGAGATTATAATATACTCTGGCTATTGCTCCTTCTTGAGCTTCATCACTCATATAGCGGACTTGGATTTTCTTCGTCTAGTTGGCTTGAGGGTTCTGACCACGTGTCATCCTCTAGTAGTGATGGGTCAGTTTGATCAGCATACGGATGTTCATACAATTGAGGGGCCCAAGGATTATCGCTTCCCTATTTGCTCTAGTACTGAGGAAGATTTGGCTCGAGCCTAAGGGTTTTGTTCCCATCAATAGACTACAGAGTTCAGAGATGGCCATCCGGGCCGATCAAAAGAGTATTCAGCCTGGCTAGAGTCAGATTTGGCTCCGACAGCAATAGCTCTGGTTAGTACAGCTCCGAGTTCTGTTTCATCTGCTAGGGTTAAGTTGAATCGTCATGTGCATCTCTTGACTTATGAGCGTGATCAGGCTCGAGCCTTGATGTTGACCATTGTGGCAGGTAGGGATGCTGCTATAACTGAGAGGGATGCATCCCTTGTTGATGTCGAGAAAAAATTCCTTTTTTTGGAATTCCTCTTTTTACAATTTATGTTTTCTATGTATTGAATTTTATTTGAAAGGGCGAGTTTGAAAAGTGTTCGACAAAAAATGTCGACGATTTGAAATTTCAGAGTCGCTAGTTGGTAGTTTTGAAATGGTTTTATCAACTCAACCAAATTTGAAAAGGTTTACACAAAGGCCAAATTGTTGGACTCTGTTTAACAGGCCTTGGAAACTGAGATTCATAGAGTTTGGGGTCTTGATTAACCGGGGGGAGGTGTTAGGCACCCCTCGACTTCCGTAAAAATACAGTTACCACATATTTTTAATTACTTAATTTATTTGAAGAGTGTGTGTGTGTGTGTGTGTGTGTGTGTGTTAATTAGGCCTAAGTGCATTATTTGGAAGTAGTGCTATGTATCATTTGCACCTATATACAAATGGTTTGATTTGTATAAAGTTCAATTTTAAGCAATATAGGCAGCAATGATATTTTGAAAATAGGTTTTCAAACCCTTATGCTCATATAGTAATTGAGGCCTTTGATACTTTCATTTTATTCTATATTCGGCTTGATTTGATTTTATTCTCGAGATACGAAACATCTTCGACAAAATAATATATATATTAGTGTCGGGCTCCTTAAGGGCATGAAAGCCAACGAATAATGTCCAAACACCATAAATAATTTACAAGCTAGTCGTACACCTGAAAAAGGTCCATCATGGGTACTGGATCTAGATCCGTCAGCTAGATCTTAGTTCATGTCGCTCCGAAGCTCACATAATATCATATGAATATCCTGCCTAACGAGGATACTAGAATAAAACAGATATTTAATCTAAACGATGCAAAATAAATGATTCATCAGTTAAATTCCTATCTCTGCGTAGTCAAGCTTCCCGTTCCCTCCAGATACAGATCTAGGGTCACGTGGTTGCTTAATATTTACAAAAAAAAAACTAGAAAGAAAACTATATTTAAATAAATCTTGGCCATTCTATCTCAACGGTTTCAGATTTACAACTTTTGAACCGGTTAAAAGTTAGATATTGCTAGATTTAGAAAAATCTAGTCCACAGATTTAAGTATTATGGATTTACATTGAATGAACAGTTATATATATATATATATATATATATATATATATATATATATATATATATATATATATATATATATATATATATTAAGGCAGTAAAATTCTTCAAATCTGAAAAAATCTTACAGTGCAAAGTAGGCTTCAGATTGCTTTTGGACCTTGAAAACTCAGTTTCCATTAGTTAAAATTTGATATGTCGTAATATATATGTATACAAGTGTTTAGAAAGAAGAATATTGAAGTTTAGAACACTATATGAGGGGTTAAAAGCTAAAATGGACATAGTTTTTTTTTTCTCTTGTTTACTTTTTTTCTTTTCTTTTTTGGCTGATGGGGTCTTATTTATAGACCAAAGTAGTCGCGGGTCTACTCGCGGCATCCGCAGGTTTAACGAATGAGAATTTGTAATTAATTTAAAATATGTATTGAATTAAATAAATATTTTTATTAATTTATTTATTAACATAAAAAAATAATTGATGAAATTGTGGTGTAATAATTTAGTTGAGATGTGTTATAATAATTAAATTAATGAATGATACTTTTAATTTAATAATTAAATTAAATGAATTATTAATAGTTATAATGTCGTTCTAATTTAATTTAATAATTAAATTAGAGAGGTTAAATAAAATTTAAATTTTAATGGAAATTATAATTATATAACAAATGTTAATTTGAATTATGAATTTAATTAAATTAGTTGTATAATGAGTGTGACATAAGAACTATATAATATAAGTATTATAAAACTAAATTAAAGGGGGATGTATTAGTGTGCAAACCAAACAAAGCCTTGTGGATTTTGGTTAATGTAACAACCAAGGACTTTTGGCTTAATTAAACTGATAACCACATTTATTAGTTTATTTCTGCGCAGAGTGTTTTAGTTGGGCTATAGTACATGGTTTCCTAAAACTAAGAACACGAGTTAGAGAAGAAGAACATAGAAAAACAGAGGAAGAAATTGAGAGAGTGGAGAAGGATTGGAGCACCAAGAGTGAAGGTGAAAACATTAGCAAGCAATTCTCTATCATTCTTCTTTACAGTAATCAAAGATTGAAGGTATAAAAACCTAATTTCATGTTCTTAATTTCTAGTATAGAAACTGAGTGAATTTGAATTATAAATGTGAATTAGTTTATGTAATCAACAGGTTATCATCTAGAAATAATTGTTGGAAGTTGAAATTCATAAAAATCATGCTTTGTGTTCTTAAGTTTTTATTAAAAAGTTAAATTTCTATGGTTGATTATTGAGATAATAGTTGTATATGTTAGAAATATGATTCTAATAAGTTGTATGTTCTTTGGAAATGATTGGTTTGATAAATTCATGTATGCATGTTTTTAAAATAAAAATTTGGATTTTTATGGTTATATATACAATATAGTTTCTTTTAAAATAGAAATTTATGCGTGAATCATATGATAATTTGTAAACTTGTTGTAGATTGTGTTAATACATTCACAAACAAAAACAATGCAACTAAAATGGCTTAATTTGGTTAAGAATTGAAGATTTAGTGATTGAATTTGCTAAATGTGTTGAAATATGAAGAAAATAGCAAGAACATGATTTTAATCCTCTAAATTTGATTATTAATGTTGTTTTAGGTTTTAAAATGATTAATTGTATATATTATGTGGTTTTAGTTAGGAATATAATGTAAGGTTTTGTCTGTGTTGTTATAGAAAATATGAAATTTGAGTTTTGGTTTGTAACAGTGCTGAAGTTGCTACAATTTCTGTCTGTGTACTGGCGCAGCTGCACCGGTACCAAAGGTAGAAATGGTAAAGATGTGCCTGTTCGTTTTTTGGGATCAAGCACCAGCGCAGCTGCGCGGTGCCAAGGCTTGGGGTAGCGCATCTGCGCCGTCCCTGAGCAGATGCAGTTTTTTTTAAGTTCAGTTCATGACGTGTTAGCTTAACCTAGTCTAAGATACATAAAAAGGTATTAAGCATGTAATGAAGTTCCATAACAGATTGTGATCATATGTTTGGTAATTTAGATTAAAAAGATAAAGACTTAGAAAACTTTAACTTGTTAATTGATTGAGACGTGGGATGTATTTAAGGGGTGCCGATGCCTTATTAAGTTGGTGATTTCAGACCATTATATGGTGTTAGAGACTTTAATGTAAGATAGGTGAATGGGATGAGTTTGAATGAGAGTTAAACCTATAAGGTAAAATGTTAGTTTAACTAATCGCTGTTGCAATTTTAATGGTACATGTAGGGTATTTGGCGAACGTTTATTATACTTGTGTAGCTTACGCACGATGCAAATTCTCTAACCCTAATTTTTCATTATGCAAGTTCTTAAACCTTATATTTATGTTGAGCAAGTTTATTGATTCCATCTTGTTTATGATTATGCAAGCTATTGCATTCTAATTCTTTACATTGAGCGAGTTTCACATTCCAAACTTTTGTTTCTTGCTACTCAAAGCATAAATTGTTCAAGTTTAATTTCTTAAATGAGTTTTCTAACTCTTTCGGATGTAATACTTTATATATACCATGTCTATTCAATTTTATATTGTTGATATTCAATCTTTGACTTAAGTACCGTTGATCAATCTTATATTATCATGTTGAACCTTTGAATAGCAAACAAACCTTTATTGATTGGACTAATCCATAATTGATGAGTATTCTAAAATTCTAGAGTCTTTGTTAAGCTAATTTCAAACTAAATTTTCTTTAGTGCGAAAATCCTAAAGTCAAACTAAGATGAACAACCCTAATATAGGGGATTATGTATGCGTTAGCTTTTAGATGTTTGTGAACAATACATGGTACAAATGGATGATCCCCTAAGTACGTAAGGAAGGGTCTGTATAGTCTAAACGACTGTTAAGGTTGAGGTAGAAATACTTAATAATCGTGGACATAGTTCTTGGTCTTAAGACCCTCAGATATAAATCTTGAACTTGTTTTCTATTCTTGATTTGTAAAACAAGTTCTCTATTATTCAATATTAATTGCTTAATCTTATTTTACTGCTATTATCATTCTTTATATTAGTGAACAATTGTTTGCTCACTCTTGTAATTAACACTGCAGCTAAAGTTTAGATAGTTGAAGAGCCGTCTACTAGCAAGGGAAAGGGCGAGATATCCAAATGATGAAGACTTGTTTAATTTTATTTACTGAATTTATTTTATGATACTTATTTAATTATGTGATGTATTCCACAGACTTATGTAATAATTTAAGGTTAGATTATCTGGGATTGTTTAAGTTGATGTAACCCTTTAATAGGGAAGATTATTGTTTGAGTTATTTAAGTTATGTCTTTATCCTTGAATATGGATAAATATTTGTAATTGTTTTGGATAGTGAACACAAAATTCTGTGGGAATGAAGCACCCAAATTTGGGGGTGTCACAGGTTGGTTTCAAAGCTTTAGGTTATGAACCTTAGGTGGGGGAAACCTTAGGAAGTAACCTTTAAGGAGATAGAAAACATATTGGTGATAAACTCTTATCGAGTTCTAAGGAATGAATCGAGGTAATTCATTAAAGATAAACAATAAAAGACTTTATGTGATACGTGTTAATAACTTATGTGCTCGCAAGTATCGAAGAATGTCACATAATAAATAAAAACTTAAAAGTATTTTGTTGTCGGTATGTCTAATGTTGAAGGATCCAGTCAAGCTAGGGAAGAGATACCTCAGGTACCTAGAGATGACGAGCCCCAAGATGTCCATGTTGTTCTGGAGCAGTTGATCTAGAGGGAGCCTTCTCTATTGGTCGCTGAAGAAGGACAGAAGAATGAGCCTGTGTCTGATCTTGAGGAGGAGGACTTTGAGGAGATAGAGGTGGAGAATGAGGAAGAGGATCCTGTGGAGTTTCCACAAAGCTCTATATCGGCTGAGATATATGAAGAGCTATATGACCGTAATATAGAATTACATGATAAAATTGAGGATCTGAAAGAGCTAGCTGAGATGCGTCAGGCTACGATAGAGCACAAGGATGTGGAGATTCAGGAACTCGACTCACGACTTGGGAACACAGAATGGAACCTAGTTCACATAGAGGGACATCAAGAGGAGCTATTTGCTGAGAATGAGAAGATGAAGACTGAAGTTGAAAAGCTAAAAGATGACTTGAAGGAGGAGTCAGCTAAGCGTACGAGAGCAGAGGACGCTTGGATGAAGACTACTTAGTGTATAGATCGTGCTGAAGCTAAGGTTCAAACAAAGAATGCTAGGATGAATGAAATGGATATGTTTTTCATTCTATGATTAATAGGGCCCATGACCGATTCTTTTATTACCCAGCTTGTAGCATCCCCAAATCCGGGTACTAGTCACCACAACCCTGGTACATCATTTCTATAACTATTGAGGAAGATATAAACATAAATTGTTTATACAAAAACATTTATACATAATCCCCAAGGTCGATAACCTTAACTTAATACACCTATTCATATACTACAGGACTTACAATGTTATTTTCCTTCAATACTATTATAATTTTAACTATACAATAATCCAATCTTGTAACTTGTTTTTACCTTTGCCTGTGTCCGAAGTTTCATCTTAATTTAAAATATTTATCATGATATAGCACGGGCGAGCAAAAATTTTACCCAACAAGTTTAAGTAAAAAGAAAGATATATCATGATTGAAAGACTAAATAATAAGCTAACAAACTTTCAATAATATAGTTATTGTGAAAGAACGTGAATCAATTTTCATAACTGAATGACTGAGAAAATAATGATGAATGGCCAATAATAAATATGAACAAATTTAACTGAACTAAATGGTAATGAAGGTGATTATTCTTTCATACTTGATGAACATATGCAGCATGCACAACATGCGAATTAATAAATCATAGACGTGATATAATCAACAATAATTAATCTTATATATTATAAGTTTTTTCTTTAAAATTTAATAACTCAAATACTAATCCAGCAACCTAGATTATCCAAACATACCAATCCAGCAATCCAGATCGCAATCCAGCAAACCAAATTGTAATCCAGCAAATTGGATTCCAAATCCAGTAAACTGGATTCTAAATCCAGCAACCAGATGGCCAATCCAAGAAACCAAATTGCAATTCAGTAAATTGGATTCAAATTCCAGCAACCATATTGCAATCAAGAAAGCTGGATTCAACAGGTTTTCAATTCAGTAAACTACTTTCCCATCCAGCAAACTAGATTCAACACGTTTTCAATCTAGCAAGCTGAATTCATTAATTCTTTTCACGAAAATACCAAATCAACTTATTATTTTTCTATCATTTGACCATACATATAAACATATATTTTGTGACGCCCCTTAATTCGGGTTACCTAACCCCCGGGTTTGGTGCTCACGATTCATCATACAAATAACATCTAACTACCCATTTATTTATGAATAATCACATACATACCATTAATTACTATCATTAATACATTATCCTAGGTTTTCTAACCTTAACATAACAACCATACCCTCAGATATACAAAAAGGGTTACACATAACAACACAATAAGTAAAGTTCATATTAACTACTCCTGCACTTTGCCTTTTCCCTTATCCTTCTCTGACCCTCCTACTACTTCGTTCTTAGCTGAAATGTTATATGTAAGCAAGGGTGAGCAACGAGTTTGCTCCGTGAGTTTAAACATACAAAAAGATATATGATTAAAGAATATAAGACTCTATATTCGAAATAATTTCAATAAAGTTCAAATGACTTCAAATTAGCTGAACAAATCATTTAGTAATAACAAGATTTTATTGAATTATAGGCTAAACAACAATTCAACGATGAAACAGTAAAACTCATTCAAAGTTTCAACAATGTTCAATTGATTAACAAGAGATAATATTGTTGTATTAACAAAGTGGAATATTTCCTGATTTTATGCTAAGTGCTCATAATGGATCTTAAACAAATCGAGTAATTATCAGATATTTGATGTTGAAATTACCCAGGTGTATCAGATAACTATAAAGATTAAATCTTACCCCTCCGTAAGTACATAAAGTGACCAACTTCATTGTACCCAATATTATGCATAATACACAAAATCGTGTAATGGCCATATATCCTACCACAAAGTTCGCTTTTATATAAAGGTTGTTCATCTCAGTCTTACATCAAGAGTTCGTATCGAAACAATATAGTTTGGATTTAAAGAAATACTATGATTTCAATATATAATAACTATCTCGATCTAGACAAAATAATTGACATTGATCTTTCAATAACAATTCAGTTTGAATATATCAAGTTTTAACAAATATTCGTCTAGCCAAAATAATTAGCTAAGACATTGCTCAAAAAATGGTCTATAATAGACATAAATCAACTGCACTATTTGCAATCAATAATAATATTGTGAATAACCAACAATAGTTATTCCCCATTCATACTTTTGAAATTAAAAATTTAGTTTGAGTTAATGAACTTGCACTAACTGCGAATAATCAATAATAAATCTCAGATGTGGAATAATTAGCAATAATTGCCCACTACTATGTTTGAAAAGTAATAACTCGAGATTGAGTTAAGAAAATTTTCCTTGGTCATTGACTACTACTACATAATATAATTTAGCCAAGTTTGAAAGACCTATAATAAATAATATCGGTCTCGTAATTAGCGTAACATATCACGTCACATAATAATATTATTTAAAGTCACTATATCACTTAATCACGTAATCATGCAGTTACAAAAGTGTTTAGAACCTATACAAACACGTATCAGGTCTAACTAGTTTAGTCTGCTTGGACTTCGGTATCAATACTAGGTTTTGATTGCTATGTCAGATAATAAACAAGTTTATTTTCAATCAAACTCGATTCCAAAGCTTCAATAGTATTTTAGATAATTAAAATAGTATTCATAATATTTTTCGGAAGCTTGTAATAATTTGTAAATAATTATTATCTTTTATAATAATTTTTCAAAAATTGATATCATTGTTAAATGATTTAAATAGTAGATAATATCATTATCATTAATATTTAAGTAATATTAAAATATTAATGAAATCCTTGTCAAAATATTAAAATTATTTATAATAACTAAAAATATTTTTAAAACATTAATATTACCCTTAAATAATTTTTAAATAATTATCATTAATATTCAAATATTAATGTATTTTTTATCAAAATATTAAAAGTCATTATTATAACTTAAAATATTTTTAAATCATTTATATTATTTTTAAATCATAAAAAACAATTTTTAAACCATTTATTTAATAAAATTATTAAATTAATCTAATATCATTAATATTAAATTATTAATAAAATAAATCTTAAAATATTAAAAGTCATCGTTTATAACTTAAAATATTTTTTAACACTTTATTATCATTTAAAATAATTTTTAAAATATTAAAATTATTTTTAACTAATTTATTTAATACAATTATTAAATAAATTTAATATCATTAATATTTAAATAAATAAAAATGTTAATAAAACTTATGTCAAATTATCAAAAGTTAATTTTTCTAACTTAATAATTTTTAAAACTCATTTTTGAATTTTTAGGAATTATTTTCTATTTTTATTGCTTTATTGGAAATTAATATAATTAATTTTAATAAAATCATCGCTATAGGCTTTAGCGACACAAACAATCGCTGTTTGTGTTCTTGAGCTTCAAGAACATTTAAAGTAAGTCCTTGGGTGCCTAGTTTGACCAACTTTAATTCCTTGTTCAAGATGTTTCTAGGCATGGAAGTGTACTTGTTATGTAGTATTGATGTAATACTACATGTACCAACAATAATCAAGGTCAAACTACATCACATCTACAAGATCTAAGCCTTCAAAATAGTTGTCAGGCTTGCTCTGGGTTTTCTAGGTTACCCATAAATCCAATCAGTGCTTGATAATTACTTTGTGGCTTCCATAACTTGATTTCTGGTTATTGTTTAGGTGTTTTAGTGTTACAATCTTGTAGACCTCATGTCAAAGAACAAAAGTACAACACTTAGGTAGCCTAACTATATCACAATCTCAAGATCTGGCTTGATCAAACTGTAAAGACCGAGAAAATCAGATTCATTATAAAATAGTTTTATTTGATTATATAATGAATAAAATTATATTATATGGTATTATAATGAGTTAATAAGATGAAGGTTGTTCTATAACCTAAAAATGTTAGAATATCGTAGTATTTTGGCTACGTAAAGAAATTAAAGTGTTTGAATTTTCAAGAAGAAAACAAAAGCTTTTCGAGAAATTTTTCGAAAAATACTATTCATCAATATTTGCTCGAGAATTATTTTTGAACATCCGGGAAATATGTAATGATAGAATAATAAGGAAGGATGGATTATGTAATAATAATTCAAGTATGATAAACGCAGTTTTTTGCCTGCGTACTAAGTTCGAGAATGTTAAGTATGTAAAGATTGAATAAATGACGATGGTATGATAAGCAAGTATTATACGAGATAATGAATACGATTATGATACGAAGTATTATACGAGTATGTATGAAAGATAGTATATCATATATGATGAATGAGTATACGAATTAGTATATGAGAAGAATACGAGAACTATACATTATAAGTTTTAAACCAATTGTAATGGACTTGTAGGATGTGTGTAGGAATTGGGCAAGCCCAAGTGCAAACTTGTTATAGCCCAATGATATGAAATGCAAGCCCAAATGTTAACCCCAAAGTTATTAAAACCTAAACCCAAACCAAGAAATGGACCCGTGGATCGAACAGATGGGTTATCGGGTAAGAAAAACCTATGGGGTAACCTATATGGGCCCCATAGAGGACATGGCTAGCCATCTTGGTGGCCAAGTAAAGTGATTTACTTGGTGACCAAGATATGAATAGTAAGGAGGTGGAAAGGCTTAAATGACCCTTATACCCTCGCTTGGCAAATCCTATAAATAGAGAGGTTGCTAGTTTATTTGTTGCTTGTTCAAAATACACCAACATCTTATGTAAAGTCCCCGAACCCGGATACTTGAAACCCGAACTCGGTACTTCACGATACCATTTCTATGAGCGAAAATATTACTAATAATAATAACAATAATATAAATTTTAAACTTAACTTACATTTATCAGAGTCTAATCCCAAGTACGCAACCTTTACTACATTCTTTACATGATATATAATACATATCATTAACTTAATACAATTTATCTATTACAAATGATACAAATACACATATCTTATTTGCTTTGCTTTTTACTGTTTCTGGCATGAGCTTTCCGGTCCTTCACACTTAGCTGAAAATTTTTAAATAAAGCAAGGATGAGCATTTGAGTGCACAGCAAGTATTATATATATATAAGTTGAAAGAATTTAAATGTTTTCTTTATAATACCCTTCTACAACCGGTCAATAGTTATGAAGTAATATGTACCAATAATAATAACATAACAACCCTCATTCAAATTTTTGAAAATGTGTATTGTCTATACATAAGGTTTCTGTGACATACTATGAACATTGTTTTCATTTTCGAAAAGGTTAAACAGAAATTCATCTGTAAATCGGCATTGCTTATGGGCACGAGGGTGTACATCCCGTAGGCCCTGTATTGATCAATACTACATTGTTAGAACGATATTATCGTTCATCCTTTGTCCGCCGTAGCGCATAAAAATTTTCCCATTATCGGGATGTTCATACCTGTCGGGTTTTTATAACATAGGTCTTATATAATTCAACATATATGTATATCAAAGGTGTATCAACATGTGATTAAATACAATGATTATCCAAGTGGGGACACTTGTATAATCATTTATAGAAATTAACGAATAGAATATATAACTGAATTATCATATACTAAAATGTTGATAATAAATGGGCATACATAATATAGGCTTAACAACCTGTACAATAATAATATAACTTTGAAACATTCTTACACTTTTCCAATTCATAAAGAAAATGCAAAGGTAGGATACTTGCCTGATGCGCTGCTTACAATTACGCAACTTAGAATTATCTTTTCTATCACGACCTATCATTAATCAAATCATTTATTCGATTAGAACAATATACCTTAACACATAGTACTGCATTTTGCAGTCAGCACATAACCTTATCACCTTATCACATATGTTTCACAATCATGACATCACAAACAAACATCAACTCATTCATAATCACATTGTCACACAACTTTATCCACCATTGAATCACAAATAAAATAATTAACTAACTAAATTTCCAAAGTCCAGATCAATTTCTGAACCATGTCGGTCTACCGACATCTTTATCGGGTAATTATCGAGTCTAAGACTCTAAACAGTTGTTCAATATCCATTTAGACTAATTAAATAACAGTCATATCATTTTTCATGACCTTATAATAATTATAAAATAATTATTACCATTTACCATAATTTTTTGAAATATCAGAATCATTATTAAATGATTTAAATATCAAACAATTCTATTATCATCAACATTTAATTAATATAAAATTATTAATCAAACCATTGCCAAAATATTAAAGTTATTTATAATAACTTAAAATATTTGTAAAGTACTTATATTACCCTTAAATGATTTTTAAAACATTTAAAATCATTATTAAATAATTACCATTAATATTTAAATATTAATGAACTATTTATTCCAATATTAAAAGTCATTAATTATAACTTAAAATATTTTTAATTCATTTATATCTTTTTTTTAAATGATTTTTAAATAAATAAAACCATTTTTAAACTATTTATTTAATATAATTATTACATAAACTTAATATCATTAATCATTAAATAAATATCATTAATATTAAATCATTAATGAAATTATCCTTTAAATATTAAAAGTTATATTTTATAACTTAAAATATCTTTAAATACTTTATTTTCATTTAAAATGACTTTTTTAATAATAAAATCATTTTTAAACTAATTTATTTAATATAAATATTAAATAACTTTAATATCATTAAATATCATTAATTAATGAATTTAACCTTTAAATATTAAAATTTATATTTTATAACTTAAAATATTTTTAAATACCTTATTATTATTTAAAATGATTTTTAATTTAATAAAACCATTTTTAATTCATTTATTTAATTCATTTAATAAATAACTTAATTATCATTAATATTAATTTATTAATGAAAATTATCACATAATATTAAAAGTTATCAAAAATAACTTAAATTTTTTTCTTATACCATAATATAATTTTAAATGATTTTTCAAATATTAAAATCATTTTTAAATAATTTATTTAATATTACAATTAAATAAATTAAATACTTTTAATATTCCAAAAATATTAAATATTTATGAAATAAATTTAAAATAATTAAAAACTAATTTTCAGAATTTAAAATAATTTTTAATAATTTATTTTGTATTTTTAATAATTAAAAACTATTTTTTTTCTATTTATTAAATAATTTCCGGAAAATAAATTACTATCTGTCGCTAAAGACCACCTATAGCGACAGAACCGTCGCTATAGGTGTTCTTTATGCAACCCAGATCTTCATAGCCAGTGACCGAGTGACCATGTTTGACCAACAATATCTAACAGATCATAAAGCATCTTGGTATGATATGACTTTGATCTTGTAGTATAAATGTAATACTACAAATATCAGCAACAATAGTAATTAAACAACATAACACAATTGAGATCTAGGTTTCCGAAATGGCTGTCAGAGCTGTTCATCATTTCTGGGTTACCCAGAAATGATGAACAGTTCGAGTGGCAACTTTTAGGCTTCTACTACTTGTGATTTGTGTGATGTTTAAGTGATCTAAAGGTACCAGATTGTAGACAACATTTAATACTACAAATATATCACTTAACATCAACAAAATAACTACAGAATAACCAGATTCGACTTGGTCAAACCATGCCAAAGGGTTGTTCTTCATGAGTTCTGGAAATTCCCAGAAATGAATCCGTGACCGAGGGGCTAGGTTTGACCATCCACTATGTCCCATATGTTTGTTATTTAAGAGATACAAAAGTACAGATATAAAGTACATATTACAAGCTACAACTTAGATACAAAAATAAGAACATATCATCAAAACACTGCCAGATCCGTGCTCATAAAAATCCTGTCAAACATATCTGGGCTCGTTCTGGGTTACCCAGAACATGGCCAGTCATGGTTGGTCAACGGTATTTGACCATCCATATCTTGCAACCAACAACCGATCTGACTCTGATTTTAGTTCCAGAGAAAAGATCTCACACCATACTACAAGACCAAACATTAAAACAACAAAAACATAAAACATAGAAAGATCTACATGACCTGACATTTGGTTGTCAGACATTAAAAACAAAATTTCCAGATTTGCAAAAACACTAGATCTGAGCTTATAGATGTTATGGATCCAACATCTATCAACCCAGATCACTTAATAACACTACATACAACATATATTAACACTTAAACATAACTTTTAACAGAGGATCAAAGTTCAAAATTTATGATTAGGTTTTATACCTTTATGCATCGATTCTTGAATCTGAACTTTAGATGTGTTTAGGGTGATGGTGGGGCTTCAATATAGGACTGATATACTATATAATTTCGAAGCTTTTAGAGAGAGAGAGTCTAAGACGAGCTTGATGAAAAATTTGAACAATAATGCAACATTTTCTCTCTCTAATCTATATATATATATATATATATATATATAGATGCAATGAATATGGCTGCTAGGTGGCTGAAATGTGCTGGCTTTTGTCACATGGAGTGGTTGAAGTTGTTCAACAACTTAACCTATTGTCAAACCCTACATTTTAGCCTCAATTATGTAAGAGGGGCATTTTTGTCATTTGGTTTTTCATTTTAATGGCAAAATTATAATCTTGACAAACCCTTAGGGTTTAGGGTTTGGACCATTTTAGGATTTAAAAGTAATTCTAGAATTTCCAAGCTAGGGTTTTAAAAAAATAAATAATAAATTAATAAAATTTTAGTTTCTAGAATACAAAATAAAGATTTCTAATTAATTAGGTTTCTAATTAATTAACACATTACTAATTATGTTTTAGATACAGTAATTAACATTAAACTTTCCAAATCAACAATTAGGGTTTACAATTTAAATAAATTAGGGTTTATAATATAAATATTAGAGTTTCAAGAAATTAATATTTCTAAATATTAATTAGGGTTTACCTAATCAATATAAAAATTATATAATACATAACATGCATGCACCATATAACACAGTTATAGAACAGTGTCGAACTCAACTTGAGTTTTAAATTAGGATTTTTCATTTAGCAATTGGCTAATTATTATTTAGGGTTTCTAATTTAAGAAATTAGGATTTTAATTTCTATATCACCAGTCGTTAATCACATTATTGTGATTACAAATTCTCAAAGTCGTGAATGACTTTCGCTTTAGAGTTTCAATTCAATTAGGGTTCCAAAATTATAATTAGGGATTATAATATAGAATAATAATAATAATAATAATAATAATAATAATAATAATAATAATAATAATAATAATAATAATAATAATAATAATAATAATAATAAGGGTTTTGAATAATTACAATTCTCCCTAATTAGGGTTAATACATAAACACCGATCATAAATCACATTAACATGATTACATAACAGTCTTAAGGCGGCATTCGGCTTTAACTTAGGGTTTAACAGGTTAAACTAGGGTTTTGGCATTTTACACCATAATTGACCAACCATTGTCATTCCACAAACATACAGTACATATTTATAACACTGAAAAATCAAAATATTATAATATTATAATATTATTATCATTCCTTAATTCAGACCCATAATTAGGGTTTGATAGTAATATAATAAAAATGTTCCACACATTAACCTTACACACATAACCATACTTATCTATAACACTGACAAATAATAATATAATATTATTATTTTTATTCCTTGATCAAAACCGAGAACTAGGGTTTGAATTCCATATCTGATTTATCTGTCATAATTAACCTTATAATTAAGTAAAAATAATTTACTTAATATCTTGAACACAAATTCATATAATAAAATAAGTATTATAAAAATTCTATATTCATATCATATGTTATTCAATTAATATAATTATCATATTTTCAGGGAAAATAAACATTAAAAACATTTTTATTATAAAACTAATTATTATTATAATATAATTTATAATGAGAAATAATAAAATTATTCATAACCATTCATATAATAAATATATTTTATATTCATCACACAAATACATACATAATACCTTTCATGCATTTTTAACTTTAAAATAAATAATTATTCTAAAATTATTTCATATATTATTTAAATAATATAAGATTATATTTTCCTTAAAAAATAATTAATAAAACATTTCCAATAAGGAATTAATTATTATAAAAATATAATTGACAATAATCAATAATTCTAAAATAAATTTATTTGCAATACTTAATGTAATAAATAAATTTTATTTATCACACATATATTTATAATTACACATTACCTTGACACATATCATTCATATTTATTTTAATAAATAAATAAAAAATTTATACGCAAAATTTATGATTTATTTATATAGAAAATATCGGGTTGTCACATTCACCCTCCCTTATAAAGATTCCGTCCCCGGAATCACCATTTTAAAACCTATACATACCAGGGTACATAGCATACACAATCATTCCAAGTAGATCTCGATCATGGTTGATCGATCCGATCTTTAACTATTCAGCAAAAAGCTTATCTATCCTTTTAAACAGAAATTTGATTTCTAAGAGAACTCAAATTCCTCCTTCAAAATAATTTATAAAAATAATTTACTATATAAAAAAAATATATAATAAGAAAATAAAAATTGGTTAGATTAATACCTGGAGTTGCATCCCCGGCTGCCATGATATCTTGAACAGTAACGCTGAAGACGCTTGCGGTTGATTTCGTTGGTTTGTTTGTTGAAGTTGATCCCGTTGTCGCCAATGTCCTACTGCCTTGTTCCGTATTCACATTTCTTGTTTCTATTTCCTTTCTTGGACAGTCTTTCACCTTATGCTTCATTGATTCGTACACAACACATTCATTATACATTCCTGGATTGGGACAATTGGGAAAGATATATATCCCTTCTGTCCTTATTTTCCACACACAAACTTTTCTTTTAATCACATTCCTGGCTTATTTTTGGTATTATCGAAATTATTTTCTTTTATCATATAGGTGACAAAAGTTATCTTTTGCCCCTCCGTTATCCTAGCTATCACATATGTTTTAACACGGTCGGTTGATCTTCTACATCCTGGCGATACGATTGTCTTGAAGTCTTTGAAGTTTGTCAATCGATTGCTTGGTTGATTTCCCGCGACTGGTATTCCGTTCTGCATAGCTTGATCGTCCGCATTCGTAAAAATTTCGATGTCGGGTCTAGTTATCCTCCAACTTTGTTCACAGGTCCTTCTATCATTTGGTTTCGTTTTTTTTCGTTTTGACGGCATTATCATAAATTATTTTTACATTCTAAGCCTTATCGTAAACGCTTAACATATAACGCAAAACTTTCTATTCAAAAAATCATGTACTCAAAATATTATATTTTGAAAACTCGGTCTACTATAACAACCAGTGACCAAATAAATATCTATTATCTTTATACCAACTTATCCCATTAATCCAACATAGATCCATATTCATAACACTTGACATGCCATAGCACATAGTGCTCTAAACATTCGCTATCCCTTTGTGACTTGAAAGTCGGGAATTGCTGCCATAACTTATACAAAATATTACATTATACCAACATACCTATCATATATACCACCTAAAATCATACATATCCAACTAATACTAATACTACCTATTCCTTACACACTTACTAACGATCAATTTCTTGGTAACCTATCTATTTCCATTATCCTCAATGTCCATTCACACACAACTATACCTAATTTGTCACAACTTATAACACATTCTGAGTTTAAGAACTCATCACAAACATATGAGTTTAAGAACTCACCATAAATATAGGAGTTTACGAACTCAACATTGACCACTTATAATCCTTTAACTATACTTTACCTATCAGTTATACTTAGCGTTTCTTGATCCAGTACTATACTTTCTAAAATAACCACCTCTTTGAGGTAGCTTTCAATGTGAGCCTTTATTGCAGTTATTGACTTTGATATTTGCTCGGTCATGGAGGTTAACTTATTCTTTACGACTTAAGGGTATCCTAATTCTGTTCCTTTCTAACACCTACACACAAAAATTATCTCGACTAGCAATTTATAAATACACACAACACATAAAGGTTCTATATAAGTTATCTTTTAGTTTGCTTGACGATGAATTTATCCGATTCATCTATCTTTAAACTCTATATGAGTTATTTATATTTTTAACGTTTCCCTCTGTTCTAAGGTTATAGTCTAAAGTCTAACCCACCTAAGGTTTCTAACCCTATAGCTCTGATACCAACCTGTAAAGTCCCCGAACCCGGATACTTGAAACCCGAATTCGGTACCTCACGATACCATTTCTATGAGCGAAATAATTACTAATGATATTACCAATAATATAAATTTCAAACTTAACTTACATTTATCAGAGTCTAATCCCAAGTACGCAACCTTTACTACATTTTTACATGTTATATAATACATATCATTAATTTAATAAAATCTATATATTACAAATGATACCAATAACATGTCCTGTTTGCTTTACTTTTCACTTGGTCTTGGCCGAACTTTCCAGTTCTTCACACTTAGCTCAAAACATTTAAATGAAGCAAGGATGAGCATTTGAGTGTCCAGCAAGTATTATATATATATAAAAGCTGAAAGAATTCAAATGTTTTCTTTATAATATTCTTCTACAACAGGTCAATGGTTGTGAAGTAATCTGTACCAATAACAATAACATAACAACCCTCTTTCAAATTTTTGAAACTATGTATTGTCTATACATGGGGTTTCTGTGACACATTATGAACATTGTTTTCATTTTCGAAAGGGTTTAAACAGAAATTCATCTGTAAACCGGTCATTGCTTACGGGCATGAGGGTGTACATCCCATAGGCCCTGTATTGATCAATACTACATTGCTAGAACGATATTATCATTCATCCTTTGTCCGCCGTAGCGCATAAAAATTTTCCCATTATCGGGATGTTCATACCTGTCGGGTTTTTATAACAAAGGTCTTATATAATTCAACATATATGTATATCAAAGGTGTATCAACATGTGATTAAATACAATGATTATCCAAGTGGGGACACTTATATAATCATTTATAGAAATTAACGAACAGAATATATATCTGAATTATAATATATTAACATGTTGATAATCAATGGGCGTATATAATATAAATTTAACAATCTGTACAGTAATAGTATAATTCTGAAACATTCTTATACTTGTCCATTGCATAAAGAAAATGCAAAGTTAGGATACTTGCCTGATGCACTGCTTACAATTACGCAACTTAGAATTATCTTTTCTATCACGACCTATCATTAATCAAATCATTTATTCGATTAGAACAATATACCTTAACACATAGTAGTGCATTTCGCAGTCAGCACATAACCTAATCACCTTATCACACATGTTTCACAATCATGACATCACAAACAAACATCAACTCATTCCTAATCACATTTTCACACAACTTTATCCACCATTGAATCACAAATAAAATAATTAACTAACTAAATTTTTAAGTCCAGGTCAATTTCTGAACCATGTCGGTCTACCGACATCTTTATCGGGTAATTATCGAGTCTAAGACTCTAAACAGTTGTTCAATATCCATTTAGACTAATTAAATAACAGTCATATCATTTTTCATGACCTTATAATAATTATAAAATAATTATTACCATTTACCATAATTTTTTGAAATATCAGAATCATTATTAAATGATTTAAATATCAAACAATTCTATTATCATCAACATTTAATTAATATAAAATTATTAATCAAACCATTGCCAAAATATTAAAGTTATTTATAATAAATTAAAATATCTGTAAAGTACTTATATTACCCTTAAATGATTTTTAAAACATTTAAAATCATTATTAAATAATTACCATTAATATTTAAATATTAATGAACTATTTATCCCGATATTAAAAGTCATTAATTATAACTTAAAATATTTTTAATTCATTTATATCTTTTTTTAAATGATTTTTAAATAAATAAAACCATTTTAAAACTATTTATTTAATATAATTATTAAATAAACTTAATATCATTAATCATTAAATAAATATCATTAATATTAAATCATTAATGAAATTATCCTTTAAATATTAAAAGTTATATTTTATAACTTAAAATATCTTTAAATACTTTATTTTCATTTAAAATGTTTTTTTTAATATTAAAATCATTTTTAAACTAATTTATTTAATATAAATATTAAATAACTTTAATATCATTAAATATCATTAATTAATGAATTTAACCTTTAAATATTAAAATTTATATTTTATAACTTAAAATATTTTTAAATACCTTATTATTATTTAAAATGATTTTTAATATAATAAAATCATTTTTAATTCATTTATTTAATTCATTTAATAAATAACTTAATTATCATTAATATTAATTTATTAATGAAAATTATCACATAATATTAAAAGTTATCAAAAATAACTTAAATTATTTTCTTATACCATAATATAATTTTAAATGATTTTTCAAATATTAAAATCATTTTTAAATAATTTATTTAATATTATAATTAAATAAATTAAATACTTTTAATATTCCAAAAATATTAAATATTTATGAAATATATTTAAAATAATTAAAAACTACTTTTTTCTATTTATTAAATAATTTCCAGAAAATAAATTACTATCTGTCGCTAAAGACCACCTATAGCGAAAGAACCGTCGCTATAGGTGTTCTTCATGTTCTTCATGCAACCTAGATCTTCATAGCCAGTGACCGAGTGACCATGTTTGACAAACAATATCTAACAGATCATAAAGCATCTGGGTATGATATGACTTTGATCGTGTAGTATAAATGTAATACTACAAATATCAGCAACAATATTAATCAAACAACATAACACAATTGAGATCTAGGTTTCCGAAATGGCTGTCAGAGCTGTTCATCATTTCTGGGTTACCCAGAAATGACGAACAGTTCGAGTGGCCACTTTTAGGCTTCTACTACTTGTGATTTGTGTGATGTTTAAGTGATCTAAAGGTACCAGATTGTAGACAACATTTAATACTACAAATATATCACTTAACATCAACAAAATAACTACAGAATAGCCAGATTCGACTCGGTCAAACCATGCCAAAGGGTTGTTCTTCATGAGTTTTGAAAATTCCCAGAAATGAATCCGTGACCGAGGGGTTAGGTTTGACCATCCACTATGTCCCATATGTTTGTTATTTAAGAGATACAAAAGTACAGATATAAAGTACATATTACAAGTTACAACTTAGATACAAAAACAAGAACATATCATCAAAACACTACCAGATCCGTGCTCATAAAAATCCTGTCAAACATATCTGGGCTCATTCTGGGTTACCCAGAACATGGCCAGTCATGGTTGGTCAACGGTATTTGACCATCCATATCTTGCAACCAACAACCGATCTGACTCTGATTTTAGTTCTAGAGAAAAGATCTCACAACATACTACAAGACCAAACATTAAAACAACAAAAACATAAAACATAGAAAGATCTACATGACCTGACATTTGGTTGTCAAACATGAAAAACAAAATTTCCAGATTTGCAAAAACACTAGATCTGAGCTTATAGATGTTATGGATCCAACATCTATCAACCCAGATCACTTAATAACACTACATACAACATATATTAACACTTAAACATAACTTTTAACAGAGGATCAAAGTTCGAAATTTATGATTAGGTTTTATACCTTTATGCATCGATTCTTGAATCTGAACTTTAAATGTATTAAGGTTGATGGCGGGGCTTCAATATAGGACTGATATACTATATAATTTTGAAGCTTTTAGAGAGAGAGGGTCTAGGATGAGCTTGATGAAAAATTTGAGCAATAATGCAATTTTTTCTCTCTCTAATCCATATATATATATATATATATATATATATATATATATATATATATATATATATATATATATATATATATATATAGATGCAATGAATATGGCTGCTAGGTGGCTGAAATGTGCTGGCTTTTGTCACATGGAGTGGTTGAAGTTGTTCAACAACTTAACCTATTGTCAAACCCTACATTTTAGCCTCAATTATGTAAGAGGGGCATTTTTGTCATTTGGTTTTTCATTTTAATGGCAAAATTATAATCTTGGCAAACCCTTAGGGTTTAGGGTTTGGGTTAGGGTTTGGACCATTTTAGGGTTTAAAAGTAATTCTAGAATTTCCAAGCTAGGGTTTGAAAAAAATAAATAATAAAATAATAAAATTTTAGTTTCTAGAATACAAAATAAAGATTTCTAATTAATTATGTTTCTAATTAATTAACACATTACTAATTAGGTTTTAGATACACTAATTAGCATTAAACTTTCCAAATCAACAATTAGGGTTTACAAATTAAATAAATTAGGGTTTATAATATAAATATTAGAGTTTCTAGAAATTAATATTTCTAAATATTAATTAGGGTTTACCTAATCAATATAAAAATTATATAATACATAACATGCATGCACAGTATAACACAGTTATAGAACAGTGTCGAACTCAACCTGAGTTTTAAATTAGGATTTTTCATTTAGCAATTAGCTAATTATTATTTAGGGTTTCTAATTTAAGAAATTAGGATTTTAATTTCTATATCACCAGTCGTTAATCACATTATTGTGATTACAAATTCTCAAAGTCATGAATGACTTTCGCTTTAGAGTTTTAATTCAATTAGGGTTCCAAAATTATAATTAGGGATTATAATATAGAATAATAATAATAATAATAATAATAATAATAATAAGGGTTTTGAATAATTACGATTCTCCCTAATTAGGGTTAATACATAAACACCGATCATAAATCACATTAACATGATTACATAACAATCTTAAGCCGGCATTCGGCTTTAACTTAGGGTTTAACAGCTTAAACTAGGGTTTTGGCATTTTACACCATAATTGACCAACCATTGTCAGTCCACAAACATACAGTACATATTTATAACACTGAAAAATCAAAATATTATAATATTATAATATTATTATCATTCCTTAATTCAGACACATAATTAGGGTTTGATAGTAATATAATAAAACTGTTCCACACATTAACCTTACACACATAACCATACTTATCTATAACATTGACAAATAATAATATAATATTATTATTTTCATTCCTTGATCAAAACCCAGAACTAGGGTTTGGATTCCATATCTGATTTATCTGCCATAATTAACCTTATAATTAAGTAGAAATAATTTACTTAATATCTTGAACAAAAATTCATATAATAAAATAAGTATTATAAAAATTCTATATTCATATCATATGTTATTCAATTAATATAATTATCATATTTTCATGGAAAATAAACATTAAAAACATTTTTACTATAAAACTAATTATTATTATAATATAATTTATAATGCGAAATAATAAAATTATTCATAACCATTCATGTAATAAATATATTTTATATTCATCACATAAATACATACATAATACTTTTCATGCATTCTTAACTTTAAAATAAATAATTATTCTAAAATTATTTCATATATTATTTAAATAATATAAGATTATATTTTCCTTGAAAAATAATTAATAAAACATTTCCAATAAGGAATTAATTAGTATAAAAATATAATTGATAATAATCAATAATTCTAAAATAAATTTATTTGCAATACTTAATGTAATAAATAAATTTTATTTATCACACATATAATTATAATTACACATTACCTTGACACATATCATTCATATTTATTTTAATAAATAAAAAAAAATTTATACGCAAAATTTATGATTTATTTATATAGAAAATATCGGGTTGTCATAGAATGTGACAACTCAAAAATTTCTAAAATCTTGAATGATTAGAATAAAGGTTAAAGAATAAAACCTAGATGAGAATTTGTTTAAAATTTTCAAGTAAAACCTATATGGTTTGATATTCGAATGTGAATAGAGAAAATATGGGTTACAAAATTTCTAAACCCTAGAAATGAATTAATATGTACTTGAAGGAATATCAAGAATAAGGTATTACGATACCTGTAAATTCGATGTGAATGAAATAGTCTAAGAAGTGTTATATAAGTACATATGGAAATTTTATTATTAGAGATAAGATTTCACATGAAGAGATGCTATGAGATTAAACGAAGATGAGTATATATATAGAACTATATATACTTAGTAAGGTGCTATATATATTTTAGCAAGTGGAATGATGAATCGAGTTAATGATATTAAGGATCCGGATAAAACTATGTTAGTAATTAACATAGCTTGAGTGTTGGCCTTGACTGACAAATAAGAATTTGAATAAGTATAAAGTCGTTAGTTAATACGATTAGTAATGAGAATGGAGTAATTTAAAACTCAAAATTTGAGTTAGAGATAGAATTTTAAAGCATGGACTGCTCGGTTGCGTCCGGAATGTCATGTGTAGTCAGAATGGACAGTAAACACAAAATGTGTAAAGGTTGACTTTTGTTTAAAGTCAACAGTTGACTTTTTATGGAGAAAAGTCAAAATTAGTGTGAGAAGTGAAATATGTTATGATTATGTGAATTATGGATATGAGTAAATAAATATACATTATATAACGTGAATACATTTATTTTGTATATAGGAGTGAATTAAGAATTAAGTTATGTAACCTAATATATATATTAGGTGTGATAATTAAATAACCTAAATGGTTATCATTATTAGTGGTCCTAATATTTTATTTTTATACTAGTGACCTAATTTAAGAGAATTGTGGAACATGTCACAATGTATTAAATTATTTTGTTCGAATATGTGAGTAAAGGAATATGAAGATTATGTGATGGTTTATATTTGTTTAATTATATAAACAAATAAAATAAACTAATGTGATCCTAATTATATATTAGGAATGAAGAATTTAATAACTTAAGGGTTATGAGATGAGAAAATTATGGTAGTTAGAATATATACCAATTATAAGAGATTTATTTTATACATCTCAGTTACTTAATTTTATAGCCTAATTATAGCAAGTCTAATTAGGTTAAGAAATTAAATGTACTTAAGTAAGAATTTTTATTTCACTTGAGTGCATGTAAACCCTAAATAAAGGATAAGGGTAGAATGGAATAGAATTAAAAGTAATGGGCTATAGTAATGTCATAGCCCAATTAATCTGAATAGAGTCCAAGAGAAGTGGATTAAATGGACTAAAGGGGTTATATTGTTTAAACAAGTCCAATTAATTAATTAAGCATGAGACTTGTAGATAATATGGTTTAAGGGAGATTAAATTATTAATCTAGCTCATTATATTATGTGTGGGACAAGAATTATAATGACCCAATCTAATTTGTAGAAGGCTAATTTTATTTTTGTTAGTAGGTAACACAAGTAAAATGGCTAGCTCAATGGAATTAATTTATGGCCTAAACTAAGCCTACTTGTGGGAAAATAGTAATAATATTAAAAAAAAATTATATTAAGTTAAGAGATATATTTTTATTATCTCAAGTTATTAAATTTTATAACTTAATTAAAATAAGTTTAATTGGGTTATAGAATTTAATGTAATAGAGTGATGATTTAAATTCTAAATATTTAGAATGGATACTCTAATTAATTATTTGAAATGGATACTCTAATTAAATATTTAGGGTGAGTAAAATTGAAAATAATTGGACCATATAAATATTACATGGTCCAAAAGATTAAGTGAAAGTTCAAAGGATGAATTAAATGGCCCAATTTTAAAACCAATTGAAGAGTGGCATTTTGAACTTTGGATATGTTAACTAAAGCATAAAAAAAATTGTAAGATTTTTAAGGCCACATGGCCGGTTAAGAAGAAAAAAAAAAGAAAGGAAGGAAAAAGATAAGGATGAGAAGAAATAAGAGAAGCAAAAAGAAAAGAAGAAACGTGAAAAAGAGAAAGAGAAAGAAAAGAGAAAGAGAGAAGAACGGGAGAAAGAAAAAGAAAGAAAGGGAGTGGCGGAAGCCATGAGAGAAGAGGAAAGATGGAGAAGATCCACCATAAAGAAGAAGAAGAAAGAGAATAAGAAGGTATAAAATTATTTTCCTAAACTTTCCTCTAATTATTTTTTTATGAAATTAATGATGGGGGTTTTTGATTATGAAGTTCAAACCCTATGATCTATGTATTTTTCATGTATTCAAGTATGGATTTACTCATTTTTGATGTTGATTTGGGTGGAATCAAAAGAATAAAGAAATTTTATTTTCTAGATTTGAAACTGAAATTTCAACATACTTTGAAATTTCACCGTTTTAAATCTATAACTCCTTTTTGTGATCCGTCAAAGAGGGGTGTTAGATATATGTGTGTAGTAGTTAACCCAAGTGATAGCACTAAAAAATGTTTAGTTTACATGGGGTAGTGACTGATTTTGTGAAAACAGTCCCGTTTTTCTAACAAAAAATGGATAGTTTCGGGGCAGTCTGAAATGGGGGTAATTTCGTCCAATTTTTTTTGCTTTAAAACTTCTGGGCTATTGGTATGTTGTAGTACACTGATTAAGCTTTCCATAGACTCCGGAACGGACTAATTCCGGCTCCAGATGAGGTAGTTATGGCGTTCGGAAGGTGCGTAATCAAAACTGTTCACCAATCCCGAAGAGCCTCCTTTGTTAAAATTTTTGGACTGATGTGTTCGGATTTTGGGGAAACATCGTGAGACAAAAGTTGTAGCCCTGGAAGTTATCTTCGCGTGGGCTCAAGAATCGCTCAAAAATGTTTTAAAACGCGAGAGTTATGGCTGTTTTAGCGAGTCTGGGTAAGATCCAAACATATTGAAAATCAAATTGTCCAAAAAATAGGAAAAATGCGATTTATGATGTGAGACCCTTGAGCATGGCGTTTGCAAGTTCGTAATGAAATTTTGGGTCGGGTTTGAGGTGTTGTGATGTTTGTGACATTTTAGAATCCTTAAAATAGTTTATTAATTATGAAATAGAAAACAATTGAAATAAATTGTTTATTTATGTGATTAATGACTTAAGTTATTTTTATATGACTAATAGTATTGTATTGAGATATTATTAGTAGTATTTGAGGGAAATGTTATTAAAAGGTTAGTAACATTAGTATAAAATATTATTGCATATTAATAATATTCGACGGGAGATTAAAATAAGAGATTTATGTTATTTCTCAACATAATTGAATCTACAAGCTAAAAGCTAAGCTTGGGGCTGTTGAGCCAAGTTTGGGTTGCTATTATTTTATGAGGCTGTTTAGTATTGCTTGGAAATATGATGGGTTAAAAAACAAATAATAATAAAATTGATTGTGTGGTCAATGGGAATATTAAAAATATAATTGTACAAGTTATATGACATGTTTGTGTGGTGAATACGTTCATATATAGTGTAAAATATTTATATACTCAAATGTGAGAGACCTTTATTTGGTTTAGAAAGGTTAAAATGAATTAAGTTTCTAAATAAACTAATATTCGTTTTGAGTAAGAATAAGTAATATTGGTTTGTATAAAACTAATAATTGTTATTGATGAATATACATGTATGTTTTGTAACATATTCGATTATCTAATATGTGTGTGCATGTAAATATAATTCTGTAGGAATTGTGGAGAAACTCTAAGTTAAATTTTGTGGTAATCTCCAATCAATGCAAGTTTTTCGGTTCTATGATGTTTGTGGATTAAATGTGATTATGTGGTGAGTTACATACCATATTTTATGAATTGTTAAAGTCAAAATATGACTAAGTTAATTGGGTTATGGAACTCAATTTATATGTGATATGTGATAGCACGTGTTGTATAATGTAACTCGATAAATTAGAAATGTATAATGCATGAATGTATGATTTGTAAGGAATTATTGTTGCATGTGGGATATGCATAGTAAAGAATACATGTTTCAGGCATATATGCATAATAAAGGAAATATAGTGCATATGGAATTGTGTGCTATGTGAAACATGATAGACTGTTAAATTTGCTGGGCTGTCGAGCTCAATCTTGCAAACACAAACTTTTTGCAGGTTAATGATGTTAGGCAATATTACTTGCTATACCGATGATGAAGATTGAACGATGTGCAAAAATGAATACATTTTCTTGAATTAGAAATGGTATAAATCTATGATTGATAGTTGTGACAAATGTAATTGGCAGTTATGTATAGTTTGAAATGTTGAATGGTTAAAGAATGTTTATTCTGAAATGAGAATAGATATGATTCTAAAATGAATGAATCATCAATATAAAAGATATGAAGTATTGAGACTTAAGCTTTTAATACATTTACACAGATTATATAAATCATATAATAAATATGATTTTAGTATAAGAAAGAATTGTAAAGGTTGCGATTCAGGGAATGGATGACTGAAAAAAAAATTAATTATTCTGAAATTTTTAGCTATTTTAACATTAAATAATATTTTAAAGCTAGAACAAGGTAGTATTAACGCACAAGATCGGGAAGAAAAATAGTCTCGATTTTGCGGGGCGTTACACCAATGCCAGAGCTGGATCGATTAAAAGAATCTGCCTCTGATAGATCTCTGCCAAAATGTCTGATGAAAAAATGTGTTCGGTCCAACCTCTAGGTTAAACTGTCAATCTACATCAAATGAGTGGGCTCTGGGATGTGAGTAATCCAGTCTGTCATCATAATAGACCCAGGACCATATCTCCCATAAACTGTGTGGTGTGGGTCTGAACTCCAATGGTGCAAGGGAACCACCAGCGATAGAAAGCCTCCTGAGTAAAAGGGTCCTCTAATAAAGTGAAGGCACCTAAACCCATTAAGAGAATCACAATGATCGACTGAGATAATGGCCAATTTTGCCTAGCAGTGGAAAGAATGGAATGCAAATCTCCCCTGTAGTTCTTTCGATAACACTCTCTCCTAAATAGAGCTCCCAGCCTCCATCAGTCAGGAGAGGAATTCGATGGGTGGATAGTACATACTCGACATTAGTCAGAAAGCCATCCTCAAAGCCTACTGTCAAATGGTCCTCGAAATAGGGAACCCATGTGATGACATTGGCTGTCAATAACTCCAACTGCAAATGAGAATAGGAAAACTCCTCGGCTACAGGAACCTTTGCAAGAATGCAGTAATGCCATCTCCATCCTAACGGATAAGTCTCCAGACATAATTTAGTAACGGATGAAGATAGGGAAGCCTCTCATAGTCCCAAAACTAAAAATGCCAAGATCAAATATCTTCTGTCATGAAAACTGACAGCCCGAGCGGGGGAAAATGAAAGATAAAGAGAAAATACTCACCAACAAAAATGGGTGAAAGTCTAGCCAAGACTCCGTCACGCACAAGATCTAGGAGGGGAGAGACGGGGAATTCCTTCGCTAGTATGACCTACCTAAGTTTATTTGGTATTTAATTGGTTGGTCAGAGTATAGGGATAATATATGATATGTCAATTAACCCTTGTTTTGTGACAGTGTTAAATTTGCGGAGTTATCCCGGTTTGCATCCCATTTGGTCGATAATGAGGAGCAAATTACTCAAATGTTTCTAAGAGGTTTGAAACCCGATATACGTCAATACCTTATTTCTCACAAACTTTGTTTATATTCCGAAGTTGTGAATATGGCTCAGTTATTGGAGCGCAATAATGAGTCAGCACAACCAAAAGGCAACGACCAACAACACGATAAAAATCTTACCATTGGCAATGGCCATCGGAACAACGATAACCATCGTGGAGGAAATTATCATGCAAAGAATGGTAACCACTTCGGTGGTAATCATGGCCAAGATAATAGAAGAGAAAAATTCAAGAAGAGATGATTTAACGATGATGGGAAGACGTCGGCAGCAACAACAAATTGTAGGGGAGGAGAACGACCGCCAGTTAGATGCTATAGATGCAGAGAAGAGGGACACATAAGTCCAAACTGTTCATAGCCCTCCAAGGTATGTTTTAGATTTGGAAAAGATGGTCACATAACTTGATTTTGTCCTGTAGCGAAATCAAGTCCAGGTGAGATGGTGGCACCAAAGGCGGATACGGACAAAACCAAGTCGGTGATTTCAGGAATAGCATTTTTCGTCACTTCTGAAAAAGCGAGTAACTCGAACAAAGTTAGCACGGGTTAGTTAAATATAAATTCGTGCGAAGTCTTTACCTTATTAGATACCGGTTCTACCCATTATTTATCTCTCTTGATTGCGCTCAACGTTTAAATTTTACTCCTGAGAAATTAAACTTTGACTTATCTGTTGAAACTCCGTTAGGAGAAACCTTCATTACCTCCACTGTTTATAAATCTTTTTTGATTCATATCGATACCCTCACGTTACCTGTCGATCTTGTCTCTTTGAAAATACTTTCCCTTGATGTGATTTGAGGAATCGATTGGTTAACTACTCATCATGCTTTTCGTAAGGCTGTTAGCTTTCATATTCCGAACCAACCTTTTATGCGAATTCAAGCAACCAAACCACTAAAGTCAATCACTGTTATATCAAGCCATAAGTAAAGAGCCCCGAGCCTTCGCTGGTGGCTTCCAAGTCTTGGAATACACCGAAGCTAGAATATTCGTAGGGAACATCGTGAATAACGGTGGCAAGTTGATAGATATCAATGTGACGTGTTATCCAAGTCTTGGATGAGAGTCACATTTTTTAAATGATATTTTTATTGTTAATAAATTTCTTGACGTATTCTTGAAGACTTCTTAGCCTACCCCTAGAGCGTGTAATCTAATTTTGTATTTACCCCATTACAAAACCCATTTCTAAAACCCTCAAGTATTTCTTCACCCAAAATGAACGTATAATGTGCCAAAGACATTGGCTCGAGCTGTTGAAGATTACGATCATACCATTTAATATCATTGTGAAAGAGCAAACGTGGTAGCTGACGCGTTGAGTAGAAGATCATATGCGTTTAAAAGTGCGAATATACGAACCTACATGAAGATAACGAATATACGATTAGAACCAACTTTAGTTGGTAATGTTAAAACTGCTCAAGCTACATACTCAGAGCTGATGAATGTAAAGAAAAAGGTTCAAGAGGGCGTTATTCTAGAAGCAAAAATTGTTGAAGAGAGGAAATCTCAACCCTCAATTTTATTGGCCCATTTCAAATCCTTGATCGAGTAGGAACTGTGGCTTATAGACTCGTTTTGCCGCCAAGTATGTCGCGTGTTCATAACATTTTTCACGTATCGATGTTACGTAAATATGTGGATGACCCGAACCACATTATTAAATTACAATTACACGATATAGCAGAAGATTTAACGTATGAGGAGATACGAAGGATCGTATTCAACACTCAAGGGTTATATGTCAAGAGTTAGAATATGACGAAGTGTCCTCATCCGTTCGGCATACCAGGTACGTACGTAAATTTCGAGACGAAATTTCATAAGGAGGGGAGATTGTAAAATCCCAAATTTTATGAATAAAGATTTAATTTTCTTGAAATATTTATTTTAAAATTATGGTGTGGATTTTAGATAATGTTATAGTTGTGGGTAATATTTATAAATTTTGCAAAGTATGCAAGTTGTTATATTATATTCGATTGGTCGGAGAATATTCTTTGAGTCGTGGAATATTCGAACGATGGCACAATCATTGGTGAACCCCACAACAAAAATATTTTTATTAAAATAACGACAGAAGTTTTCTTGTTAAAAATGTTAAACTACTCTGTAGTAAAAGTACAGTAATACGCGTGGTTGCATAGTAGCACACGATAATGATTATTGATGCTTACGTGAGAAGTCACTCAGTTTTATTCAATTATTGCTACAGTAATTGTGACGCCCCCAAATTCGGGTATCTTTCAACCCGACATATGGTGCTACACTATACTCATAACCATACAACCATTCCTTTGAAATACAACAAAATGAATGTAATTACTATCTTCTTATTACAATCAAAATATAATCCTTCCCAGGTTCATAAACTGATTACATCGTTTGTTGTTCATAATGTATAATACATACAAACATACTAATCTATTACACGATGGCTAAGCATCCATCTTAGCTTTGCCCTTATCTCTCTTAGCATTCTCAGTACGTTCATCCTTAACTGCAATTATATAATTCACACAAGAAGTGAGCATAACAGCTCAGCAAGTTTAACAAAGGATACAATAATACCACATTCGTGAATTATATAACAATTCATACATAACTGAACAAATAGTTATGAGGTATTATCAAACAATAATACTCTAATAGTTCATAACATCAATTCCCAAGGTATAGAGTAGATTAGGAATTTCTAAACCAGTCGATAGACCATGAACAATAGCTTCTATTTTTATACTTGAAAAGGATATCACAACACTAAGGCTGTACATCGGCATTACGTACGAGCACTTCTAGGTGATCAGCCTATAGTACTCTATGTGGATCGACACTCATTCGTTAAACGTATTTACGTTTAACATTTGGAAAACTCGCATTCCCATCAAATAATCGATGAAAAATACTTTTGTTTGTTCATAGACAAAACTTACCTTCACATCCGTACCAATCACTTGGCATAGGATAAAGTTAAAATTTCTATATAGAAAGATATGAATATCAATCAACCTATATACTACGAGTAGTCTAGCCGAGTTAAATCTGGCATTGACCCTTTCTTTAAAACCAATCGTGCAATTCGATACAATGAATCACATAAAACTTGGCTAACTTGAAAGTTAGACAAGCGTTAAGAAAACTTGCCTTTCAGCGTCTTAAAATAACTTATTCGACTAACCACAACCTTTACAGAATCTATATGATATATTCACATAGCACACTATAATTAGCTATCAAACAATTATTCACACTGTTCCTACCAACTTCTTTCTCTTCTATGTCTTAGTTAACTTAATATTATTATTAAAGTCAACTTGACTTATTACCCTTCGTCCCAGCTTATTAATTAACTTACGTTATTAACCGGAATCTAACATTGTTGGCGAAGTACCAACATTGTTTACCGATTAGGGTTCATCGATAACACTTCTTGTTCACCATTCATAACATACTAACATGCAATCAATTCCTAAGTTCAATACCATATACCTTAGTATAGGTAGTATAAGAATAGTTTTAATACACTTATGAAGTGCACAAACATTACTCCTATATATCCCTGAACAATTGAAGTTAAAATCCTAAATCATCTATCGAAAACCCTGCACCCACGCCGCGGCGTGACCCACTAGTTCAAGACTGGCGTTGCGCTGCCAGTTAGTAGTGGCCAGGTCCTAGTCTCGGCGCTGCGGCGCGAGACTTTTACTCTATCAGTGGTGATGTGGCGCCATTTAACAGTGGCCATCTACACTGTGCCGGCGCTGCGGTATGTCATTTAACACTCTATCTGGCGCCACGGTGCCAGACCTCAGCACTAGATAATTTTCAAAGATAAAAATTTTGGTGAGATTCTAGGAGTCATAACTTCTTTGTTATAAGTCCGATTTGGTCCGTTCAAATGCCTACACGTCATAAATGACATACTCTACGCATTAATATAAGAATTCGATACTTTTGAATCCATTAACTCAAAATTCACTATTGAGTTCAATTTCTAAGCGTTCGTAAACGTTAATAAGCGTTTAATGCTCGTTTTCTTCGTTTTAAGTCAGAATCTGATAATTCTCAAACCCACAACTCTTAAATACCCTATCTCATGTGTTGACATTGAAAAACAATGTTTTCAATTCTCACGACAACTTTCGACAAAATCACGTTTTCCACCAAGTAAAATACTTGGTGACCAAGTGTTATTCTTGCCTTGCACACCATGGGTCGGCCCACCTTTCCCACGGGTCATCCCCATGGGTTTTACCCATTCGGTGACCCACCGGTTCGATCCACGATTCGGTTTTCTTGCATTGGGCTTAACCAATCTAATATTGGGCCTTGAATTGGGCTTAACCAACTAATCCTTTTGGCTTGTTCATTCAATTGATTGAACTAAACATAATCCAACCCAAAATAATTAGCATTAAGTCTTAACTTAATTCCATAATACGAATCGTATTCTATACATATAAATCACGTGTTCTTTCCGTATAATACTCGTACGATAATTGTATTGTACTCTGTATTAACTCATCCTATTATACATATATACTAAATAGTATCATCGTAGTATAACACACACATTAACAATAACAAAATTCCTTCTACGCATTTCATTTCCTTCTCAGAAATCATTCTACTCAACCCTTAGGTTTTAAATCCGCAGGCAAAAACTTTGTTTGCCATAAATGAAACA
Organism: Panax japonicus; assembly: GCA_020205505.1. Taxonomy (NCBI): domain Eukaryota; kingdom Viridiplantae; phylum Streptophyta; class Magnoliopsida; order Apiales; family Araliaceae; genus Panax; species Panax japonicus. The sequence continues at coordinate 56,086,242 of CM035095.1, read as the reverse complement.
TTATCAGATATTTCATCTCATCTCGATATTCTATCATTACGTGTTTCTCGAAATTTCAAAATAATTCCCCGAACAGAAACGGATGAATAATGTTTATACAGGAATTTCTCGGAAATAATTTATTTTCGTCTTGGAAATTCTGAACAATTAATTCTAGAACATAGCCAGATTACTAACCAAATAAACACATCCTAGGTCACAGAATGACCTTCACATAGCTTACTCACAAAATAAATCAGTTAAATTCATTTAATTCACATAATCAAATAAAAATTTATTTGTCATAAAAATTCGATTTTCTCGGGTTTTACAGTAATTGCTGGAAAGTATTTCACGTTATTTGATTCAATTATTGTCGATATTTTATATATTATGAAATCAATAATTGAGATGACAGAGTTATTAATATTATTATTTACAATATTAACGATGTCTAGAAGTTCTTTCAAGGAGTGGTTTGGTCACCTAATTGCGCACCAATAGAGAGAAATCATTATTAGAAAGCCCCCTCTTTCTTGGGAACGATCTGGTCAATTAATATTGTGAATTATAATAATGATGATAAATATTGTTAAATATATTGAGGTATCTTTTTATGAGGTCACAGAAGTTTATATTTATATATATATATATATATATATATATATATATATATATATATATATATAAATTTTGTTTTATTATTATTATTAATCTAATAAAACAGAAAAGCTTTTTATATAAAACAGAATACTTTTATAAAGTTATTTGTTTTATTAGACAATAATTAGAATATATTATATTTTATTATGCATAGTATTTTGCATAGTAAAATCTTTTTAGAAAAAAATAGAATACGTTTATAAAGTTATTCGTTTTATTAGATTATAAATAGAATATATTATATTTTATTTAAAAGATTTTATTTTATTAGAATATTTTATTTATACTGCATATTAAATTAATATGGAACATCCGTTCAAAAGTAAATCAATCCAGACCGTTCATGATTTAGTTACTATTCAGTTCATTCTCCTATAAATAGAAGCTCATTCCTTCATTATTTCTGACGAATTCACTAAGAGAGAAACTATAGAGAGAAAGATGAACAGTATTATGTTACTTCACTACTCCTATATCCAGTTTCTTCTAAGGTAAGGGATATTATTTCTTCTGTATTCATGAAGAGAACTTCTGTTATTCCATTTATTATTATTCTGTTGGAATAACCTATATACGCGGACTACCCTATACTTGGTGAAATTCTTCTTTTATTCCATTCTTTATTATTATGTTGGAATAACCTGTCTATACGAAGTACCGCATACATGGTGAAATTCTTCTGTTATTACATTCTTTATTATTATGTTGGAATAACCTGTCTATGCGAAGTACCGCATACGTAGTGAAATTCTTTTGTTATTCCATTCTTTATTATTATGTTAGAATAACCTGTCTATACGAAGTACCGCATATATGGTGAAATTCTGTTGTTATTCCATTCTTTATTATTCTGCTGGAATAACCTGTCTATGCAAAGTACCGCATACATGGTGAAATTCTGTTATTATTCCATTATTTATTATTCTGTTGGAACATCCTGTCTGTACGTTTACGCATGACCTGGTTCCGTTATTTATTATTCAGTTGGAATATCTTATCTGTTCGTTTATGCATGACCTGGTTCCGTTATTTATTATTCTGTTGGAATATCCTGTCTGTGCATTTACGCATGACCTGATTTCGTTATTTATTATTCTGTTGGAATAACCTGTCTCTGCGGTCTATCGCATGCATGGTGATTTCTTATGTTATTCCATTCTTTATTATTCTATTGGAATAACCTGTATATGTGAATTATCACATGCATGGTGAATGATCCTTTGTATTTAGTCCTTATTAAATTGTGGAAATGATCTGTCTACGTGGATTACCGCATGGCGGGCAAAAATTCATTTGCAGTTTCATATATTCTATTATACTCAGTTGGTTAAAGTTTTGGCTTCTATACTCCATGAAATTAGTAGAATATCCTGGATATTTGCGTTTCATCCAGTATCTATAACAACCAAGAAATTCGGATCTTATTGTAAGATAATTTTATTGAATTAAATAATAAATAAAATTATATTCTATGTGATATTATGATGGTTGTCATTCTATAATCTAATAATGTTGGAATGTCGTAGTATTTAAACTATGTGAAGGAATTAAAGTGTTTGAATTTCCAAGACGAAAATAAAAGTTTCCCGAGAAATTTTTCGAAAAATACTATTCATCGGTAGTTCCTCAGGAATTATTTTTAAAGTTTCGAGAAATACGTAATGATAGAATGTCAGGGTAAGACGGATTATGTAATAATAATCTAAGTATGGAAAACGTAATATTTAGCTCGCGGACTTAATTTGAGAACATTAAGGAAGGCGAAGTATTAATAAGTTAAGTAATAATTGTATGACACGTAAGTATTGAACAAAGTAATGAAAATGAGTATAATACGAAGTATTATACAAGTTTGTATGAATACTAGATTATCGTATATAAAGAATTTGTATACGAATGAGAATACAGAAATAATACGTAAACAATACGTTTTATGTAATAAGAAATAGTATTGGACTTGTAGGATTTATTAGGAATTTGTACAAGCTCAAGTGAATTAATAGTAAGGCCCAAATGTTAATTAATGAACAAGTTAGTGTTTATTAATGCAAGCCCAAAAGCTAAGTTAATCTAAGCCCAAGTTAGGATCCAATGGATTGTTTCGATCCATGGGGCAAACCATATTAATATGGTAAATCTTGGCAATCATGTATAATGTGTAATGACCAAGACTTAGGAGTAATGGTCAAGCAAAAGATAAGAGTTGTGATTAGCAAATAATGAATAGTAAGGAGGTGGCTTAAGGAGGTGGGATGGTGTTTTGACTAAACTACCCTAGCTTTGGAAATCCTATAAATAGAAGGAGAATGCTAGTCATTTGCTAATTGTTCAAATCATTCAACAACTTATAAAGTGCTAGAGTGTTAGGAAGAGTAAGTAAGACTAAGCTACTTCTATTTGTAAGAAGAAGAAGAACACTACTTCACACGAACTTCAAGGGTAAGACTTCTTGTCCATTAATATTCTATCTCTACCATGATAGGTTGATAAGAAAAGTATGAATTAAGAAACATGAATGTTAGGAAGTAATAAGATTGATTAATTAATGAACTTAAGCCGTATAAGTCGAAAATAAGTCATTTAAATTTACATTGTTGTAAACTTATGAAGAAGCTATATGAACTTGTTATAAGTTACCTTGAGAGTTAGTAGGAAAATAAAGAACTTGTATGAACATGTATTAAGTATATATGAATGAAGTTATATGTTGAGAATATATAACAAGTGATGATTAAAAGACTTTAATTATCATAAATTATGAACAATGAAGCTAAGTAGTTTATACTTTAATAAGTTATAAGCTCATGAAAGAATAAGTCAAAATCTATAATGAAAATAAGTTGTTGTAATAAGTATGTTGAGATGTTCATATGATGAATTGAATTCATTTGAAGTAATGAACAAATCATAAGTAATGAAGTTATACCGGAAATCGCACGATTGGACGATAATCGTCGAATTCGTGATATTATCGGAATAGAAGTCAAATTTTGTGTTTGAACTTGAAAACATTGGTTTTCAAAGGACACAAGTCATATTTGGCATTCTAGAGTTGCGACTCAAACAGAGCACACTGAAATCGAGCACCAGCCCTAAGTCAATTTGTCACGCCGCAGCACGTGACTGAAACCGAGCACACTGCTAAATGGCACCGCAGTGCGACGTGAAGAGTAAGGACTCGCCCCGCAGCGCCAAGTCCGGTCTGTGCATACTGCTAACTCACGTCGTAGCACGAGTTACAGAGCAAAGGGTGGCACCGCAGCGCCGGCCCTAAATCAAAGATAGTAAGGAATGTTTATGAATATAAAGAAAGAATGTGATTAATTCAAATTGAACTTACCTTAAGGAACTTAAAGTAACATTGTTAAAACTTTGCCAAACCTTAAGGATAATATGAAATAGTTTATGATAACCTATTCGAATATGAATGTAAGTATTATGACAAGCCTGAATTAATAATAATCAAATCTAATACATGATTAGATTGAGAAAAAGGGTAAGATATAGTTGTATACATAATTGATTATATATGACCTAATGTGAGGCGTTATGTGATCATGAATTGTAGAGACTGAAAAAGACTCGAACGTAAAGTAATTATACCGTAGCAGACGCTGAAGGCAAGTATTTTAAACCTTGTCTTAGTTCAATCTGAACAAGCTTTGTAATTCATGTATCCTTACGTATGAATTAATGTACGATGAAGTTAAAGCCAATTCTTTCGGCTAGACTTAAATGCATTTGGTGGATTATTGATAATCTATCCAACTGTTATTAAATGTTGTTATCTTTTGTCAACTACTTGCTATGGTTTTCAAAAGAAGCTTGAGTATGATAAATAAATGTTTTGTCTTCATACAACAGGCACGTGAGGTTGCCACAAATTAAACGTAAATAAGTTTAATAAATGTAGTGTTGATCAACATAGAATACTATAGGTTGATCACCTAGAATTGCTCGTAAGTAATATCGGACTTACGGACTTAGTGCCGAGTTTTCCTTTTTAAACAAGAATAAAATGCTCAAGGTCTTGGACCTGAACTGATGTTTTACTGAATATTATTATTGTAAAACATTTTTAAAAGAAATATGAAGTGCAATTTTGAATCATCAATAATAATTCATAACTATTGTCCAGTTATTGAAGATATACGATTCTTATATGTCAATCATTTTGTTATTGAAATTGTTATACTTGCTGAGCTACTTATTGTGACATCCCCAAATCCATGTACTTCATTCCCACAGGATTTGGTGTTCACTTAATCAAACATTCATATCTAACTACCCAATCACAATAAAACTGGATAAATAAAACCTTTTCCATTAAAGGGTTACATAATAAAATCTCCCAGGTTATCTAACCTTTAATTACAATCATTCAAATGTGGAAATTAAATAAACTTCATTAAAAATTATTATATTAAATATTTATTGAATTATTTAAATATTTAATGGATGTGTTTATTGTGGAATAAATAATTGTTCAAATTTGAATTGATGTGGTTAATTATTTGTTAAATAAATAATTAAGGAAAATAAATTATTTTGCTAATTTAATTTAATTATTAAGTTAGAGAATTTTGATTAATTGAATTACTATTCTTTTTATTTGAAATTGTAATTAAAAAGGATGTGTTGGTGGATTAAATGAAGTTATAATTATATAGAAAATTATAATTTTGGTGGTATTGATTTATGTGATGAAGTGATTTAATAAATTGTTATTATGATTAATTTAATTAAGTTAATGTGTGACAAATAACTTTGTTATAAAGGAGTTACTAAATTAAATTAAAGGAGTTTAATTTAGTTTTGCCAAATAAGGACTATTGCTTATTAATACTTTATTCTAATTGAGTTTTACCAAACAGGGTGTAAGGATTAATGGGTTATTTTATTAGTGGTTAGCCAAACAAGCCCTATAGCTTTTGGTTTTCAAAATAATATAACTGATGTCAATAAATTAGAGTTATGTTATATAATTAATATATATATATATATATATATATATATTATATGTTATATACGTTAGTTGTTAGTATGCTCTAGAGTTAGGAAGAAAAACAAAAACATAGAGGAAGAAGAAGAAGAGAAGAAGAAAAGAAGAGTGGAAGGAAGGCTAGAGAATTGAGAAAAGAATTGGGGGAAAAAGGTTTGATAATCAAAAGGGATAGCCATCATCTTCTACAATCAAGGTATTCTCCTATTTCCTTTAGCTTTCCCTTCTCCTATTTTTATCTGTGAAATTCTTGTGATAGGATAATTGTTTATTTTATGTGTGTTCATATGATAAACCATTGTTGTAAAGTTATTTTCATAGGTTATATATGATTATAATCAATGAATTGATGATATATATGTAATTTGTGAAGAAAATATTTTTACAGAGAGTTTTTATGAAAATATATTGTTTAGCTAAAAGTAGAAATTAAGGGTGCATTAGTGGTTTAGTTGATAAATTGAACGTTTAATTTGTTAGAGTATGTATAATAATTGATAAAGACACTTTGAATTAGTGATTTTGGTTGAAAAATAAAATTTATAGTGTTGATTTTCATTGAAATATCAAAAAGTGAGTTTTTATCAGAAACAGTGAAATTGAATGTGCTAAATTTGTTATTTATGTTGTTGTATGGATAGAAACATGTTAGTAATTCTTGAATTTTATTTACATAAAGTTTTTATATGAATTATATGCTATTTAGTCTATTAGAAACGAGCTTGTAGGCCAAAATTGGCTTTTTCTAGCACTGTTGCCGAAGCTGTCAGACCAAACTGCATTTTCGCGGCGCGCCGCGGCGCGCCCCAGCAGTGTTAGCTTCGCGTTGCATCGTCGGTGCCATGCCGCAGCGCAGCTTTATACCTTTGTTCCCACACCGCAGCGCCATTCTGACTGTGTACTTTTTGTACACAAAATTTTAAGAAAAGTTATGTGATGATAGTAGGACTGCTAAATCTTGATTTTAGTAATTCTATACTGTGAATAAGTATGTTATTAACAATTAACTTGTGTTATAACTCAATTATGTGATTAAAAAGATCAAATTTTAAATGATGAATGTACTTAGTTATTTTTATAAGATGGTAATGACTAATTATGTCATGATGACATATGTTTATAGGATATTGTGATTCATATTGATTTGGTTTAGCCTGCGAGTAAGGCAAGTTCTCTAACTCTACTTTTGTAATTGGAATCAATTATTGTTCCTAATATAATAATGTAAGATTTCTAATTCTTTATCTTGTTGAACTATTTATTATTTCAATTCGATTAACTTCTGAATGATGCAAGCTTTCTAAACATTGCTTTAATGTTGACAAGTTATTCATGTATTTAACTTGTTATTTATCATGCACATTTATACTAATGTTGAGCAATTTCATCGTTCAAACTGTTACGCATGCTTAGTACCCAATTCTAATTTAACCTTGACTTAATATTGTTCAAGCAAGGCATGTTATAATTATTCAAAATATATGCTATTAGATTATTCCTAAAGCATGATTTTGGTTAACCATGTTGATTCAATTATGATTATTCTGTAATATGATGTTATTAATTCAACTAGTCCTCTAGTTGATGATCGTTGAACTTCAAATTACCCTTGAAAGCTTATCCAAACCAAACACTCTTTGGTGCGGACTTGTACTCCAAATACTGAGATAAACAACCCTATTATTATTAGGGGATAACTTACGTGTAGCGTTAAATGTTTATGCACAATACATGGTACGAAGGGCCGATCCCCCTTAGTACGAGGAGTCCTTATAGTCTTATGACTATTAAAGTTGGAGTTGAAAGATTACTCGCAACTGTGGACATAGTTCATGGTCTTATGACCCTCAGTTATAGTTATTCTACATTTTGGATTTCAGTTTCTGATTATTGATGATAAAGTACTATTCATTATTGATGAGCCTATTATTGAAAGTTATTATTACTATACTCCTGTTGATTTCATATTGTATCCAGTGAGCAATTGTTTTGCTCACTCTTGCATATTTTAAAACTCATTGCAGCTAAAGAAGAGAAGGTAGATGAACCTTCGTCTAGCAAAGGAAATGGAAAAATGTGCAAGTGATGAAGACTTATAATTTTACTATGATTGAGATGTTAGATTTTTATTATGATGATCTTAGACTTGGTTTTTATGAAGTTTATTTAATTTCCACATTTGAATGATTGTAATTAAAGGTTAGATAACCTGGGAGATTTTATTATGCAACCCTTTAATGGGAAAGGTTTTATTTATCCAGTTTTATTGTTATTGGGTAGTTAGATATGAATGTCTGATTAAGTAAACACCAAATCCCGTGGGAATGAAGTACCTGGATTTGGGGGTGTGACGGGTTGGTATCAAAGCTTTAGGTTATGAACCTTAGGTGGGGGAAAAGCCTTAGGAAGTAACCTTCGAGAAGATAGTGATGATAAACTCTTATCGAGTTTTAAGGAAGAAGTAATAAAACACTTATGTGCTTAAGTGTTCGTGAGTGTCGTGTAATGATGATTAATAACTAAAACTTAAACAATCTTGTTGTCAGGATGACTAATGTCAGAGAATCCAGTCAGACTAGGGAGGAAGGACCTCAGATGCCTAGAGAGGAGGAATCTCGTGATATTCAAGTGGTTTGGGAACAACTGATTCCACGAGAGTCAGCTCCATTACTTGCAGTGGTCGAGGATGATGATGATGATGTAGAAACAGATAAGGAAGATTCTGTGGAACTGCCGTAGACGGATGAAGAGGATGAAGAGGAAAGGATTCCACTAAACTCGATAGCTGGCCGTATATAAGATGAGGTGCATGACCGCAACGTGGAACTTCAAGATAATGTTGAGGAATTGCAAGATATAGTAGCTGAACAACAGACTTCGTTGGCATAGAAGGACGACGAGATTCAGGATCGATAAGAAAGACTGAACAATGTTAAAGAGAAGCTGGTTCACACTAAAGAAGAGAATGATCAAATGAGAGCAGAGGTTGTAGAGTTGAAGAGCAAGTTGAGAGAAGAATCTGCAAAAAGGGCATGAGCTGAAGACGCTTACAGTGAAGCTTATCAACAAAACGAAATAACAAAGGGAGACGCACAAGCAAAGAGAAGGAAGATGGAAGAAATGGATAACGTGTTCAACACCACGATCAATCGAGCTCAAGATCAGGTCATGGGTTATCCAATTCAGTTCGAGACGCTACCCTCGTTCATACTGGACCGTCGGACCATATCTTAATAGGACATCGTAGGGAGTGTACTTGAGTTATGTTATGATAAATAATTTGTTAATCCCAAGTGTATGTAACCTATGGGATATGATGATGATGTCCTGAAACTTTAGTAGTTCATGAAAATAATGTAAATAACAGTGATGCTATTGATATGATGTTTTCAAAGAAGTTTTGAATAATAGATATTATTTTCTTTATCCAAAGTGTTATGTGTTATGGACTGATTACTTTCATGGGGGCAAGCTATGTAGAAATTACTTGAAAAAGTGGAGTAATAATCTAATGAATGTAATTTTTAATAGAAAATGCCTCCAAGACGTCAACCACCCTGTCAGAGAACCGCTGAAGGAACCAGCAACGATAATGCTGAAGCTACTCCTGTTCAGCAGTTGGTGACGTTATTGACAGGTGCACTGCAAAATCAACCGCAGAATCAACCTCAGAACCAAGGTACTACGTTAAAGGACTTCAAGGCAGTTGGACCACCAGAATTTCGTGGATCCATGAACCCAGTTGAAGCACAGACTTGGATTATGGAAATCGAGAAGGTTTTTGATGTTGCTAGGGTAGAGGAGAATCAGAAGACTGCTTTTGCAACGTTTATGTTGAAGGAGGAGGCAAGCTATTGGTGGCAGGCCAGCAAGACTCGGGAAGGACCAGGAGTAATGACCTGGGATAGGTTTAAGGAGCTGTTCTTCGAGACATATTTCCCTAAGAGTTCGAAGAGTCATCTAGAGGTCCAATTTTTAGAGTTGAAGCAGGGAACAATGACGGTGTCAGAGTATGCCACAAAATTCAACGAGTTGGTGAGGTTTGCGCCATATTAGGTCAGCACAGACGAGCGCAAGGTGAAGAGGTTTGAGCAGGGACTAAAACCCTGGTTGTATAGTAGGATTTCCCTGTTCCAATTGAAGATATTTGCAGCAGTGATGGTGAAGGCGATTCTCGCTGAAAGTGGAGGCAAGGAAGTAACAAAGCATAATCAATAGTAGAGAAAGAAGAAAAGTGAAGGTGAAGCTAAGAGTGGTGGTAACGGAAGTAATGGTAACAACCTGAAAAGGAAGTGGAATGGGAATGGAGGAGCTGGAAATCAGCAAAGAAACCAACAAAATAAGAAGTTTGAAGCATGTGCTATGTGCGAAAAGTTTCATAAGGGAGTGTGTTTGATGGGGAAACGTGTATGCTTCAATTTTGGCCAGGAGGGTCACATCGCCCCAAATTGCACTCAAGCTAAGAAAAATGTGTGCTTCACGTGCGGATCTAAGGATAACTTTGCTCGTGAATGCCCTAAGAAGAGATCTGGTGAGACAAATGGGAGCAAGGGAAATGTTAATGGAAGTACGTTGGCTATTGCTGGACCAACAACAACAAACAAGTCCACAGCCAGAACCTTCAACATGACTGTGCAAGATGCTGTGCAATCAAAGGATGTGGTGTCATGTATTATCCCGATCAATGACATTGATGCTTATATATTATTTGATTCGGGTGCTACTTGCTCATTTATATCTGATGAATTTGCTATGAGATTAGGATTGCCTAGTGAAGAATTAAATTTCCCTTTAAACATAGAAATTGCGAATAAGGAAGTAGTTCCTGTTAGGTTCGTATACAAGAACTATAGGGTGAACATTAAGGGAAATAATTTGATGGTAGATTTGTTTCCGATCAGCCTAGGAGAGTTTGAAGTTATTTTGGGAACGGATTGGTTGTTCAATTATGGAGCGATAAGTGACTGCCAAAAGAAATGTGTAAACCTTATGACTCCATCAAAGGTAGTATTCAATGGTAGAAAATTGCCTAGAAAATTGAAATGTCTGATGATGATGCAGGCCAAGAAGTTGTTGAGTCAAGGCTGCGTGGTTTATTTAGCTTACATAGTCGATACTCAGAAGAAGGGTGCGAAACTGGAAGAAATACCAGTAGTTAGGGAGTTTGTGGACGTGTTTCCAGAGGATTTTCCAGGACTTTCGCCTGACAGAGAAATCGAGTTCGTGATCGACTTCATGCTAGGAACTGCTCCGATATCGAAAACCCCATACAGAATGGCTCCGGTGGAGATGAAAGAACTGATGGTACAACTACAAGAGCTGTTGGACAAGAAATACATTCAGCCGAGTGTGTCACCGTGGGGAGCACCTGTGTTATTCGTAAAGAAGAAGGATGGGTCAATGCGTCTTTGCATTGATTATAGGGAGTTAAACAAAGTCACTATTAATAATAAGTATCCATTGCCGAGAATAGATGACTTGTTTGATCAATTGAAGGGTGCTAGATATTTCTCAAAAATAGATTTGAGAAGTGGGTATCACCAACTGAAAGTAAGGAAGGAGGATGTACCGAAGACGGCATTCCGAATTCGGTATGGACATTACAAATTTTTGGTGATGTCTTTTGGTTTGACAAACGCCCCTGCACCGTTAATGGATTTGATGAATAGGGTGTTTAAACTATGTTTAGACAAGTTTGTGGTAGTGTTTATTGACAATATTTAGGTGTACTCTAAAACTCAAGAGGAACATGTGGAACATTTACGTCTAACGCTGGAGACGCTAAGAAAAGAAAAGTTGTATGTAAAATTCTCTAAATGTGAATTTTGGCTGGAACGTGTATAATTTCTTGGGCACGTAATTGACAAGGATGGAATTTTAGTGGATCCATCAAAGGTTGAAGCTGTGATAAATTGGGAACAACTGAGAACTCCATCAGAAGTGAGAAGTTTCTTGGGATTAGCAGGGTATTACAGAAGGTTTATCCAGGATTTCTCCAAGATTTCCACTCCGTTAACAAATTTAACGAGGAAATCTGTAAAATTCGTTTGGACGGAGAAGTGTGAAGAATGTTTCCAAGAATTGAAAAAGAAGCTAAGTATGGCACCTATGTTGTCTTTACCAGATAATAGAGGAAATTTTATGGTGTATAGTGATGCTTCACACAAGGGATTAGGGTGTGTTCTTATGCAAAACGGTAAATTCATCGCGTATGCATCAAGACAATTGAAAGATTACGAAAAAGGGTATCCGACTCATGATTTAGAGTTGGCGGCGGTTGTGTTTATTCTGAAGATATGGAGACACTGTATCTACGAAGAGAAATGTGAAATTTACACAGACCATAAAAGTCTGAAGTATATTTTCACACAGAAGGACCTGAATAATTCTCAAAGAAGATGGATGGAACTGATAAAAGATTATGATTGTGAGATCTTTTGTCGTCCAGGCAAAGCAAACGTGATTGTAGATGCCTTGAGTAGGAAAGGCAGGGAAAAGTTGACGTTGTTAACTGATAAAGAGGAGCTTATTACAACAATGCCAAGGTTAGAGTTGGAAATCAAATTTTCAAGAGAATCCAATGAAAGATGTTACCAGATGGAAGCCAGTCAAACTTTGGTGGATAAAGTGAAGAACGCTCAACTGCAGGATGAGGAATGCAGAAAAATCAGAAAAGGTGTGGTTGAGGAAAAAGAGGTGAAATAAAAGATTGATACCGATGGAATGCTGTGATTTGAAGGACGAATATGGGTTCCAGCAGTACCAGAGGTTAAAGAAAAAATCTTGACCGAAGCTCATAACTTGAGATATTCGATTCATCCGGGAAGTACGATGATGTATCAAGATTTGCGGTGACATTTTTGGTGGCAAAATATGAAAAGAGACGTTGCAGAATGCGATGCAAAGTGCTTGACATGTCAGAGAGTCAAGGCCGAGCATCAAAGACCAAGCGGGTTACTTCAACCGTTGGAGATACCGTAATGGAAATGGGAGCATATCACAATTGATTTTGTGGTAGGTTTTCCAACAACTCAGAAAGGATACGATGCGATATAAGTGAGAGTGGACAGATTGACAAAATCTGCACACTTTTTACCAATAAAGATTAGATTTAATCTTGATCAGCTGACGAAACTGTGCGTTAAGGAGATCGTTTCAGGACATGGAGTTCCAGTATCAATTGTGTCAGATAGAGATTCGAGGTTCACATCAAACTTCTGGAAGAGACTACAGGAATGTATGGGAACATGATTGTGAATGAGTACAACATATCACCCACAAACAGATGGCCAAAGCGAACGAATGATTCAGACATTAGAAGATATGTTGAGAGCATGCGTCATGGATTTCAAAGGAAGCTGGGATGAACAATTACCGTTGGTGGAATTTGCCTATAATAACAGTTATCACGCTAGCATCAGCATGCCGCCTTATGAAGCATTATATGGCAGAAAGTGCAGAACTCCATTGTACTGGGATGAAGTCGGTGAACGTCAATTGCTAGGACCAGAACTGGTACAACAAACTACTGAGGTTGTCAAACTCATCAGAACAAGATTGATAGCTGCTCAAGACAAACAAAAGAAATATGCTGATCAACATAGACAAGATCATGCATTCGACATAGGAAGTTACGTTTTCCTAAAGGTTTCTCCTTGGATGGGAAAAATTCGATTTGGTAAGAAGGGGAAACAAAGTTCGAGATTTATTGGACCATTTGAAGTGCTGCAAAAGGTTGGAGAGGTGGCTTACGAGGTAGCTCTACCTTCAGAGTTGCAAATCATTCATAATGTTTTTCGCGTGTCGGTGTTACGACTATACAAACCTGATTACAAGCACGTGATTGAGTACGAACCATTACAGTTTGAGAAAGACTTGTCCTATGAAGAAGTTCCTATTCAAATAGTCGACAGGAAAGAACAAGTGCTCAGGAATAAGGTGACACCTTCTGCGAATGTAATTTGGAGGAACCACAATGTCGAAGAGGCTACGTGGGAACTCGGAGCTGAAATGATGAAGAATTACCCTGAGTTATTTGTTTAATTTGTGTCTTCAATTCTGGGGACATAATCTTTGTAAGTAGTGGAAAATGTGATGAATGAATTGTTTGAATTGTGATTCTGGGGATGGAATCCTTGTAAGGAGAGAATGATGTAACGTTCTAGAATTTTAATTGTTATATTAAATATTTATTTAATTATTTAAATATTTAATAGATGTGTTTATTGTGGAATAAATAATTGTTCATGTAATAACCCATATTTTATTTTTTTTTTAATTAAAATGGAGAAAGATAATTCCTTTTTGTTAAAGTCTTGTGGTAAAATCATTAGGAGCGGGAAGCTACATGAAAGATGGAGGAGTCTATTCGAGCGAATTATCTGCATTTTTTGATAATTAGGTACGTTCATTCTTTTGATTCCGGGGACGGAATCCTTTTTAAGGGGGAGGTAATGTAATATCCCGAAAAAAAAAATTAATAATATTAAATTTATATTTTTAAAACATATTGTTTGGACTTTGTCTTTATTTGGGTCAAACTAGTTATTTAATTTGTGTGGGCTAATAAATATTAATAAGTGATGGGTAAATTAATTTAGTACAATTTGGGCTTTTAAAATTTATTGGGTTTAAATTATTTTTGTAGCTTATTCATCTCTGTAACACCCCCTTCCCGAAAAGGAAAGGGAGGTCACGTGCAAAGTACAACAAACCTCAAAATAAATAAACAGAGCACTAACAACCTCAAAATATTAATAGTGGTGATCCATCAATAAAGTAATAAGTACAATTCTCTAAACTGAGTCAAAATAATCAAAACTTAAAAATCGAAACAACCTAGATGGTCAAAGGCAAAACTCTCATCACACTAGCCCTGAATCACCCCTGCAAACCTGCCGGAAGAAAAACACAGCATGAGCCAATTGCCCAGTACGGATATAAAGATACAAAAGATATACAACTGAAATATGAAATCAACATAGACAAAATATTGCCTTTGACAAAAATAAATCTCCAAAGATCTGAATAGAATATATCTGAACCAACAGGAATAACGAAACAAACAGAGGAGTAAAGAAAATAATGAACTGAAATAACTAACCCAATTAATTGAAAGGAGACGAAACGAACTGAAACGAAACGAATAAAACTAACACAATAAAATAATAGGCTGAAACAAATGGTTGGGGTTATTTCATACCGATTGAGCTCAGAAATATACTTTGCCACATAGGCAAGTCAAAACAATGCCACACAGGCAAGTCAAAATAATGTCACACAGGCAAGTCAAAATAATGCCACACAGGCAAATCAAATGATGCCACACAGGCAACCAAAATAATGCTACACAGGCAAATCACACATTGGACCGCGAATCCAAATGTATGCAAATCGGATAGGTGTGTTCGGCACAACATCACCAATCCGCAGAACAGAAAACTAGGGTTAACCCATACGCCTCCCACAACAAAACACCAAATGGCCCATTTACTCCGGAGCCCAAAACGGAGACGCCGTGGACTAATCACACTGCCACGGAAAGTGTCATGCCTCTCGTGCCAAGACGACATGCCTGTGGTACCCCCACAGGTGGTTATAGCTCAGGTATACCCTACGGTATATTCTAATAAAAATACCATGTCACAACACATGCGACATAATACCAACAAAAAGGTTCTATATGTACATGTTGAACCAAATCAAATTATGGTCAAAAGGTCTCAAAAGAAGGTAACAACATGTACCGCTCTACAATTATCAAAAATAAATACTAAACATGATATCCTAATTCAAAGAGTACAATTACGAGTACAATGTGTCAACTCCAAAATGAAACAATTATATGAATTTCACAAGAAATAATTATGTGAAATAATAACAGAATTTGAAACGAGAAACAAAACGAATAAATCAAATGTAACAAAAGTATCGCTGAAAGAGTACGGAATCCGTACCTGATACTTCCAAACCATTTATAGCACACTCCACCAAATCTTACCCTCAAATGCCAACGATATCAAATACGAAACGTAATTCACCACCTAAACATATTCACCTCAAATTAAATATAATTCAACTCATAAACTCCAAAATAATTCGTTATTCATTCAAGGTAAATTTAATCATCGCCTTAAATCAATTATTAATACTCCAAAATTTATATTCCAAATGTAACTCTTTAAATTCCCTCCGTCCGAACTAATAAAAAAAAAATAATAAAAGTATAATTACCGAATTATAATTACTGTTGTTGTTATTAAAAAGTACACATATTTCTTTCATGAGACTAATTATGCAACAGATTCACCCACTTCTCTCCGTTTCAAATATAATGTATAATCCATTTTCAAATTACCTAAAGTATCATCACATTCAAACTCTAATTAAATACTATTTAGCTATAAGTGAGTCTTGTAATTTGGTATAGGATTAGAGGTGACATCCTAAAAGTATTACTGTAATACCACTTTAAAAATCTGCATGCATATATACAATATAGCTTATTCAAATTAGTAGTACTTCATGAAAAAAAAATTCCAACAGGAGAATGAATCATTTTTAATAAATAAATTTTATATTATTTATGATTGCACTAATATGTATATATATTAATTGTTATGCCAATCCCTTTCCATACAACTTATCAATGCTCTTCAGAAAGAATGAACACATGATATCTTAACATCATTATATATATAAAAAAAACAAATAACAAATAAATGGTACACACCTAATTAATGTTATCTTGAATTTTCTATTACTTCCTATTCTCCCATGAATGGACCAAGAAGTTCTTGAATGGCGGCTCCCTTCTTCCTTTCTCTTTTCTCTCCACCAATTCGTAACAAAATATATATGAGGAAGATTAGGTTTAGTTATTAATTTATTAAATATTAACTCTCCTAATTTAAATAGGATTTATTATTACCCACAAATATAATTTAAACCCAATAAATTTTAAAAGCCCAAATTGTACTAAATTAATTTACCCATCACTTATTAATATTTATTAGCCCACACAAATTAAATAACTAGTTTGACCCAAATAAAGACAAAGTCCAAACAATATGTTTTAAGAATATAAATTTAATATTATTAATTTTTTTTTTTGGGATATTACATTACCTCCCCCTTAAAAAGGATTCCGTCCCCGGAATCAAAAGAATGAACGTACCTAATTATCAAAAAATGCAGATAATTCGCTCGAATAGACTCCTCCATTTTTCATGTAGCTTCCCGCTCCTAATGATTTTACCACAAGACTTTAACAAAAAGGAATTATCTTTCTCCATTTTAATTAAAAAGAAATAAAATATGGGTTATTACATTTTTCACCCCTTAAAAAATAATTTCGTCCTCGAAATTCAAATAAGCTACAAAAAATAAAAATTTAGTTACGACGTAGCGCCGCCATTTGTAACGATCAACGCGGATAGTCATCGGTCCACGTAATCATCAATGTACTTGTAACCGATTCGTCAGCTACCGTGTCAAGCCTTGGTAAAGTTCTTCGTGTTGCATCAAATTAGGTCACATGCTCCACCATTGGTGCGACTGTCGCTAATATCTTTGAATTTCATTCTTGCAAACGTACGTACTCTTCGGAATATAATTCGAAATCACAAAAATTTATCTTCTTCTAAATACGATTCGAATACTCGAAATATTTAAAATTATCTTTAATTCGTAAAACTTTTATGTTCCACACATGATAAGGATCTAACAAATTATTTTCATTTAATTTTACATAATTTCATACAAAACTCTAAATACATCAGATAAACAAAACAACTATGCAACTATATTACCAACTCCTCCCAAGTCCTCAAGAGCTTTAAAATATCTCATCCTCAATTTGAACTACTCATCAAATAATATTACACCAAAGAATATACTACTAATATATCTTTATCACCAACTCTCCTAAGTCCTTAAGAGTTTCAAAATATCATAACCTCCAATCAAATTAGTTCTCAAATATTATTACACCAAAAGTATACTACTACTAAGATCTCTCCATCACCATACCAAACTCCAAATCATATATCCTACTATCTGAATAAACAAACGATAGCTTTCAAAATCTCTTAAAGATTCATCACTTAATATCTAATCATTTAATAAATCAATCATTCTCTTAGTGCAAACCTTAACCCAACAAATTCCAAAATCTCCTCATACTATCACTCAAAATTTCATATAAGATAACTCCAATATTCTACTAGAAAATAATCGCAAAATTTATTTACTCCAAAAAATTAATCTAATTACCTCGAATCTTTACAACAACTCAAATTTTACAAGAGATCCTCTGTATTTAATAGCTTTCACTTTTTCATATTATCTCACCGATACACATACCTCAAATTATCCACAAATTCAACAAAATTAACGCACAACTCAAAGCAAATCAAATCCTTAATTCTAAGATCAGATTAGATTGTCACCAAAAATAACTCTAACAAATAATTTTCCAAAATCAAATACTCGTTGATACAAATACTCACATCATAATCGCATCTCATAAAAATCATTTCTTATCTGTACAAAGTATAGTTTTATTCACCTCAATGATTCAATCACCATTATTAACTAATATCATTGCTCCAACGCATAACAATGATAATCTTAACAAATTATCTCACCTTTCTCAAATCATCTACAAATCGAAGACTGGAGGACACTTCGTCAAAATTAAGACACACCAAACAGAGAACAACATCAAATCAAACTCCTACGTCTACCCAGTGATATACCCACAACTCACAGGTCAAACCTAAATAGATTTTCTACAAGAAAGAAGCTAAGCTCTGATACCATCTCTGTAACACCCCCTTCCCGAAAAGGAAAGGGAGGTCACGTGCAAAGTACAACAAACCTCAAAATAAATAAACAGAGCACTAACAACCTCAAAATATTAATAGTGGTGATCCATCAATAAAGTAATAAGTACAATTCTCTAAACTGAGTCAAAATAATCAAAACTTAAAAATTGAAACAACCTAGATGGTCAAAGGCAAAACTCTCATCACACTAGCCCTGAATCACCCCTGCAAACCTGCCGGAAGAAAAACACAGCATGAGCCAATTGCCCAGTACGGATATAAAGATACAAAAGATATACAACTGAAATATGAAATCAACATAGACAAAATATTGCCTTTGACAAAAATAAAACTCCAAAGATCTGAATAGAATATATCTGAACCAACAGGAATAACGAAACAAACAGAGGAGTAAAGAAAATAATGAACTGAAATAACTAACCCAATTAATTGAAAGGAGACGAAACGAACTGAAACGAAACGAATAAAACTAACACAATAAAATAATAGGCTGAAACAAATGGTTGGGGTTATTTCATACCGATTGAGCTCAGAAATATACTTTGCCACATAGGCAAGTCAAAACAATGCCACATAGGCAAGTCAAAATAATGTCACACAGGCAAGTCAAAATAATGCCACACAGGCAAATCAAATGATGCCACACAGGCAACCAAAATAATGCTACACAGGCAAATCACACATTGGACCGCGAATCCAAATGTATGCAAATCGGATAGGTGTGTTCGGCACAACATCACCAATCCGCAGAACAGAAAACTAGGGTTAACCCATACGCCTCCCACAACAAAACACCAAATGGCCCATTTACTCCGGAGCCCAAAACGGAGACGCCGTGGACTAATCACACTGCCACGGAAAGTGTCATGCCTCTCGTGCCAAGACGACATGCCTGTGGTACCCCCACAGGTGGTTATAGCTCAGGTATACCCTACGGTATATTCTAATAAAAATACCATGTCACAACACATGCGACATAATACCAACAAAAAGGTTCTATATGTACATGTTGAACCAAATCAAATTATGGTCAAAAGGTCTCAAAAGAAGGTAACAACATGTACCGCTCTACAATTATCAAAAATAAATACTAAACATGATATCCTAATTCAAAGAGTACAATTACGAGTACAATGTGTCAACTCCAAAATGAAACAATTATATGAATTTTACAAGAAATAATTATGTGAAATAATAACAGAATTTGAAACGAGAAACAAAACGAATAAATCAAATGTAACAAAAGTATCGCTGAAAGAGTACGGAATCCGTACCTGATACTTCCAAACCATTTATAGCACACTCCACCAAATCTTACCCTCAAATGCCAACGATATCAAATACGAAACGTAATTCACCACCTAAACATATTCACCTCAAATTAAATATAATTCAACTCATAAACTCCAAAATAATTCGTTATTCATTCAAGGTAAATTTAATCATCGCCTTAAATCAATTATTAATACTCCAAAATTTATATTCCAAATGTAACTCTTTAAATTCCCTCCGTCCGAACTAATAAAAAAAAATAATAAAAGTATAATTACCGAATTATAATTACTGTTGTTGTTATTAAAAAGTACACATATTTCTTTCATGAGACTAATTATGCAACAGATTCACCCACTTCTCTCCGTTTCAAATATAATGTATAATCCATTTTCAAATTACCTAAAGTATCATCACATTCAAACTCTAATTAAATACTATTTAGCTATAAGTGAGTCTTGTAATTTGGTATAGGATTAGAGGTGACATCCTAAAAGTATTACTGTAATACCACTTTAAAAATCTGCATGCATATATACAATATAGCTTATTCAAATTAGTAGTACTTCATGAAAAAAAAATTCCAACAGGAGAATGAATCATTTTTAATAAATAAATTTTATATTATTTATGATTGCACTAATATGTATATATATTAATTGTTATGCCAATCCCTTTCCATACAACTTATCAATGCTCTTCAGAAAGAATGAACACATGATATCTTAACATCATTATATATATAAAAAAAACAAATAACAAATAAATGGTACACACCTAATTAATGTTATCTTGAATTTTCTATTACTTCCTATTCTCCCATGAATGGACCAAGAAGTTCTTGAATGGCGGCTCCCTTCTTTCTTTCTCTTTTCTCTCCACCAATTCGTAACAAATATATATGAGGAAGATTAGGTTTAGTTATTAATTTATTAAATATTAACTCTCCTAATTTAAATAGGATTTATTATTACCCACAAATATAATTTAAACCCAATAAATTTTAAAAGCCCAAATTGTACTAAATTAATTTACCCATCACTTATTAATATTTATTAGCCCACACAAATTAAATAACTAGTTTGACCCAAATAAAGACAAAGTCCAAACAATATGTTTTAAGAATATAAATTTAATATTATTAATTTTTTTTTTCGGGATATTACAGTTAAAATTTGAATTGGTGTGGTTAATTATTTGTTAAATAAATAATTAAGGAAAATTAATTATTTTGCTAATTTAATTTAATTATTAAGTTAGAGAATTTTGATTAATTGAATTACTATTCTTTTTATTGGAAATTGTAATTAAAAAGGATGTGTTGGTGGATTAAATAAAGTTATAATTATATAGAAAATTATAATTTTGGTGGTATTGATTTATGTGATGAAGTGATTTAATAAATTGTTATTATGATTAATTTAATTAAATTAATGTGTGACAAATAACCTTGTTATAAAGGAGTTACTAAAATAAATTAAGGGAGTTTAATTTAGTTTTGCCAAACAAGGCCTATTGCTTATTAAGACTTTATTCTAATTGAGTTTTACCAAACTGGGTGTAAGGATTAATGGGTTATTTTATTAGTGGTTAGCCAAACAAGCCCTATGGCTTTTGGTTTTCAAAATAATATAACCGATGTCAGTAAATTAGAGTTATGTTATATAATTAATATATATATATATATATATATATATATATATATATATATATATATTATATGTTATATATGTTAGTTGTTAGTATGCTCTAGAGTTAGGAAGAAAAACAAAAACACAGAAGAAGAAGAAGAAGAAGAAGAAGAGAAGAAGAAAAGAAGAGAGGAAGGAAGGCTAGAGAATTGAGAAAAGAATTGGGAAAAAAGGGTTTGATAATCAAAAGGGATAGCCATCATCTTCTACAATCAAGGTATTCTCCTATTTCCTTTAGCTTTCCCTTCTCATATTTTTCTCAATAAAATTCTTGTGATAGGATAATTGTTGATTTTATGTGTGTTCACCTGATAAACCATTGTTGTAAAGTTATTTTCATAGGTTATGTATGATTATAATCAATGAATTGATGATATATATGTAATTTGTGACAAAATGTTTTTACAAAGAGTTTTTATGAAAATATATTGTTTAGCTTAAAGTAAAAATTAAGGGTGAATTAGTGGTTTAGTTGATAAATTGAACGTTTAATTTGTTAGAGTATGTATAATCATTGATAAAGACACTTTGAATTAATGGTTTTTGTTGAAAAACAAAATTTACAGTGTTGATTTTCATTGATATATCAAAAAGTTAGTTTTTATCAAAAACTGTGAAATTGAATGTGCTAAATTTGTTGTTTATGTTGTTGTATGGATAGAAACATGTTAGGAATTCTTGAATTTTGTTTACATAAAGTTTTTGTATGAATTATATAGTATTTAGTCTGTTAGAAACTAGCTTGTATGCCAAAATTGGCTTTTTCCTGCATTGTTACCGAAGCTGTCAGTCGAAACTGCAGTTTCACACCGCGGCGCGGCCCAGCAGCAATAGTTTCGCGCCGCAGCATCGGCGCCACACCGCAACACGACTTTATACCTTTGTTCCCACGCCGAAGCGCCATTCTCACGCCGCAGCGCGACCCATAGTGTAAATTGTGGCGCCGCAGCGCGAGTTAGCAAAATGGTCTGACTGTGTACTTTTTGTACACGAAATTTTAAGAAAAGTTATGTGATGATAGTAGGACTGCTAAATGTTGATTTTAGTATTTCTATAATATGAATAAGTATGTTATTAATAATTAACTTCTGTTTTAACTCGATTATGTGATTAAAAAAATCCAATTTTAAATGATGAACGTACTTAGTTATGTTTGTAAGATGGTAATGACTAATTATGTCATGATGACATTTGTTTATAGGATATTGTGATTCGTATTGATTTGGTTTAGCCTACGAGTAAGGAAAGTTCTCTAACTCTACTTTTGTAATTGGAATCAATTATTGTTCCTAATAAAATAATGCAAGATTTCTAATTCTTTATCTTGTTGAACTATTTATTATTTCAATTCGATTGCCTTATGAATGATGCAAGCTTTCTAAACTTTGGTTTAATGTTGACAAGTTTTTCTTGTATTTAACTTGTTGTTTAGCATGCACAACTATTTATACTAATGTTGAGCAATTTCATCGTTCAAACTGTTATGTATGCTTAGTACCCAATTCTAATTTAACCTTGACTTAATATTGTTCAAGCAAGACATGTTATAATTATTCAAAATACATGCTATTAGATTATTCCTAAAACATGATTTTGGTTTACCATGTTCATTCAATTACGATTATTCTATAATATGAAGTTATTAATTTAACTTGTCCTCTTGTTGATGATAGTTGAACTTCAAATTACCCTTGAAAGCTTATCCAAACCAAACTCTCTTTGGTACGGACATGTACTCAAAATACTGAGATGAATAACCCTATTATTATTAGGGGATAACTTACGCGTAGCGTTAAATATTTGTGCACAATACATGGTACGAAGGGCTGATCCCCCTAAGTACGAGGAGTCCTTATAGTCTTATGACTGTTAAAGTTGGAGTTGAAAGATTACTCACAACTGTGGACATAGTTCATGATCTTATGATCCTCAGTTATAATTATTCTACATTTTGGATTTCAGTTTCTGATTATTGATGATAAAGTACTATTCATTGTTGATGAGCCTATTATTGGCAATTATTATTACTATACTCCTGTTGATTTCATATTGTATCCAGTGAACAATTGTTTTGCTCACTCTTGCATATTTTAAAACTCATTGCAGCTAGAGAAGAGAAGGTAGATGAACCTTCGTCTAGCAAAGGAAATGGAAAAATGTCCAAGTGATGAAGACTTGTAATTTTACTTTGATTGAGATGTTAGATTTTTATTATGATAATGTTAGACTTGGTTTTAATGAAGTTTATTTAATTTCTGCATTTGAATGATTGTAATTAAAGGTTAGATAACCTGGGAGATTTTATTATGTAACCCTTTAATGGGAAAGGTTTTATTTATCCAGTTTTATTGTGATTGGGTAGTTAGATATGAATGTTTGATTAAGTGAACACCAAATCCTATGGGAATGAAGTACCTGGATTTGGGGGTGTCACAGTTATGCTCACTCTTGCTTGAACCATATGAATGTAGCTAAGAATGAACGTCCCGAAGGATCAAATAAGGATAAAGGAAAAGCTAAGGCAGGTCGTTAAGCTGTCTATGTAATAGTATAGGTTTAAGGTTGTAATGTAATTGATATCATGACAAAGAACTTTTGTAATGGGTATAGAACTTGGGAAATGTAAATATTATTTTGAATATATATATAGAAGATATAATTCTTCTTTTGAGGTTTTCAATTGAATGAATGTATGAATGGTAGTATCGTATAGCACCATATGTCGGGTTGGAAGATACTCGGATTTGGGAGCATTACAGGTTGGTATCAAAGCCTAGGTTATAAAACATAAGGGGGAAATTAGAACCTTAAGTCATAACCTTAAGAAAAGTTAACGAAGTAAAAGTTGAAAAGTAACCCTATAAAAATGCATTATATTATGTTATGTGTTTTTATTATTCTACCGACGTGTACTAATCAAACTATATTTTTTTGTTGTAGATGTCAGGAGAAAATGATATTTATAGAGATATACATGTAGTTAGCGAGTATTCGGTGAATCGAGTAGAGATCCTACCAAATCCAATAGCAGTTGAATCTGAATTAGTGACAATCGAGTCTAGAGACTCGGACAACTTAGACTACATGTCTATGTTTGATGGCATGCTAAAGGAAGAGGTGGATGTGATGTCTTTTGATCAGATAGCACCTGCAGAAGAGTTGACTTCAGGGGAGTCAATGAAGGCATTATTCATGTCAGTATTGGATAGAAATGTCCATTATTGTAAAGAGGTAAAGGAGTTAAAAGAGGAACTAGAAGCTATCTGAGAGGACAAGACCAATATGGAGGGTATGTGGGAAAAGGAACACGATGATCGAGTTTTGGCCAAGGAAA
Source organism: Panax japonicus (assembly GCA_020205505.1). NCBI lineage: Eukaryota > Viridiplantae > Streptophyta > Magnoliopsida > Apiales > Araliaceae > Panax > Panax japonicus. Next base: position 56,061,453 of record CM035095.1, on the reverse strand, counting down.
AGGTCCACGAGCTGAAACACGAAGTCTTTGAGCTCAAGAAGGAGCTAAAGACTAAACAATAGAAGGTTGAGATGATGTCCTAAATACATAGGAGTTATCACATGGATTTCCAGCAACAAGTAGATGGGTACCCGATAAAAGCAGGGCAAACTTAATATACTATCAATAGGGATGTTATTGCCGGTCTGGCCAAGAAAGACTTTGAGAATGCCATTCGGCAGATGTAATCTAGTAATAGCTATAATAGTTTAGATATGTAAATATTATGTATCTAGTAGTGACGTAAAACCTTCTTTTGTATATCAAGGGTAGTCTTTTGTAAATCCCAACTTTTGGAAAACAATTACGGAATGGTAAGTAATCAACTTAGGTTGTGCAATGTAAACAATGTAGTGTTATACTACAAGTTATGAATCAATATATGTCTTTTTATGGAACATATTGAGTAATGAGTATGAGTTATTGTTTTATCATGAATAATAACTAACCAACAGGAAGGAAGTAATAATGACATATTGTTTTCTTAACAGCAAAATGACGCCAAGAAGTAGACAACGAAATCAAGATTCTAATGTTAATCAACCGGAAGGAGGTCCGGTTAATACAATGCAAGAGTACATTAATCTTTTAACGACCGCGTTTAATAGAACTAGGGCTAATGCACCCATAAATCCTGGAGTAGTACGAGCTACTACTTTTAAGGATTTCAAAAGTGTCGGTCCACCGGAGTTCAAAGGAACTATGGACCTTATAGAAGCCCAAACTTGGGTGAAATATATTGAGAAAGCATTTGTTATAGCAAATGTTGATGAAGGTCAGAAGGTTGCTTTCGTAACCTATATGATGAAAGGGGAGGCCAACTTTTGGTGGGAAGCAAACCAGGCTAGAGCTGGTATAGAAAATCTAACGTGGGTAAGGTTCAAGGTGATTTTCATCAAGAACTATTTTCCCACAAGCATGCAGGGAAGAATGGAGATGCGGTTTTTTAATTTGAAACAAGGGGATATGATGGTTCCCCAGTATACTGCCAAGTTTAATGAACTAGAAAGGTTTACTCCACATTAGGTGGACACGGAGGTAAGGAAGGCTAAACGATTTGAGCAGGGCTTGAGACCCTGGCTCTATACCCGAATTTTAGTGTTCCAAAGTACTTCTTTTGGGACCATATTAGAAAAGGGAATAATTGCTGAGGGTGGGAATGAGGCTCTTAGCCAGTACCACAAAGATAAGAAAAATAAGGGTAATGCTGATGGAGGAATGAAGACCGAGGGAGCCAGCGGTAGTGGCAACAGTCAAAAGAGAAAGGGATTTAATTATGGGAATACCGGAGTAAAACAAGGGGATCCTAAGAGGAGGATGGAGGCTTGTAAAACCTGTGGAAAGACTCATTTAAGAGTCTGTCTCACGGGGAAGGTAGTATGTTATAACTGTGGATAGAAAGGGCATATTTTGCCTAATTGACCAAATCCGAAGAAAAATCACGGATGCTTTGTATGTGGATCGACTGACCACATAGGAAAGAACAGGCCGAAGAAGGGAAGAACAGATGGGAATAAAGGCACTAATAGCGGTAAGTTAGCTATTGGTGGTCCAGCACAGCCGGGTAAGCCAATGGCTCGTACCTTTAATATGACGATCTAAGATACGATGGCATCAGGAGATGTAGTTGTAGGTATTATTCCGATCAACAACATAAATGCTTATGTGCTGTTCGATTAAGGTGCTACTTGTTCGTTTATAGCATGTGATTTTGCTAGACGATTAGAATTACTTTCCGAAAAATTGCATATACCTTTGAATATTAAGGTAGCAAACGAAGAGATAATTCCTGTTGAAGATATTCATAAGAGTTGTTGCATAGAAATACATGGTTGTAAATTATCGGTAGATTTGATACCGATAAAGTTGGGAGAATTCGATGTAATTCTCAGAATGGATTGGTTGATTAACTATGGTGCAATTATAGATTGTCAGAAGAAATGTGTGAGCATTAGGACGTTGAAACAACCTCATGTGATATTTTACGATAATAAATCGCAGGGACGCTCATGTTGCCTTACGATGTCACAAACTAGAAAACTTTTAAGAAAGGAGTGTATAGGTTATCTGTGTCATGTTGTCGATACCCAGCGAGTGGGAGTGACCATGGAACAAATACCAATAGTAAATGATTTCATGGATGTATTTCCAAGTGAATTACCGGGCTTACCGCCGGATAGGGAGATCGATTTCATAATAGACATTGTGCTAGAAGCGACCCCAGTCTCAAGGGCACCGTACTGTATGGCGCCTGTGGAAATGAAAGAGATAATGGTTCAGTTACATGAACTATTAGATAGAAAGTACATTAGCCAAGTGTTTCCCCATGGAGGGGCACCGGTATTGTTTGTCAAGACTTGTTAAACAAGTTAACGATAGTTAAGGCTTTGTATCATTAACTATCGTTAACGATAGTTAACGATAGAAAGACGGATCGTTAAGACTTTGTATCAACTACCGAGAGTTGAACAAGTTAACGATAAAGAATAAATACCCATTGCCCAGGATCGATGATCTTTTTGATCAGTTAAAAGGGGCAAAGTATTTTTCTAAAATAGATTTACGGACGGGTTATCACCAATTGAAGGTTAGGAAGGAAGATGTATCAAATACGGCATTCAGGACTCGTTATGGTCATTACGAGTTTCTGGTGATGTCATTTGGGTTGACGAATGCACTGGCTGCATTTATGGATATGATGAATAGAGTGTTCAAACAATATTTGGACAAGTTCGTCGTTGTATTTATCGATTATAATCTGGTCTATTCTAAGATGCCACAAGATCAGGCTAAACACCTAAGGTTAGTGTTGGAGACACTAAGGAAGGAGAAGTTATATTCGAAATTCACTAAGTGTGAATTTTGGCTAGAGAAGGTGCAATTTTTAGGTCATGTTATTGACCAAGAGGGAATTTCAGTGGATCCAGCGAAATTAGAAGCAGTGATGAACTGGGAACAACCAAAAATGCCGACTGAGGTGCGGAGTTTCCTAGGGTTAGCGGGATACTATCAAAGATTTATCCAAGATTTTTCGAAGATAGCTACTCCGTTGACTAACTTGACAAGGAAGACGGTGAAATACGTATGGACGGATAAATGTGAAGACAGTTTTCAAGAACTGAAGAAAAGATTGAGTGAAGAGCCTGTTTTGTCATTACCCGATGACACAGGAAATTTCATAGTATATAGTGATGCTTCGAATAAAGAACTTGGTTGCGTGCTCATGCAGCATGGCAAGGTCATTGCGTTGTTGGGTAAAAATCTATATACGCACAACACGCAAGTATACGTGGTCAACAAGTAATAAAGTGATAAGTTGAGTATCGTTCCCACAGAGAATTATTTAATAAAAATCACCAAGTACTAACCCGTAACCAACTCAATCTTATTTAAACGAATGAATTTAATGTTATAAATTAAAATATTTAACTAAACTAATTCTAATTACCACTAATTAAAAATCAGATTATGGAGATTTAAGATCACAACTTCACTTATTGCTTCATTTAGGTTAACACACTTCTCATTAATTATTCTCTATCCCGAATTGTTAATCAAGAACACGAAAGTAGTATTAACCACCTCTCGATGTACTAATACCGTATTAACTTCAATCCACAATTAAGATAGAAATCCGTTAAACACCTTAATCAACTAACCCACTATATCTCTATGTGAATTACAATTGAATAAGGTTGAAGAATAAGTTCTCTATCTGATTACATGCGATGTCAAGCATATCTCTACCTTAACACACATCAAGTTTAAGCTATTAACAAAATCCTGAACACATGTTATCATGATTAGATCTAAATCTATACTTCATCTCTCGAGTTCATATAGATTATCACGGTAATTGATGGCCAAGCAATTAAACAATTAAGTCCAAATCACAATAGACAATCCTCTCAATAGAACATAATAATTGATAACGAAGCATATTAAAATAAACTACACAATAAGATCCATTGTAATCTCAAACAAAGAATTAGTTCATGATTATTGAATTAAAACTAAGAATCCACAATTTAATACACATTAAAAGATAAAGATAAAAGAAGATGAGAAGAAATAATCTATTGTCTTTAGATTTGACGCTCCCTCCTTGCTCCTACTTTGAATCTTCAATGGTCTTCAAGTTGCTTCAATCTCCAAATCTAATTAGAACTAGTGTTTTTCTCTAATTTACTCTAATCTAATTTAATAGAATGTTCTCTAAACTCCTAATAATCTCATCTAATCTGTGTTATTCCCCTCCTTTTATAAGCCTTTGTACATGTCTTTAAGTCCTCTTGGAAGTCCTTGAATCAAACAACTCGAAACAATCCTTTTCGGACTCAAATTCGGACAAAATCTCTTCATTTTTACGCATACCCAGCCCCGACTGGGTATTTCCCTTTGTAAAAGCTAGCCCCGGCTGGATGGCAAGATGTTAAAACGCCCAGGACCCCAGCCCCGGCTGGGTCCTAAGGCTAAAAATGCCCAGCCCCGGCTGGGTACCAATCTGCCAACACAATTTTCTGCTGGAACCTCCTCTGCTAAAACTGCCATAACGTTTGAACCGGGAGAAGTTATGGGTCCCGCAACCTATCACATCGAAGCTATCGACGAGATCTACAACTTTCATTCTTTGAGCTTTCAGAAATAACAAACGCATGATGGTATAAATTGGACTGGAAGTGACTGTTATGCAAATGACCATCCAAAACGGTGAAGTTCAACGTCCGTTGGTAGAAATGTCATAACTCTTTCATCCAAACTCCGATTTGAATGATTCAAGATGTTCCGGAAAGCTAAGAAAACGCTCTACAATATAGTCCAAGCTCCAATCCAAGAACATGAATTGAACATGAAAGCATAAACGATATCCGGATTCCTTTTTCCTTGCATTTTCCTTACCAATAATCGCTCACATCGCTTCCAAATGTATAACCTACAAAACAAACACAAAATGCATGAAAAGTAACTAAGACACATGAATAAAAACAACTAATTCAAGTAAAAGATACCGGATAAGTAGGTATAAAACCTACTTATCATCCGCCACTTGGTTTTCAGTCCCATTTCTGTCCTTGATTTCCAAATCAAATTCCTTCAATAATAAAATCCATCTAATCAACTGAGGTTTTGTATCCTTCTTTGCCATTAAATTTCGAATCTTCATGTGATCCGTATACACTATCACCTTTGTGCCAATCAGGTATGCTCGGAACTTATCAAAGACGTATACCACTGCTAATAGTTCTTTCCTTGTGGTGGTATAGTTCAATTGTGCATCCATTAGGGTCTTGCTAGCATAATAAATCATATGAAATATCTTTTTTTCTGCAGCCCCAAAACAGCTCCTACGGTGTAATCACTGGCATCACACATCAATTCAAATGGCAAAGTCCAATCTGGTGCAGTAATCACTGATGCTGAAATAAGTTTCCTCTTCAAATGTTCAAATGCTGACATACAGGCTTCATCAAAGTTGAACTGTGCATCCTTCTCCAATAGATTGCAAAGCGGTTTAGTTATTTGGGAGAAATCCTTAATGAATCTGTGGTAGAAACCAACATGTCCCAGAAAACTGCGAACCCCTTTTACTGAAGTGGGTGGTGGCAAGTGCTCAATTGTTGCCAGCTTCGCCTTATGCACCTCAAGTCCTATCTATGAAACTTTGTGTCCCAATATGATTCCTTCTTGTAACATGAAGTGACATTTTTCCCAGTTTAGCACTAAGTTCGTTTCAACACATCTTTTCAAAACCCTAACTAGATTTTCAAGGCATAGGTCAAATGAGTCCCCGAAGACTGAGAAATCATCCATAAATACCTCCACATTCTGTTTTATCGTGTTTGAAAATATAGCCATCATGCATCTCTGAAACGTGGCTGACGCATTGCATAGTCCGAAAGACATCCTTCTGAAAGCAAAAGTGTCGTACGGACATTTGAAGGTAGTCTTTTCCTGGTCTTCTAGAGCTATCATAATTTGATTGTAGCCTAAATATTCATCCATAAGGCAATAATACTTATGACCTACTAACCTGTCCAACATTTGATCAATGAATGTGAGTGGGAAATGATCTTTCCTCATAGCTTTGTTGAGCTTGCGGTAATCCATGTAAACTCTCCACTCTGTTACTGTTCGTGTTAGAATTAACTCATTATTCTCATTGGTCACGGCTGTTATACCACCCTTTTTCAGAACACACTGTATTGGGCTCAACCATGAACTGCCTGAGATCGGATAAATTATTCCTGCATCTAGCCATTTCAGCACCTCCTTCTTAACCACTTCTTTCATTATCGGATTAAGCCTCCTTTGTTGCTCAACTGTTGGCTTGAGACCATCTTTTATCAGGATCTTGTGCATGGAATAGAAAGGGCTGATCCCTTTGATATCTGCTATAGTCCATCCAATAGCTGACTTGAACTGTCGAAGCACTCATAGCAATTTTTCCTCCATACAAGATGTTAGTGCAGATGTGATAATCACAGGTAATTTTGAATCTAAACTTAAAAAGGCATACCTGAGATGTTCGGGGAGTGATTTTAACTCCAACTCTAGAGGTGACTCAAGAGATGGCTCTAACTTTTTTGAGGCTTCCCCAGCTGTTGTCAATGGCTCTGCAGGTAATCTAATTCTCCTGAATTGTGAGGCTGTACCCAGATATTATACAGATTCATCGAATTCCTCATCCTCCACATTTGAACTCTCATTAAAGATATTCTTCAAAGGTTCATAGCCTACAAAATTCTGCACCTCATTCTTTGCGATCCGATCCACCAAATTAACCAGAGAACATTCTTCTTCGTCTGTTGAGAACTTCATGGATTTGAAGACGTTGAAGGTGACCTCCTGATTCTGAACGCGCATAGTGAGCTCCCTTTTCTGCACATCTATCAAAGTCTTGCACATGGCTAAGAATGGTCTCCCTAGTATGATTGGTATACTTTTGTCCTCTTCATAGTGTAGAATGATGTAGTCAGCCAGAAAAATGAAATTGTCCACCTTTACCAACACGTCTTCAATAATTCCCCGTGGATATGTGATGGATCTATCAGCTAGCTGTAGTGATATATTCGTCGGTCTTGGAGCCGGAAATCCCAACTGATTAAACACGGACAAGGGCATCAAGTTTATACTTGCCCCCAGATCACATAAAAACTTGCTAAAGTTCATCTTTCCAATGGTGCATGGAATTGTGAAGCTGCCCGGATCTTTCAGCTTTGGAGATAATTTCTGTTGGAGCATTGCACTGTATTCCTCTGTCAAGACTACCATTTCAAACTCGTCTAATCTCCTCTTCCTTGACAATATACCTTTCATGAACTTTGCGTAGCTTGGCATTTGTTTTAATGCCTCGGTGAATGGTATGTTGATCTGCAGCTTTTTGAACACCTCCAAAAACTTACTAAACTATTTGTCTTCCTTCTGCTTAACTAACCTCTGCGAATATAGTACTTGAGGGTACATTGGTTTTATTGTACTCTTGACCTTTTCTTCTGAACCTGCCTTGTTCTTCTCTTCATGCTGAACCTCAATTTTTTTTTAACTTTTCTTCATCACCATCCAACTGTTCTGCCTCGCGCAGCCGCGCGATGTCCCCTTATAACTCACGCGCGGGCATGCGACTTACAGTGTCTGTCAAGTCTTTCCAAGATCTCAATGTGATTTCTTGACACTGCTCCTTCCCGTCACTTCTAAGATTTGTCTCTGTGTTACTTGGCAATGCACCCTGGGGCCTATTATTAAGCATGCTTGCCATCTACCCCATCTGCGTCTCCAGATTCTTGATATCCACTGCTTGGCTTTTGATCATGACTTTCAGTGTTTGCATGTATTTCTAGCTGTGGTGCAGCTGGAGCGTGTTGTTGTTGTTGTTGTTGTTGAGAAAATCCTGGTGGAAATGGTGGTTTTTGTGCAAACTGTGGTTGAGATGATTGTGGTTGAAACTGTTGGTTTGGCTGAAACTGTTGGTTTGGCTGACACTGGTGTTGTTATTGTCCTTGGTTATTTGACCAACTAAATTGCGGATGATTGCGGTTGTTGGGGATACGTGTTCGGGAATTGACCTTGGTCTTCTCTGTAGTTGCTCACATAATGTACTGACTCTGATTGTTCTTATAATGCTCACAAACGAAGGCAACTGGTTTCACTTTGCTCTCTACCAAAGTATCTATCTTCTTAGCCATAGCTGTCATCTGTGCTGACAACTGAGTAATGACATCAACCTCCAACACACCTGCAACGTTGGGTTGTGGCATCCGAGCTGTAAGATTCTGATAATCATTTACAGTCATAGTCCCGATAAGCCTATAAGCCTAGTCATAGCTCTTTGCCCACAATGCCCCTCCTGCGGCTGCATCCACAATCGGTCTCGACTGCCATCCTGACCCATTATAAAAGGAATTTATCACCATCCAGTCTGGCATACCGTGATGCAGACATTTTCTGAGCATCTCTTTATAACGCTTCTATGCCTCATATAAGAACTCACCCTGCTGTTGCTCGAACTGAGAGATAGTCGTCCTCATCTTTACAGTCTTAGCCATTGGTAAAAACTTGGCTATGAATTTCTGTGCTAAGTGCTCCCATGTGGTTATTGACCCTGACGGCACAGAGTGTAACCAACTTCTAGCCTTATCTCTCAATGAAAAACAAATCTCTATGAAACTCAATAAGTGTTCATTCAGATCATCTGTAGCATCACCCCCAAACTGAACTGAGTTCTGCACCATTTGAATAGTGCCCGGTTTGATCTCAAATGTGTTGGCTACTATCGCCGGACTGACTATGCTAGACTGTAATCCGTTTATGTTCGGCATGGAATATTCCCTAAGAGCCCAATGCTCTTCTCTTTGCTCGATTCTCTGTTCTTCTGCCATATCCGTTATAGTTCCTTCTAACTGAGCTTGTAGATTTCTTCGCACGCTAGCTTTCTAACCTCTCCCGTTGATGTTTTCATGTGCTGGTGTTAATTCAGAATTGGAAGATATCATGTGCATATAAATCTACAAGTTCCTGAAATTACAAATAAAATAAAAATAGAAATGAGAAATGATCAGAATTGTCTAAGTCATACAATTTAGCTTTAAACGGATGATAATTATCTAAATTAACGCCTTTCCCCGGCAACAGCGCCAAATTTTTTTTGCCTCTTTTATAGTTCTAATAAAAGAGCTCTAACTCATGTAAGCATACATGGGTCAACAAGTAATACAGAGTAAGTAGAGTATCGATCCCACAGAGAAAGTTGTTAAATTTAGCTATCATGCATCAATTAACTCACCGAATTTATATGCCTAGACTAATGACTAAAAGTGTTGAATTAAACTAATTATGAATAACAACTGAAAATAAGAATACAAATGGAATAAATATAATCTGGAAATAATGGGACCCTAACTTCATTTAATATTTCACCTAATCGCCACTATCATGCAAGAATTGTTCACATATCATAGGAAAATAGCCAAGAGCACGAATAGAGTTATAAACATTTTTCAATGCACTATAACCTACTTACACAGCATCTACAGATGTCAGACTCTATGCAATCACCAATACAACCAAAATCACTATATGTCTATGTGAAATTGCAATTATATTGATTTTAAGCTAAAGCCCTTATTCTAGCTCATACGGTGAAACATTATATGTCTATCTGGTTCACAAAATATGCAAGCCATATACAACAGCCCCATATTCGCATGCTATTATGATTACAATCCATACCTATATGTTCATTATCAATTCCATACAAGTACTGAGACGAATGGTGATCAAGCATTCATACATCTAAAACAACCATGACAGATATTCAATATGATATGCAAAACAATCCTAGCATTTAAATGTGCAACCAAACTACATATTAAAATCCATTAGAATCCCATAATGGAAATTAGTTCATGACTGAACCAAAAGCTATTATGGGATCAACGCTAAACATAATCAATAAACAAACAATTAAAATAAGAAAGATGGAACGATCAAACCCAATCGCTGAATAGAAATCAATCATCAAAGTTTAAATCCTCATAGAAATCCAATAAACAATAATAAAAATCCACAATGGTAGATAATCCCAAGAAGAATTAGAGAAGTAGACGTTTTGGCTTCGTTCTACATTGGAATCTCTCCCAAGGTGTAAACCCTAGTTTCTATGATGAAAAAATACTTAACGTTATCAAGTTGTTTGTCTGACACCATTCAAAATCGTATAAAAACCAATTACAATTCATTTAATTAAAAATTAAAATTAAAATAAAATTACAGCATCAGCATCGCGCGCCTCTCCAGCCTATGTCTCGTGCGGGCGTGAGGCATACAAAATGTTTGCCCTGTCCAGCCACCCTCTCGCGCGGGGGGGCGCTCCTACCTGTCGGTCCCGCAACTTGCAGTAGATCATCAGTGTCTAGCCTGGGTACTCGTGCGGGCGCGCGTTCCCCACGCTGTTCTGCCACGCGGCCGCGTGGCTTGCACTCTGCAGTTTTTGGTTCTGGTTTAGCTTCTGTCATGTTGCTGCTGCTATTTGTTCTTTTCATGCTTGATCTCTTGCTTCATTGTACCTCCATGTCATGCACATCCCCACATGTGCCTTGATTTCACGCATCCAATAGCCTCGTGCCCTCTAATACCACCAAAATTAAGCCGATTCCTGCACTTATTCACCAAAAGGAGTTTTAAATAAATGCAATGCAAAATAACATGAAATGCAACAAAACATAATAAAATGTACTTGAGATGGGCACAATTCGCATGAATTGGTATTCAATAAGTAGGTAAAAATACCACTTATCAGATGAAGTTGGTGATCGTCAACTGTTAGGACCAGAACTGGTACAACAAACTGATGAGGTTGTCAAACTCATCAGAACAAGATTGATAGCTGCTCAATACAGACAAAAGAAATATGATGATCAACACAGACAAGATCTTGCATTCGACGTAGGAAATTATATTTTCCTAAAAGTTTCACCTTGGAAGGGAAAAATTTGATTTAGTAAAAAGGGGAAACTAAGCCCGAGGTTTATTGGACCCTTCGAAGTGCTGCGAAAAGTTAGAGAGGTGGCTTACGAGGTAGCTCTACCTCCAGAATTGTAAAACATTCATAATGTTTTTCACGTTTCGGTGTTACGACCATATAAGTTTGATTACAAGAATGTGATCGAGTACGAACCATTGCAGTTTGAGAAAGACTTGTCCTATGAAGAGGTTCCTATCCAGATAGTCGACGGGAAAGAACAAGTGCTCAGAATTAAAGTGATACCTTCTGTGAAGGTAATATGGAGAAACCACAATGTCGAAGAGGCTACGTGGGAACTCGAAGCTGAAATGATGAAGAAATACCCTGAGTTATTTGTTTAATCTGTGTCTTCGATTCTGGGGACAGAATCTTTGTAAGTAGGTGAGAATGTGACGAATGAATTATTTGAATGGTGATTCTCGGGACAGAATCCTTGTAAGGAGCGAATGATATAGCATTCCAGAATTTTTAATTGTTATATTAAATATTTGGTGAATTATATAAATATTTAATGGATGTGTTTATGGTTGAATTTATAATTGTTCAAATTTGATTCGATTTGGTTAATTATTTGTTAAATAAATAATTAAGGAAATTAATTATTTTATTCTAATTTAATTTAATTATTAAATTAGAGAGTTTTGATTAAATGAATTATTATATTTTAATTTGAATTTGTAATTAAAAGGATGTGTTAGTTGATTAAATAAAGTTATAATTATATAGAAAATGATAATTTGGTGGTCTTGATTTATGTGTTAAAGTAATTTAATAAATTGTTATTAGAATTAATTTAATTAATTAAAAGTGTGGCGAATAACCTTTTATAAAGGAGTTATTAAAATAACTTAAAGGAGTTTAATTCCGTTTTCGCCAAACAAGGCATATTGCCTATTAAGTCTTTAATTTAATTATGTTTTACCAAACAAGGCATAATGAATAAATGATTATATTTTTAGTAAGTAACCAAACAAGCCTTATGGCTTTTGATTTTCAAAATTTGTATAACTGATATCAGTTATACTTATATTTATATTATATAATTAATATATATTATATCTTATACCTTATATTTCTAATACGTAAGATTAGAATAGAGGGGTAAGAGAGAAGAAGAGAGTTTACAAAGAAAAAAAAAGACAGAATTGGAAAAATGATAGAGAATTTGATAAAGGAATTGGGGAGAAGAAGCTTGATAATCAAAGGATAGCCATTATCTTCCAACTCTAAGGTATCATCTAAACTCTGTTATTGTTCTTCTTTTCAAAAGTTATAGTTGTATTCTCTCTCTCAATTTTCTCTATAAAAGCTTTGTAGAAATTGAATTAATTATTATGTATGTGGCTTTATATGGTAAACTAGTGTTGTAATACTATTTTCATAAGTTATATATGAGTATATCAATGAAGTTATGATATGTATGTAATTTGTGAAGAAAACTATTTTACAGTGAGTTTATGTGAATGAATATGGTTTAGTTTAAGGTATAAATTAAGGGTTAATTAGTTGTTTAGTTGATAAATTGACTATTGAATTTGATAGAGTATGTATAAATATTGATAAAGTGTTTTGAATTAACTGTTTTGGATGAAAAACAAAATTACAATGTTGATTTTCATTGAAAACATCAAAAAAGTGAGTTTTTATCAAAAATAGTGAAATTGAATGTTTTAAATTTGTTGTTTATGTTGTTTTATGGGTAGAAAAATGTTAACATTCTTTGAATTATGTTTATATAAAGTCTCTATATGAATTACTTGATAATTAGGTTGATAGAAAGTAGCTTGTAGGCCAAAATTGGCTTTTGTTAATGTTGTTGCCGAAGTTGTCTGCCGATGTTTGCCGTTCGGCGCCGCAGCGCGGCCTAGCAGTACATTTGTCACGTCGAAGTGCCAGCGCCATGCCGCAGCGTGACCTCGTAGTTTAATTTTTGCCCTGCAATGCCATAAATGCGCCGCAGCGCCAAACCATAGTATAAATTGTGGCGCCGCAGCGCGAGTTGGCAGAATGGTCTGACAGTGTACTTTTTGTACTCAAAATCTGAAGGAGTTGTAATGTGTTAATAGTAGGACTGTTAAGTTATGATTTCAGTATTTCTATACCATGAATGAGCATGTTATTAACTTGTTTTGTAACTTGATTATGTGATTAAAAATCAAATCTTACATGATGAGTGTACTTAGTTATGTTTGTAAAGTGGTAGTGACTAACTATGCCATGATGACATATGTATATAGGATATTGTGATTCGAATTGTTCGGTTTAATCTGCGAGCAAGGCAAGTTCTCTAATCTATTATCTTGTTGAGCCAATTATTATTTCCAATTCGATTATAATATAATGATGCAAGGTTTCTAAACTTTAATTTTTGATATTGAGCAAGTTATTCTTGTATTTAACTTGTTGTTTATCATGCAAATTCATATATACTAATGTTGAATAGTTTTATCGTTCAAATTTCTATGCATGATTAGTATTCAATTCTAAATAACCTTGGCTTAATATTGTTCAAGCAAGGTGTGTTATAGTTATTCAATATGTATGCTATTAGATTATTTCTAAAGCATGATTTTAATTTACCATGTCGATTCAAATACGATTATTCTATAGTATAATATTATTAGTTTTATTAAATTAATCCTTAGTTGATGTTTGTTGAAATTCTAAATTACCTTAAAATGTATCCAAACCAAACTCACTTCGGTGCGGACTTGTACTCTAAATACTGAGATGAACAACCTTATTATTAGGGGTAACTTACGCTTAGCGTTGAAATGTTTGTGCATAATACATTTTATGAAGGGTTGATCCCCCTAAGTACGACGAGTCCCTATAGTCTTATGACTGTTAAAGTTTAAGTTAAAATATTACTTATAACTATGGACATAGTTCGTGGTCTTAGGACCATCAGTTATATACTTCAGATGTTGATAACTCATATTGTTTACTTCTATCGAGCCTATTATTTGACAGTTGTTGTAAAGATTTCTCCATTCATTGTTGTTTCCAAGTGAGCTTCATTTGCTCACTCTTGCTTATATAACTATTACAGTTAAGGATTAGAAGGTTGATGTACCTAGCACCAGTAAGGGGAAAGGAAAGATGAACAAGTATTGAAGGCTTGTAATATGTTAATATTTTATTGTCAGTCTTACTTGAATGTTTGTAATGAAGTTTAATATATAAAAAGATTTTACTATGCAAAATACTATGCAGGCACTATGCAATACTATGCATAATAGAATATAATATATTCTATTTATAGTCTAATAAAACGAATAACTTTATAAAAGTATTCTGTTTTATATAAAAAGCTTTTATGTTTTATTACATTAATAATACTAATAAAAAAACTCATCATCATTTTTATTATTCACACTATTAATCGATCAGGTCGTTCCTAGGAAAGAGGGGGCTTTCCAATAAGGATTTCTCCTTATTGGCGCGCAATTAGATGACCAAACCTCTCCTTGACAGAACTTCTAGACATTGTAAATATTGCAATTTAATAATATGAATAACTTTTTCGTCTCAATTATTGATTTAATAATATAGCATATTATGCAGATGCTACTGTGACAATAATCGAATCAATAATATGAGAGATACGATGCAGCAATTACTGTAGCAATAATTGAGTATAACTGAGTGAATTCTCATGTAAGCATCAATAACCAATACCGTGTGCTACTATGCAACCACACATATTACTGCACTTTTACTACCGAGTAGTTCAACAGTCTTAACGGTAACACTTCCACCGTTATTTTTATAATAAGATAATTCTGTCTTTTTTTAAATACGACAATACTTCCGTTGTGGGGTCAACCAATGATTGTGCCGTCGTACGGATATTCCAAGACCAATCAAATATTATATAACAACTTGCTTACTTTGCAAAATTTATAAATATTACCCACAACTATAACATTATATAAAATCCACAGCTTAATATTAAAAATATATTTTGAGAAATTTAAATCTTTATTCATAAAATTTGGGGTCTCACAATCTCCCCTCCTTATGAAATTCCTCCCTCGAAATTTACGTACGTACCTCGTATGCCGAAGGGATGAGGATACCTTGACTTCATTTCAGATTCTAACTCTTGAGGTATAACCTTTGAGTGTTGAATACGATCCTTCTTATCCAATATTTTAACATGTATCTCCTCATACGTTATATCTTCTGTTATCTCGTCTAGTTCTAATTTAATAACGTGGTTCGGGTCGTCCACATATTTACGTAACATTGATACGTGAAAAATGTTATGAACACGCAACATATTTAGCGGTAAAACGAGTCTATAGGCCATAATTCCTACTCGATCAAGGATTTCAAATGGGCCAATAAAATCGAGGGTTGAGATAACGCCTTCTTGAACCTTCTTATTCACATTCATCAGCTTCGGGTGCGTAGTTTGAACGGCCTTAACTTTATCTATTAAAGTTGATTCTACTCGTATATTCGTTATCGCCACATGGTTCCTTAGAGTTTTGAACTCTATCTTCATCCTTTGTAAGTTATACGAATTGAGTTTTTGTGTTAACAACATCGCACTCGTAAACGCATACGATCTTCTACTCAACGTGTCTACTACCACGTTCGCTTTTTCACGATGATATTGAATGATATGATCATAATCTTCAACAGCTCTAGCCAACGTCTTAGGCACATTATACGTTCATTTTAGTTGAAGAAATATTTGAGGGGTTTAGAAATGGGTTTTGTACTGGGGTCAATACAAAATTCGATTTCACACTCTGATGTAGGCCAAGAAGTCTTCAAGAATACGTCAGGAAACTTATTAACAACAGAAATATCATTCAAAATTGTGACTCTCATCCAAAACTTAGATATCATATGTAATGAAGGCCTTTCCAAACGGAGTTTCAACCGATAGGTCAAAGTCTAACTTCTCTAGAGTCAAATTTATACGTTGAACGCAAGCAAGAGAGATAAAAGAATGAGTAGAACCGGTATCTAATAAGGTATAGACTTCGCAAAAATTTATAATTAACTAACCCGTGCTAACTTCATTCGGGTTACTCGCTTTTTGAGAAGTAACGAAAAGCGATCTTCTTGAAACCACCGACTTTGTTTTGTCTGTATCCGCCTTTGGTGCCACCATCCCAGCTGGACTTGACTTCACTATATGACAAAATCGAGCTAGGTGGCCTTCTTTTCCACAATTATAACATGCTTTGGACTGCATCGTTCAGTTTGGACTTATGTGTCCTTCC
The DNA here is from genome assembly GCA_020205505.1 of Panax japonicus. Classification (NCBI taxonomy): domain Eukaryota; kingdom Viridiplantae; phylum Streptophyta; class Magnoliopsida; order Apiales; family Araliaceae; genus Panax; species Panax japonicus. Next base: position 56,045,151 of record CM035095.1, on the reverse strand, counting down.
CCTCCACATTTGTAACATACAACCGGCGGTCGTTCTCCTTCCTTAACAACGGGTACTGGTGCTGACGTCTTTCCATCTTTGCTGAACCTTCTCTTCTTGAACTTTCCACTCCTATTGTCTTGGCCATGATTACCACCGAAGTGGTTATCATTTCTGGCATATTGATTCCCTTCACGTTTGTTGTCACCGCTTCGATGACTGCTACCACTGGTATTATCGACTTGTCGGCTACTCTCTCTTACTTGGGTTGACTCATTATCGCGTTCCAATAACTGAGCCCTATTCACAACATCTGAATACAAACACAGTTTATGAGAGATAAGGTATTGACGTATCTCAGGTTTCAAACCTCTTAGAAACATCAACGTCATTCTCTCCTCGTTATCAACGAAGTGGGATGCAAACTGAGACATCTCAGTGAACTTGGCTTCATACTGCGACACGGTCATGTTATTTTGCTCCAGCTTGATGAACTCTACCTCTTTCATGTGACGAATACTTTCGGGAAAGTACTTGTCATTGAATAATTCTTGGAACTTTTCCCAAGTCATCTTCAGTGCGGCAGGTTGAGTACGTTTTACAGATTCCCACCAGTAATCTGCCTATGCACACAACATGATGGTGGCAAAGGGAATCTTTTGCTCCTTGGAGCATCCCAAGACATCAAATATCTTGCAGATCTACTTTATCCACGTCTCCGCCTTAAGTGGTTTTGGCTCTCCAAAAAACTCTGGTGGTCACAGTTCCTTGAACTGCTTAGCGGTGACCGTCCGAGAGTTACCAGTGTTTCCACCTGCGTTTTGGACAGGAGCCGCTCTTTCCTGATGTTTCATGAATTGCATAAAGCCTCTGAACATTCCATCGTTCATTATTTGGTCAGTGTTGTTGTTTGCATGAGGATTGTCGCCTTCCTGATGCACATTATCCTGATTATTGATCTATGGAGACTCAACGGTTTCCTGTGCTCCATTGATGTTCTCAACATTCTCGGATGTCATTTTCAAATAATGTTATAAAACAAAGGGTTAATTAACATATCACATATTATCCATATACTCTGACCGACAAATTAAATACCAAATAAACTTAGGTAGGTCATACTAGCGAAGGAATTCCTCGTCTCTCCCCTCCTAGTTCTTCTCTCACATCTCAGCCAGGGATCATATCCCTAAGCTTTGATACCAACTGTGACGCCCCCAAAAATAGGTATACATCACCAATCTTGAGTCGCTAGATACATGGTACAAAAATACAAATACAACTTAATTATACAATAGTCGTGTAAAATATGACAAAACATAGCTGAGAGTTTAAACAATAATATTGCCTTCTAGACAATATCCACTCTCAATGGAGTCCTCATTACATTTATTATCACACTATTTAACAGAATAGTGAGGACTACTAATACTATCATCTGGACAGTCACTCCGTTCCCCGACTCGTCCAGCTATATTCTCATTTCCTGAAGAGAACAGTGAAAGAAAGGGTGAGCTCAACTAGCCTAGTAAGAAATATTATGACTAATATAATGCAGAATAAATTATCATTAGTCTTCAACAATGTTAAACTGATAAAATACAATAGACATCAAGTTTAACTGCAGCAGAACAAGCAATCCATTAGAAGAGTCAAGTAGAGAATAAAATCTACTATCTTTTATGATTTAAAAAGTTTTCATCAATTTTTATCGCTGAGACTCAGCTTAATAAATAAACCACATCATCGAATCATCTCTGCACTACGGGCCAAGGATATTCGTTAAATCATCAATGGTCATGACTATACCGAATAATCCCTGGTCATAATCATGCCAAAAACTGTCCATCAATGCACTGCAGGCACTGAGGATTTTTACCCCATCATTCGTCACATTACGGTCATGACTATACCGAATCATCCCTGGTCATAGTCACACCAATCTATCTATGCACATAAGCCAAAGATGACTTTTATCACAGTATAAACATGAGAATGATGACAATGATATAAGCATTAATCAAACGAAAACAAGGATAAATATTAAAGACTTTAAATTTATCCAAATATTATCAATCACTTAATAAATTCATAATCTAATATTATTAATATTATAACAATATTTTAATCACTTCTTAAACTTATAAACAATTTATTTCAATTGTTTATACTTTACCAAATAATGCATTTAATCATTCAAAAATGCCATACTCATAAGATTTCATCACCAATGATCAAATCCTTTATCAAAAATCTGCATATACCCTATATAGGATTTTCAAGCTATAAAATCCTATTTTCCAACTTTGTTACTTCACATAACATATTTAACTCATATGTTCATAACTAAACCATTTTCATGAAAAATACCAAATCAGTCCTAAAAATATTTCTTTTCTGGGATTTAGCAGAATATAGTCCCATAATGAACATATATTTTTCTCGGAATTTTTAAAAATTCATTTACTATTTTTCAAAAATTAATTTCTAATTAATTCCTTAAGAAATTAGCTACCTCAAGTTTAACTCTAAAAATTCCCAACTCTTGGCAGGATCTTACACATGTTAACGTGAGCTTCCAGTTTAAATTTCATGGTCATCAGAGTTGTAGAACTCCGGTTATAGCATTTTTCGTCGAACAAAACCTAAATATTGAAATAGTCATAACTTGCTCATTTTAAGTCGGAATGAGCTCATTTTTGGATAGGAGGTACTTTATACCATATACTTTCATGTCCCAAAAGGCTGGAATTTTTCTCACAAATTAAGTGGCCGAAACAGCCCTTAAAAAATTTTGGCAGTAGCTTTTTTGGTATTTTTAGTTTTTTAATCCTGTGCTAAAATCAGTCTAAAGGAAAATCTACAACACCTTTTCCAGTGATTCCACTTGGATAAGTTAGAAAACTCATAGATCTAGCTCTAGAACTTGACCACACTCAAAAATTCGAAATAGAATAGGAGATATGGTCAATTGAATTTCATGTTCCATTTTTACCAAAATCTAATTTTCAACTCTTTGTGATTTATAAGAAACTTTCATGTTTTCACATAATAACCAACATAACTCATCATGATAATGACATAATAATTCAATAAAACAAGTTCGAGAATTAATTTATCCAGGAACCAATAACGTCCAAATTGTCAACGTGATACTGCTATGTGGAGAAAAATTCAAGAATGCTCAGAAAAATATTTCCATGAAAAGATACCGGATGAAGCGCAAATATCTTGGATATTCTACTAATTTCATGGAGTATAGAATCCAAAACTTTAACCAACTGAGTATAATAGAATATATGAAACTGCAAATGGATTTTCGCCCGCCATGCGGTAATCCACGTATACAGATCATTTCCACAATTTAATAAGGAATGAATATAAAGGATCATTCACTATGCATGTGGTAATCCACATAGACAGGTTATTCCAACAGAATAATAAAGAATGGAATTACAGAAGGATTCACCATACGTGCGATAGACTGCACAGACAAGTTATTCCCAATAGAATAATAAAGAATGGAACCAGGTAATGCGTAAACGCACAGACAAGATATTCCGATAGAATAATAAAGAACGGAACCAGGTCAGGCGAAATTCGCACCGACAGGATATTCTAATAGAATAATAAAGAATGGAATAACAACAGAAATCACCATGCATGTGATAGACCGCACAGACAGGTTATTCCAACAGAATAATAATTAATGGAACCAGGTCAAGCGTAATACGCAACGACAGGATATTCCAACAGAATGATAAAGAATGGAATAACAGAAGAATTTCACCATGTATGTGGTACTTCACATAGACAAGTTATTCCAACATAATAATAAAGAATGAAATAACAGAAGAATTTCCCCAAGTATAGGGTGGTCCGCGTATATAGGTTATTCTAATAGAATAATAAAGAATGGAATAACAGAAGTTCTCTTCATGAATACGAAAGAAATAATACCCCTTACGAGTACAACAAATAATATCCCTTACCTTATAAAGAAAAGTACTCTGACGGGTAGGGCGGTGATATACTTGAAGAAAACTTGCATTACACTCAAAGCTTTCTTAAACTCTAAAGAAATACGCTCAAGATTATAGAAGAAGAATTCTCTCTATAGTTTCTCTCTCTAAAGTTCAGTGAGTTCATAAAAAATAATGAAGGAATGAGCTTATATTTATAGAAGAATGGACTGAATAGTAACTAATTCATGAACGGTCCAGATTAATTTACTTTTAAACGGACGGTCCAGATTGATTTAATAAAATATTCTAATAAAACAAAAACTTTTAAATAAAATATAATATATTCTATTTATAATCTAATAAAAGGAATAACTTTATAAAAGTTTTCTATTTTATATAAAAAGAATTTACTATGCAAAACACTATGCAGGCACTATGCAACCCTATGCATAATAGAATATAATATATTTTATTTATATTCTAATAAAATAAATAACTTTATAAAAGTATTCTGTTTTATATAAAAAGTTTTTCTTATTTATTATTATAATAATATTAATAAAACAAAACTCAACATCATTAATATTATTCATACTATTAATCGACTAGGTCGTTCCCAGGAAAGAGAGGGCTTTCCAATAAGGATTTCACCTTATTGGCGAGCAATTAGATGACCAAACCTCTCCTTGACAGAACTTCTAGACATTGTAAATATTATAATTTAATAATATGAATAACTTTGTCGTCTCAATTATTGATTTAATAATATAGCATATTATGCAGATGCTATTGTGACAATAATAAAATCAATAATATGAGAGATATGATGCAGCAATTACTGTAGCAATAATTGAGTATAACTGAGTGAATTCTCACGTAAGCATCAATAACAAATACTGTGTGCTACTATGCAACCACGCGTATTACTGTACTTTTACTACCGAGTAGTTCAACAGTTTTAACGGTAACACTTCCACTATTTTTTTAAAAAAAGATAATTCTGTCGTTTTCTAAATACGACAATACTTCCATTGTGGGGTGCAGCAATGATTGTGCCATCGTACGGATATTCCCCGACAAAAATAATATTCCCCGACCAATCGAATATTATATAACAACTTGCTTAATTTGCAAAATTTATTAATATTACCCACAACTATAACATTGTATCAAATCCACACCATAATATTAAAAAAATATTTCGAGAAATTTTAAACTTTATTCATAAAATTTGGGGTCTCACATATCACATGAGTCCTCAATCGAAATCTTAGAAGTCCTGACTTTCTCTTTACTTGATACGAATTTTCTTTAATTTGTATGTTATCCTTTACAACTCAATCTGAGTTCTTCTTCTCGTACTACTTCGTAGTACCATTCATTCATAGCATTAGCTATAAATCATCCATCATTTAACAGATCATCTGTTACTACGATTTACTATGATCACTTGGTGATCTCCTTATCCTTCTCTCTACGATTATAGTCTTAGGTACTCATACCTAAGATTTATAACCTATCAGCTCAGATACCAACTTGTAACTCCCCAAAATCCGGTTTATCTTCACACCCAGATTCCGTACGTCACGAGTACATCATTCATCCAAACATACATCATTATATACTAAAATATAATAACATACATTCTAAATTCCCAGGTTCTAAAACCTTATCACCTTTCTCATTACAAATAATAATAATTACATTATTCCTTTCATCTAACTAGAGTGACTTTTATCCGCCACCAAGGATACATAACAATTCATTAAAATAGTATATAGTTTAATTTTCATCTTTCTACATTACAAGTCTTCACTTGATCTTTTTTCTCATTCACATTCTGAATGGCACTTCATCTGGATACCGTCAGTTTGATTCTTATGGGATCCTTAAGTTCTTCTAACATCGTTTGCTGAAAATGTTTTTATTTAAAGCAAGTGCGAGCATTCAATTGCCTAGCAAGTCATAACAGTTGAACATATAACTTCAAGAGTTTAACATTCCTTTGGAACTTTGATAACCGAACAAAGGTTATAAAGCAGCTTGAACAATAGGAATAATCTCGATTCCTATAATTTTAAAACATTAGTCACATTCACTTTGAAATACTTTCATTCTCTACTATCTTTCATACACATTCTTTATGGCTAGAATTAATAGCACAGACTCAATAATAATGGTTCATGTATAAACAGAACATTCTCATATTGAACAGTTCAATCATAAAACAGTTTATATCATAGAAACACTGAAGTGTTCACATTATGGCACAAGACCTCATACGTTCTACCACCTTGCACAAATATCGTACATTTGCACATAGACAGAACTTCTCAAGTTCAACATCTGAGAAGTTTAAGAAACTAGCATTCATTTAAAATATGAATGAAGTTAGGAAACTTGTCTTACGTACAGCTACAACTTACGTTGAACTACTCATTCCAATCCCTATAACACATAAGGAAATAACACATACACCAATTAGTCATATACTTGACTTACACATTGGTGTACTTAACTTTACTTCTTAGGGTTCGCGTTCTTGCAATATAATTTTACGTGACTAACTTTCATTACCGATTTATTACTTCATGACATATGGAGACGTCTTACTCAAAACGTTATTCATCTTTGATAATTTACATTCTTATCTTCTTCTTATAACTTTTCTGTGACTCAGCACACATCGTTTCTCTGCTGGTAGTCCATATGGTACTCTGAGTGGTTTCCCATAAACAACCAACAAACAAGTTCCCGTCTCATCTACACTGCCATCATAGTGAGCTAGATCAGTAGCCAATTTCATATATACCTTCACTCTCTGAAGGAATTGTTTAGCCCAGCTCCTATATGTCAACCATCAAGGTTACGATTGTACCATAACCTAAACTTATCTTAAATTATACGAACTATTAACTATAATGTTCGTTAAGTAAATTTCTTATTCCTTTTGGCTTTCTAACAACTAAATGACATACCTCAGGATTCGTTCTTATTCGACTCACATTCGGCTTTCAATACTCTTATTACCATTCGTTACGGCTTTTTAGATAAATCATATCTTACTTACTACCTTCGTCAACATCTACGTCATATAACCAGGGTATACTTAGAACGTTCGTCCAACGCAAATACGACTCACGAGGATCGTTTACATATTCAGCGTTTATGTTGCTTGTCTTTTAATCTCTCATTCAACCTTTACTCAAGGTTTTAATTACTTTTAATCGTTATCCATTCGATGAACCTCATGTTCTTTATTCTTTCTAAATGTTGAGGCCATACTGATCATTGTATGCTAAGACCGATCGTTCATCTCAACAACATTGCGTTCACATCATCTATACGCTTTACATTCATCTCACATTACTATGACATTACATCGAAATGTTATTCATTACCTTCGTCATTCAACGTCTAAGGAATCACAATCATAGCAATCCCTCACGTTCGTTTATCGCGACTACGGTCCCCGGATATCAGTTCTGTAACCCGCATTCACCTTCTTTTAATCTCGTTTAATTTTTTCGGTTAACCTTCATTAAAGGTTTAATACACTTGATTAAGTGTTACATTAGTTGAACTACATGTTCATATATTTCTTTTTTGCACATCCCCCAGTAATTGAGCAATAAAAAATTCATTTCTGGGCATTGCCCTGCACCGGCGCTGCGGCACCGTGCCCTTCCCTTTCCTTCGCGCTGCAGCGCCACTTAGCAGTAGCTAATGGCTCGAGCTCGCGCTACGGCGCCAGCCCCCAAGGCACGACTCGCGCTGCGGCGCCAAGCATGAAACCTATAAAAATTTTCTAAGTCTTTTACAAGCTTGAGACGCTGACTTTTAAATCTCATATCTTATTCGTTATAACTCATTATCTTCCTTATCTTACGTACTTTGATTACCCATGGACAGAACTTTTTTCTGAATTCATTAACATGCCATTCAATTGGCTTAATCTTCGCTCTTCGTTCGTTTTACGTTTTTAACGTTCTTCGTTCGTTCATCCGTAATTTCATCATTCGAACTAGGAATTCGTTCGTTCTTAATTCCATGACTCACGTTTTATAGGTTCCCTTACATTCTTATGAAACCCTACACGTTCGGGTTCATTTACTAACGTTTTAATTCTCGTTCTTCTTTTACAAAATTTTTGCCATAACTTCGTTATAACTAAGTTTTAATCCGTTCTTCATGAACGTTTCTAACGTTCCTAACCAAGCAATAAGAAACTAACTTATATGCCATGGTTTTAAACTTGTCCATCAAAAACAATTATCCTACGATGGTTTTAAATTTGTCCATTAACAACGTTCTTCGTGTTCTTCGTGTGTTCTTCGCGTTCTTCATTCTTAATCGATATTTTGGACGCCCCCAAATTTGGGTATCATCCAACCTGACAGATGGTACTATACGGTGCTACAGTTCACACATACATTCAATTGAAATAGCTCAAAAGAGTGAATATGTCTTCTATATATTACAATATAATATTTCCCTTCCTAGGTTCTTTGTAACCATTACATATGTTCTTCATCATAGTATCAAATAAATACAAAATTTATACTATGTTATTACAAGACACTTATTTGTCCACCTTAGCCTTTCCTTTATCCTTACTGGATCCTTCGGTCTGTTCGTTCGTAGCTGCATTCATATGGTTCAAGCAAGAGTGAACATAACTAGCTCAACAAGTATAATAATTACATTTAAGCAATATGTTTGAATCATATGAATATATATATATATATATATATATATATATATATATATATATACATATATATATATCTTCAATTACTAATCAATAGTTATGAAGTAATATCGATAATTCAAAATAGCACTTCTTTTTTTCTTTAAAATGTTGAACAGTGAGCAACATCTGTTAAACCTTGATTTTGGTCCAAGACCTTGAGCATTTCATTTTTTCTTTAAAAAAGGACAACCTGACAACAAGTCCGTAAGTCCAACATTTTTTACGAGCACGTCTAGGTGATCAGTATATAGTACTCTATGTTGTACAACACTACTTCATTAAACGTATCTACATTTAAGTTTTGGCAACCTCACATGTCGGTCGATTGTTGACAAAACATTTGTTTATCCATACTCATTATTTCTTTGAAATCCATACCAAAATAGTTTGCAAAAGATGGAAACATTAATAATATTTTGATAGATTATAAGAAAATCCACAAAATGCATTAAGTCTAGCCGAAGGAATTGGCTTCGACTTCTTTGTACATCAATTCATGCATAAGATACATAAATCATAAAGCTTGTCCAAATAGAAATATAGACAAGGGTTTAGAACACTTGCCTTCAGCGTCTTCTACAGATAATTCACTTCTCTTTTGAGTCTTTATAGATTCTACAATATATGATTACATAACATACCACATTAGGTCATAAACAATTATCAGTTATTGTCCTTAACCTATCTTCTCCTTCATTACGGTATAAATATTCATTTACTTAACTAACATTAATTAGTTTAGTTAACTTTCGTTATGGTTTTTCGTATTACTTTGTGTTAACATTTGATTAACCTTTCGTTATCTTCTAATTGTTAACTTATGGTTTTAATCTTCCTTAATGATGTTACTTTAAGTTAATTAAGGTAATAATTCACCTTCATTCAACTTCCCTTCCTTTAAATTCATTAATATTCTTCTCTGTCTCTTCTCTAATATTGGCGTTGTGGCGCCAGCTTCCTATATAAGTTCAGCGCTGCGGCGTGAATTAGCAGTGTCTTTGAGTTGGTTACGGTGTTACGGCACCAAATTCTTTAGTATATGTCGTGCTGCGGCGCGACTTAGCAGCGTTTGGGATTCGGTTATGGCATTGCGGCGCCAACTTTATATGTTTGTCGGCTCTGAGCCTTAGAGAAATTTTAAGTTTTCTAACTTCAATCCTTTCCGAGCTCGTAACTTAATCGTTATAATTCAGAATTGGCTCGTTCAAAAGTTGTTATCTCACATATCATGTATACGATGATCTCATTAGGATAACTTATGTTTTCGAATCCGCTAACACTGAATTCACAGCTTAATTTCTTTATTACACATTCGTTAAACGTTCATAGCTCGTTTCCTCGTTTTAAGTTAAAATTCAACCATTCTTGAGTTTGTAACTCTTGAATTCAAAGTTCTACTATACGCCATCAAAAACTATGGTTTTCGAGTTAAACGGTGACTTTTGACTTTCATTCCGAGAATTTCATGATTTCGACAATTATCGTCTAATCTCATAAATTTTGCCATAAATTCATTACTAAATTTTTTTTACTCTGTTTCGAATGGATTCATTCCATTGTCCATACATCCACCGTACTAAACAAACATATATCATCTAATCCTATACACGATGATGTTAAATTTGTCCATCAACAATATATGATAATTTTCATGTGTTCTTTATTAGTTCAGAATTCTATGATTATGATTCCACTTGTAACATGGTTTATTTACGTTTAAGTCCACTAATAGCCATCCTTGTAACTCCTTGTGATACATGATCCACTAATATTAACTTCTCTATCAAACTACAATTGAAGAGATGAAGAATAAAGGTTTAAGGATTCCTTACCTTTGATGTTCTAACTTGTTTCTTCTTCTTCTTCTTGGATTAGTAAGACAACTCTCACTTTTCTCTCAATAATATTTGTTCTAAAATGTTGGTGAAAATTAACAAGCAACAAATGAACCACCAAGCTCTTCTATTTATAGAATTACAAAGTAAGGGCAAAGGGGTCAAAATTCCATCCCACCTCCTTACTATTCATTTCTTGCTAACAAAGTCTTATCCCTTGCTTATCCATTAAGTTGGTCGGCCATGTTCCCTATCGGGGACCCACATGGGTTACTCCATGGGTTTTTTTCACCCGGTGACCCATCGGTTCGATCCAAGGGTTCGGTTCTTAGTTTGGGCTTAGGTTTAATTAACTTTGGGCCTTAGCATAATTCACTTGGGCTTACTAGATACACAAGTAAATCCTACTATTCCATTACAAATGGTCTAAGCTTTTAACGTATAATCCTCGTATTCTTCTCATATACTAGTTCGTATAACAATTCTCATATAAGTTATGTCATCTTTCATATATACTTGTACAATACTTCGTATCATACTCGTATTCATTACCTCGTATAATAACTTTCTTATTATACGATCATATTTATTAAAATCTTCACTTTTCTTAACATTCGCAAACTTAGTACGCAGGCGAAAAACTGTGTTTTTCATAACTGAATTATTATTAATTAATACATCATTCCTTATCATTCTATCGTCACGTATTTCCCGGAAGTTCAAAAATAATTCCAGAGCATAAATGGATGAATAGTATTTTTCAGAGAATTTCTCAAAAATCTTTTATTTTCGTCTTGAAAATTCAAACACCTTTATTCTATCATGTAGCCAGAATACTACGATATTATTCCACTTTTAGGTTATAGAATAACCTTCATCATGTTTACTTGTTATAAATAACATATATTATAAGTTTATTCATTATTTATTCAAATAAAATTATTTTTCATAATATCCTTTTCTCGGTTGTTACATTCTTCCCCCCTTATAAGGATTGTGTCCCCAGAATCTCACCACAATTTAGTCAAACAACTGAGAGTAATTCTTCTTCATCTTTTCTTCAAGTTCCCATGTTGTTTCTTTGGCGTCGTGGTTCCTCCATACTACTTTTACCGAATGTTTAACTTTATTCTTTAGAACTTGGTCTTTTCTATCAATGATTTGCATTGGCATTTCTTTATACGTCAAGTCTTTCTCAACATGAATAGGCTCATAGTTTATTATGTGCCTATAATCTGGCTTATAAGGACGTAACACAGTTACATAAAACACATTGTGGATGCGCTCTAAGTCTGGACGTAATGCTACCATGTAATCTACCTCTCCTACCCTTTTTAATATCTCAAAAGGTCCTATAAACCTTAGACTTAACTTTCCCTCCTTCCCAAAGCATTTATTTCCTTTCCACGTACGAGCCGACTTCGAACTCTCTTCTCATTCGATGAGGATCTGCAAACTTTTTATGTCTGTCTTGAGGTGCTGCCAGTCGCATTCGTATCAACTTAACTATATATGTTGTTTGTTGCACCAATTCAGGTCCTAGCATCCGGCGTTCTCCTACTTCATCCCAACACAATGGTGTTCTGTACTTCCTTCCATAAAAAGCTTCACAAGGCGGTATGGCTATGCTTGAATGAAAACTATTGTTATATGAAATCTCTACTAGCGGTAGATGATCATCCCAACTACCTTTGAAATCCATGACGCAAAATCGCTGCATATCTTCTAACATTTTAATTGGTCTTTCACTTTGCCCATCCGTCTGTGGATGATAAGTTGTACTTAACTTCAACTGTATCCCCATCTATTATTGCAGACTTCTCCAAAAATTTGATGTGAATCATGGATCACGATCTGACACTATCAAAACTAGTACCCCATGTCTTAAAATATTTTCTTTAACATAGAGTTTAGTTAACTAATCTAAATTAAACTTGACTCTTATTGGCAAAAAGTGAGCCGAATTCATCAACCGGTCCACTATTACCCAAATAGCGTCGTACCTTTTTTGAGTAGTTGTAAGGCCCACCACAAAGTCCATCATGATATGCTCCCACTTCCATTCCAGAATTTCCAATGATTATAATAAGCCGCTTGGTCGTTGATGTTTGGCCTTAACTTTTTACAAGTTAAACACCTACTTACATATTCTGCTATCTCCCTCTTCATATTTGGCCACCAAAAACTTTGTCAAATGTCTTGATACATCTTAGTACTACCAGGATGAATCGAGTACCTTGAACTATGAGCCTCTTGTAATATTTCTTCCTTCAATTATGTTTTACTTGGAACCCAAATTCTACCTTTAAATCTTAATAATCCCCCATTATCAAGACTATACTTTATCTCTTTTTCATTTGTTAGCCGCTTCTTCATCTGGTCACACTCATCATTTCTGAGTTGTACCTCCTTGACTCTCTCTGCAATGGTAGATCGAACCTACGTCGTAAATAATTTCTGACCCGACTCACTCGGTAACTTCACCTCTAACTCCATTCTAGCCATCTCTGTTATTAACTCAGTTTGAGCAGTTAACATAGATAACTTTTCCCGACCCTTCCTACTTAAGGCGTCGGCCACTACATTTGATTTTCCTGGATGATAGAGGATATCACAGTCATAATCATTTATTAACTTCAGCCACCTTTTTTGTCTCATATTTAAGTCTTTTATGTGAAGATATATTTTAGACTTTTATGGTCCGTGTATATATCACATTTTTCTCCATATAGGTAATGCCTCCAAATCCTTAAGGCAAATACCACCACTGCCAATTATAGATCATGAGTAGGATAAACTTTCTCATAATCCTTCAACTGTCATGATGCGTACGCAATGACCTTGCCATGCTACATGAGCACACAACCTAGTCCTCTATGCGAAGCATTGCTATAAACTGCAAAATTCCCTGTATCATCGGGTAAAGATAATACAGGTGCTTCACTCAACCTTTCCTTTAATTCTTAAAAACTATCTTCACACTTCTTAGTCCATACGTACTTCACTTTCTTCGTTGTTAAATTAGTCAACGAAGTAGCTATCTTAGAAAAATCATGGATAAATCTTTGATATTATCCTGCTAACCTTAGGAAACTCCGTACCTTGGTCGGTGTTTTTGGTTGTTCCCAATTAATCACTGCTTCCATCTTTGCTGGTTCCACTGAAATTCTATCTCATTCGATAACATGTCCTAAAAATTGTACCATTTCTAGCCAAAATTCACATTTAGTGAATTTCACGTATAACTTCTCATTCCTTAGTGTCTCCAACACTAATCTTAGGTGTTCAGCGTGATCTTCTACCATCTTAGAATAGACTAGAATATCATCGATAAACACTACAATGAACTTGTCCAAATATTATCTGAACACTCTATTCATCATATCCATAAATGCAGCTGGTGCATTCGTCAACCCAAATGACATTACCAAAAACTCATAATAACCGTAACGAGTTCTGAATGTTGTCTTAGGTATATCCTCCTTTTTAACCTTTAACTGATGATACCGTTTCACAAATCTATTTTAAAAAAAATACTTTTCCCCTTTCAATTGATCAAAGAGATCATCGATCCTGGGCAATGGGTATTTATTCTTTATCATTAACTTGTTCAAGTCTTAATAGTCGATACAAAGTCTCAATGATCCATCCTTCTTCTTCACAACCAGTACCGGTGCTCCCCACGGTGAAACACTCAATTGAATGTACATTCTATCCAACAGTTCTTGTAGTTGAACCATCAATTCCTTCATTTCTACTAGTGCCATACGATACGATGCCCTTGAAACTGGTGCCGCTCCTAGCATAATATCTATTACGAATTTGATCTCCCTATCCAGCGGAAGACCTGGTAATTTTCTTAGAAATACATCCACGAATTCTTTGACTATAGGTATTTGTTCCATCATTGCTCCCACTCTCTAAGTATCAACAACATGACACAAATAACATACACAACCCTTCCTCAACAATGTTCTAGTTTGTCATGGTAAGACAGTAAGAAAGTCCCAGCAATTTATTATCGTAAAACATTACATGTGGTTGTCTCAACATTCTAATATTTACACATTTCTTTTGACAATCTATAATTGCACCATGCTTAAACAACCAACCCATCCCAAGAATTACATCGAATTCTCCCAACTTTAACGGTATCAAATCTACCGACAATTTATAACCTCGTATTTCTACACAAAAACGCCTATGAATATTTTCAACATGAAATATTTCTTAATTTGCTACATTAATATTTAAAGGTATAGGCAATCTTTCGGAAAGTAATCCTAATCATTTTGCAAAATCAAATGCTATAAAAAAGAACAAGTAGAACCTAAATCAAACAACACATAAGTATTTATATCGTTGATTATGATAATACCTGGAACTACATCACCTGATGCAACTGCATCCTGGACCATCATATTAAAGGTATGGGTCTTTGGCCTACTCATTTTTGTTGGACCACTAATAGCTAACTTATCACTATTAGTGCCTTATTCACATCCATCCCCCTCTTCGGGCATTTCTTCGCCATGTGATCAATTGATTCACACACGAAGCATCTGTGATTCTTCTTCGGACTTGGACAGTTAGGCGAAATGTGCCTCTCCTATCCACGGTTTTAACACACCGCTTTACCCTTGAGACAGACTCCTAAGTGAGTCTTCCAATAATTCTTACATGCCTCCATCCTCTTATTAGGATCCCCTTGCTTTACCCCGATATTCCTAGAGTTAAAAGCCTTCCTCTTCTGACCGTTGCCACTCCTGCTTGCTCCCTCGGGTTTCACTCCCCCATCTACTTTACTCTTGTTCTTCTTCTCTCTGTGGTATTGGCTTAAAGCCTCATTACCACCCTCGGCTATTATTGCCTTCTCCAGAATGGTTCCAAAGGAATTACTCTGAAATACTGATATCCAGCTATAGAGCCAGGGTTTCAAGCCCTACTCGAATCTCCGCGCCTTCATCACCTCTGTATTCACCTGATGTGGAGTAAATATTGCCAGTTCAATGAACTTAGAAGCATATTTGGGAACAGTCATATCCCCCTATTTCAGTTCTATAAATCTCATCTCCATCCTACCCTGCATACTCATGGGGAAATAGTTCTCAAAGAAGATCTCCTTGATCCGTGTCCACATTATATTTTCCACTCAAGCCCTAGCCTGGTTCACCTCCCACCAGAAGCTTGCCTCCCCCTTCATCATGTAGGTAGCAAAAGAAACCTTCTGCCCCTCTTCGATATTTGTAATTACAAATGCCTTCTCAATCTCTTTTACCCAAGTTTAGGCTTCTATAGGGTCCATAGTTCCTTTGAACTCTAGCGAACCTACACTCTTAAAATCCTTAAACGTAGTGACATGTACTATCATAGGATAAGGTTGCGAAGAGAGCAAATGCTAAAGCCCGTCGGGATTTTTCCAATCAAAGGGAATTTACATACCTGGGCCAACCTATGGAGGAGATATTTCAGATGCTAATTAACGAAAGAAGAATCACCTCCCTTCTACCTCCAATTAATCCCCGTTCAAGATGGTTCAACTCTGATGGAGTATGTCAATATCATTCACATTCTCGCGGTCACAACACAGAAGAATGATGGGCACTCCGCCACCTTATTCAGAATCTAATTGATAGCGGTGTCCTGCAACTGGTAGACGATGACACTGTGATACTCGAGAGTGGGAATACATGTCCTACTAAATGGAAGGGATTAGTAGCAGTTATATCCGTAGAGGCTGATGAGACTGTCAAACCATTTTCCAAACAAGCAATTCAACTCAAAGGAGCTGATAATCCTTTGAAAGTGGCTGCACCAGAGCCAATTTCTTTACCCTTCATACCACAGTATCCTGTTGTCATCTTACACAAAGTCCCATAGAATTATGGAGAAGCTGAAGGATCCACATCTCATACTACTGCTACAGTGTCGAAGGAAAATCCACTGTATCTTCCTCGGAGGGTGATGATGCCCACCATAAAAGCAAAGGGGAAGATTCCCATGGAGAAAATTGAGAAATTTCTCTGCACTATGGGCCATAATAAAGAAAAGAGAAGCTTAAGAGAGGCTCCACAGCAAATATCAATACTGGACTTGGTTTTCTCTTCCGAGGATCACAGGAAGATCTTATTAAAGGTTTTGGAAGAAGCCTACTTGCCAAAATCAGTGGATGTGGAAAATTTTCAACATCTGGTTGATCACATTTTTAACAACAATGTGATATCCTTCACTGATGACGATATACCGCTTGAAGGGACCGGTCATTGCAAACCATTGCACATTGTAGTTTTATCCTACAAGTATATGTTAGCTGGAGTTTTGATAGATAGAGGTTCATCTCTAAATATATGTCCTTATGACACCTTGGTGAAGATGAACGTCAATCTCAAACGGATCCGAAGCTTCCATACGGTTATCAAAGAATTTGATGGATCCCAACAAAATTTTATCGGAGAGATTGAACTGCCAAATGAGATTGGTCCAAATATATTCAATGTATCCTTTCACGTACTCAAGATAGATTCAGGATACAACCTGCTATTGGGGAGACCATGGATCCACATGGCTGGAGTCGTCCCTTCTACACTACATCAACAACTTAAATACATTGTTAACAATGGCCTAGTCACTGTCAACGTTGAGCCAGAATGTCGAGGCAACCTATCAGCGAGCTATGATGGCTCTTTTCCATGATTTAATGCATAAAGAGATAGAGATCTATGTAGATGACATCATTGTCAAGTCCTGAAAGGAAGAAGACCACTTAGACCATCTCAAAAAGCTTTTCAATAGGTTACGTAAGTACAATATGAAGTTGAATCCAGCCAAGTGCGCCTTTGGTGTTAAATCAGGCAAGTTGTTAGGTTTCCTAGTCAGCCACAAAGGGATTGAGCTGGATCCCACCAAAATCCAGGCCATTAAAGAAATGCCCATTCCTCAGACAGAGGAAGAAATACGGGAATTTTTTGGAAGAATTAACTTCATTAGCAGGTTCATTTCTCAACTCACAGCAACCTGTGAGCCCATTTTCAAATTGTTAAGGAAGAACTCCTCCATGAAATGGAACGATGAGTGTCAGAAAGCCTTCCTTACAATCAAAGAGCAGCTGGTTAATGCTCCTATTTTGGTACCACCAAGGGATGGTGTTCCCCTATTCATGTACATGTCCATTAAGGACAATGCTATGGGTTGCATGCTGGGGCAAAAAAATTATAGAGGCCAAGAACGAGCTATCTATTACCTCAGCAAAAGATTCAGCAGTAGTGAATATAAGTACACTCTGATTGAGAAGACTTGTTGTGATTTAGCATGGGCTACCATTAGGTTACAGCATTACCTCCATGGTCACACAACCCATCTCATATCCCGCGTGGATCCTCTCAAGTATGTGTTCAGTATGCCCATACTAAATTACCGGCTGTCCAGATGGCAGTTGATCCTACAGCAGTTATACATTGTCTATGTGACACAAAAGTCTATCAAAGGTCAAGGAATTGTGGATTAACTGGCCGCCGCACCTGCGGGGAATTACAAACCCTTGGAAACATATTTCCCCGATGAAGGGGTAATGGCAGTTCAGCAACACCATCAGTACGATGCATGCCCCACATGGAAAATGTATTTTGATGGAGCTGTTACCACATAAGGCTCTGGAGCTGGAGCAGTTCTAGTGTCTGGTACAGGGGAGCAGTATCCCGTCGCCGTCAAATTGCAGTTTGTCAGTACCAACAACACGGCTGAGTATGAAGGCTGTATTATGGGGCTAAAACTTTCCCGTTCAATGGGCATCATGCGGTTAACTGTCTTTGGGGATTCAGAGTTGGTAATTAAACAATCCACAGGAATATATCAAACCAAAGAATTACATTTGCTACCTTACCATTGGCAAGTGCTACATATGGCTTTGAGTTCGAAGAAATCTCCTTTTCACACATTCCTCATAATAGGAATGATTTTGCGGATGCACTAGCCACGTTGGCCTACTTGATTCACATACCTGACAAGGAAAACATGCCAAGCATCACATTTGCTCTGCAAAAGGCCCCATCTTATGGGAAATATATTGGAGAAGTATCGGATGAACTACCTCCCATCCACAACCCTAGGTATCAGCATATCAAAGAGTATCTGCGAGATGGATCTCCACCCGCTGAGGCAAGCCTGATTGAAAAGAGGCGGATCAATCGACTTGCTATGAAATTTTACCTGAGCAGAGTTGCACTCTACAAAAGAGATACAGGATTAGGTCTCCTTAGATGTCTGGACAAAGACCAAGCTTAGAGGCTCATGGATGAGATCCATGGTGGAGTATGTGGCCCACACATGAGTGGACCCCTACTTGTCAAAAAAATCCTCAGAATAGGGCATTATTGGCCTACTCTCAAAGCTGATTATAATGATCACGTCAAGAGGTGATATCATTGCCAAATTCATGAAAATTCTATCCACGCCCCTCCAAGGGAACTCCACAATATGAATTCGTCATTGCCCTTCTCAATATGGGGAATGGACGTAATCAGGGCCATCGAGCCCAAAGCCAGTAATGGACATCGATTCATATTCACCATGATTGACTACTTCACCAAATGGGTACAAGCAGCCTCCTTCCCCATGGTTACCAAAGAAGTCATCATTGTTTTCATCATAAACAATATCGTATGTCGATATGGACAACTAGAGGTCATTGTGTCAGACAATGCTAAGAACCTCAACAACAAAATGATAGAGGAGTTATGCAGTAAATTCCACATCAAACACCTTAACTCCGTCATCTACCGTCCAAAGATGAATGGTGCTTTTGAAGCGGCTAATAAAAACATTATGAAGATCATGCAGAAAATGTCTGCCCATCACAAAGGATGGCCTGACCTCATGCCTCTGACTTTATTAGTCTACAGAACTTCAATGCGTTCTTCCACTGGGGCAACCCCCTACTCATTATCTTATGGGATGGAAGCAGTGCTCCCCATAGAGGTGGAAATGGAATCCCTCAGAGTGTTGATGGATGCTCAGTTGGATGAAGACCAATGGGTACAAGACATGTATCACCAATTATCTCTAATAAACGAAAGGCGAACCGCGGCTATCTTCCATGGTCAGTTATATCATCAAAGGATAGCAAGATCCTACAACAGGAAAGTCTGGTTACGGAATGTTAAACAACACGACTTGGATTTGAAAAAAATCATTGACAACCAAGATCAATCTAAGTGAAAATTCTCTCCTAACTGGGAAGGCCCGTTTGTTGTCAAGAAGGTATTGACAGGAGGCACTCTCAGACTAAAGGAAATGGATGGCGATGAATTTGCATAACTTATCAACTCAGACACCATGAAACGTTACTATGTCTAAGGTTTCCATCAAGCAAACATTATGGTTTGTATCATCAGATCACCAGTCACTCCGGATTTCTAACCCTTTTTACATACTCTTCTGCCCCTCAGGGAAACATACACTTCAAACCAGCAGCCTGGTTTCACCTCATTTCAAACCTTTCACACAATTTCAGTTATCCCCTAGGGATTGAACCTTTAACACCTGCAGTTTATCCTGAAGACGGGATTAAACTTTTCAATGCTTGCAGATTGTCCTGAAGACGGGATCAAACTTTTTCCACACCTGTAGTTTGTCCCAATCATGGGATCAAACTTTCTTCTCCCCGTAGTATAGCCTGCACATGGGATTCATACTTCTCTTTGGCTGCAATTCATCCTAAGGGGCAAACTACGTCGACTTGATCTCCTTGATACCCAGGAGTACGTAGGCAACCATATTCTATATGGCCCGGTTGCAATAAAAAAACAACAAAAACATTTCTGCCCTTTTTCTACAAAAACAAAAGCCAAAAAAACACTTCTACCCCCTTCTTCATCAATAAAGCTTCTACACCCATCTGCCTTTCACATTCAGCGTTGAACCTCGTACACCAGGTTCGAACTACACAGACCCGATCTCCTCTTCAATAAGAGTACGTAGGCAGCCATTTATGGTTCGGTCTAACCCCTACCAAAACAAAAATACTTGTCACATGGTACTGGGATCAAACTTCAATCCACCACATTTCATCAGCTCAGACCAAAGGGATGGGACTTCCTAACCTCTCCTCGCCAATACGAGATTCAACGACCATCTAAGTTGTGGTTGTGCCTCAAAGAGAAACATCAATCCATAAGAGATGAAATTAACTAGGCTTCTCACAAATAGAAGTACTGGCGACCATCTATGGTGTGGTCAATCTCAAAGAGGAAAAGCTACACTCTTCTCTACATTTCCATACAGAAACTAGTCCCAAGACACCAAAGATGGTAGGGATATACACAGATAAATGATCCGTTCTAAAAGATCCTACGATGGCTCAATGTCCACATATCAAGGACGAGTTCAGAATGCATCAAGATCACAAGCCCTGAAGAAGCAGACAAATATCAAGCAAGTATCAAGGCAAAACTAAAAGGGAAGTGAATCAAAATATATTTCTCTGCCATATATAATACTGTTTGATATATATATATATATATATATATATATATATATGTTGTACATGACAAAATGGCTAAGCTAGTCTGTGCAGGAAAAATACAAGTTTATCTACGGATCTGTATGTATGCGGACTATCAGATCTAACATAGCATCCCTCTTTGAAGAAAGAGGTAACACTGCAAGCTCCTGCCCAATGGTATCTACATGAGCTAGCATACCCGAGGCTAACTGCATGGTGGCATGATGCTCATCAATATATGCACTCATATCTGCAAGGATGTCAGTCGTAAGGGCTCTGTCTGAAGTACTGTTTGTGACGGCTACATCCCGGGCAGATAGAGCAGCATCCCTCTCTACAATCAATGCATCTCTGGCTAATCTGGCCCCGTCCCTCTCTAATAGAGTTGCG
Source organism: Panax japonicus (assembly GCA_020205505.1). NCBI lineage: Eukaryota > Viridiplantae > Streptophyta > Magnoliopsida > Apiales > Araliaceae > Panax > Panax japonicus. Next base: position 56,023,731 of record CM035095.1, on the reverse strand, counting down.
TCTCTCCCATCAAGAGCTGTCAACATCAAGACCCTAACCTGATCTCTCTCAAAGGTCATCAGATGTAGGATCTGCTCCAAATACTGTACTGAATACTGAATCACAGTAGCACACATAGTGGGAGAATCCATCATAATTGCTGGCAACCCAGCAATCAAATCCTCATCGATGGGAATATCAGCCTCCTCCATAGGCTCCTCATCGTCAGAATCAGTCCCCTGCACTGTGGATACTACAGCAGTCGATACAGTTTCTGTCTCCATCCATGCAAAATACTCTGCAAAATAACCCGAATGACTGACAGAAAACTCAGCTAGCTCTCGCTGATCTCAACAGGCATACAACCTGGATCTATCCTCTACTGATAAGTGGCGAGAAGCGAAATGCTGACTCAACGCTCCCTCAAAAGGATGGAAGTCCTAGAACTAGTCAAACAGACACATCACAGCCAGTGGGTGGTAAATAATCATGCCTCTCAAACCAGCTAGAGGGAGATAATCCATGCCCTGAGCATAAGTGATGAAACTGTAGGGTGAACTAAGCCCTGTACATGACAATATAGCAAACAGATCTCCGATCCCTGCCAGGAAAGCTGATCAAGATACAGCATCTATACACTCCACAGGCTGAAAAGAGTATGACATGGCTATATCATGGGTGCAACAAAACCTATGCCGTCTAAAAGTACAAATCGGTCTCAAGTGTGACATAAACCACACGTACAGCATGACCGAGCTTCCTGTAAACACTCCAATTGAATAAGTGCAGCAGTATGTGGCTGACCTCAAAGTCTCTGCTACGATCATCGGTATGATGGTGTGACCCTCCTTGAGAGCTCTCACTTCCATGATGACTCCTATGTCCAACTCATCCATGTACCGTGGTATGAAGACATACGACAATACGCACAATAGCAGTACATCCACTCTGGCCAAACGCCAATGATCCTCTGGTGTGGTGAAATCCTCAAAATGTCGTGTATAACTATCCTCAGAGCCAAATCTGTCAACAGAAAACGCTGGGATATAATGTGGCCAGATGTGATCTCATCCTGCACCACCCTACGCCTCAAGCCAGTGAGGGTCATGAACTACCTACTCATGTCTCCAATCGCCATATGCACGTAAGGTCTATCTAAGGGCAGCATCGTCAAACACGCATACTCTTCCAGAGTAGGAGTCAACTCCTGGGTCCCAAATCAAAAAACTTGTGTCTTCGATACCAGTTCCCCATCATGCCCTCCACGAATCCTGTGGGAACTTGAAACATCAACAGGGTCATAGTATGCTATAACAAATGATCTACAGTCACCCTGTCTGATGGTGACATGTTATTATACCACGATCGCATACTAGATGCCACCAATAATGGTGGGGTGTGATCAATACGGCTAACTGTTGAAGAAGACATCTGTACGGGCCGTGTCATAAGACCATCCAGGGGTCAATGCTGAATATCTATAGACATACATACATATACATAACATAATACATGCATGATAAACAATAGATGGCAATATGATATAGGGAATGGAAAACTGTACATACATTCCTAAGTATATCATCATCTAATACATCATCTCTATACAGCTAAAATACAAGGAAATGGGTCAAAACTGCCCTACAACTAACAGAGGATTATCAAAAGATATAGCGAGAATGGGTCCCATCCCTTCGGCTCAGTCCAATTAGAGTTGCAAAGGAGGTTTCACAAGCTGAAAAGGCCAAATCAGGAATAAAAACGCTACGCGATTGAGCGGAGTAGCCTGAAATCTTGGTTTTCACGGGCCAAACTTTGGCTTTACATGTCACTCATTGGTATTCATCTGAATGCAAGGTATACTATACCAGTGAGCTCAACTTTTGCAAATCATGCTAAGTAATGCCTCACACAGGTCCGATGCCGCCAAACACAGGGTCGTAACCCTAAAAGACGTGTTCCCCAGCGGGGGTCACAACGCAGACTTTCAATCATCCACGTATCCCCGACGGGGGTTACAATGCATTATTCGTCTATGATCGAATCCTCGGTGGGGGTTACAACCCAATTTAACCATTGATGTACATGTCAATGAAAGTCAAGCAGCCTTGATGTCATTTCAACCGATGGCAAGTAAACCCATCGAAGCATCAAAGGTCATTCAATGATCTCATCCATCAATGCATTTATCCACAACCTTCCCTGGCAGAAGTCACAATGCAATACAACCATTGATATACACATCATGGAACGTCAAGTAGCCTTGACAGTTTGCCCAGCAGGGATCTATCTAGTGATACACACATCAGCGAAGGTCAGGCAGCCCTGAAAATACATATTGTTGGCAGTAACTCCGATAGGATCGTGGTATATGTTATACACATCCTCAAACATACTAAGCTTTATCCCCACAGATCTCTTGCACACGAGAGGCGCATTTTCGGAATAAAGTTTATATCAAGGATTCAGGACTTTGGTGATAACTCCAACGTCAACATCCTGGAAGACTTGGATCGCATGTCCAAGACATCACTGATTGTCATCCCTAGCAAGATTAACAGGGAATCGACAATCATTCCATCATGTTGGAAAGAAATCTAACAAAAACACATGCATCATGAATTTGCATCATGTTACTGCACACATCATCATGTTTATCGTGTTGCATTTCAAGTGTCTAGGATTATTTATCCTATCCATACCTTTCATTGCATGAATATGATAACGAGGGACATCTGTAGACACTCGAAATTTTTTCTACATACGTGTTACTAACATTTCAAAAGGGCAGATTCGTCTTTCGGAGATAACCCTGGAAGACAGCTCACATCCATTCCGGATACTACCGAAAGTTCGGTCTCAACCCCGAAACACACACCGGGAGTATCAATTCCAACCTCGAAGATAACCTCAAGTTTCATCCTTGGAGATAACCCCAAGGAATGTTGTTGCAGTTCCGGCGATAACTCTGGAAATGCTTGTTTCAAATTCATGCAATCAGTTTCAATCTCAAACCACCTGTCGAGGCACTCATTCCAAAGACCCAGAGCTAACACCGGGAAGACAGACACACTTATAGATGACCTTGCAGAATTTTAACACTTGCAGCAGTCCAATCTCAGATGTAACCCTGAGCAACGTCTGCTATCAGCCCAAACCGGAGATAACCCTGGTGAGGGAAAAAATTATCATCTTGCCACCTCAACCCCAGCGCACCGTCTCAACATTTCATACATACATTTCTACACAACAATGTCCCACAAGAGCCAAGGAGTTCAAATCCTGAGTGACTATTACACGTGGTAGCACACCGGATAGAATTTGAAGCTTGAAGACCATAGGCATGGTCCCCTCTTCCTGACTTTGTACAACTTCTAATCCTATGTCATTGTGTAACTCTCGACAAAAGCGGTCCGAAAAAGATCTTGTACACCTCGTTCGGATGCTCAGATTGAAGTTCTGCAAGTTCGAGCGGACATCACAGTGCACGAGTGCATGTACTTCGAGACGGTGGGACCCGAAGAGCCCGGGGCACCCCAAGCAGCCGCAGGTGCATTTGTGGCTGCTACAGGTACACCTGCGGCTCCCAGCTCTATAAATATAGAGTTTGGGGTGGCCATATAGAAAAAGAAAAAGGCAAGGAAGCCCTGTCCAATTTGCTCTGTACACACCCCATATTGAGTGCTTTCTCATTTTAAACACCTGTTAACTCATATATAGCTATATTTTACCGGCGGCAGGCCAGTGTAAGCCTTCTCACACTCTATAAAGCCTTTCTCTTCATCTTTGCACACACTATTCTTCACATTGAGAGTCGTGATGTGTGTGTATACCCAGACTTCGGTCCCTGGTTTTCATTTTTATCTGTATATATATACTTATATATGTATATATTTATATATGGACTAACATTATCGAGTTATGCCTCGATTGAATCTAGACTTATGTATGGAGTGTTTACTTACTTATATATATATATATACTTAAATATATAAACTGTTGTCAGACTCTTTTTGATGAGCCTGGATTTTACATCCGGAACGTTTATTGCTTTTATATATAAATATATATATATATATATATATATATATATATATATATATATATATTTCTGTCAGGCCTGGAGTTACTTCGTGGCCTTTTACTGCTTTATTTACATTCCATCCCCTGTGGAGGTGCTTCGTGGTGGTTGATCATGTCCATATATATATATATATATATATATATATATATATATATATACTAGCTTGGGTCCCGTGCCTCCGGCACTGTATGGGCAGTGAGATTTATCTCAAACTTAGAACGGCCCAGATGATTTATTAAGTGAGCGGAAAATTCAAAATCATTATTAGATAGATTAGATAGATAGATGTATTTTATTAGATAGATGTATGGACGGTGGGATTTATCTCAAACTTTGGACGGCCCAGATGATTTATTGAGTGAGCGGGAAATTCAAAATCATTTGTATTTTATTAGATATATATATATATATATATATATATATATATATATATATATACATGATCAACCACCACGAAGCACCTTCATGGGGGGATCAGAAATGTAAATATATAAACATGATCATGTTTATATATATATATATATATATATATTTACAGCTTATATATATAACTATTAATTGGTTCATATAAACTGCGGCATCATGTGAGCCTAGGAATCATGTGATCACAAATTCAGTCTACTGAATCTAGATTCAGTTCCCGTGATGGACATTTTCAACTGTAAGCAGCTTGTACATTATTTACGGTGTCTGAATTTTCTTAGATGGCTGTCATGCCCATGAGGAGTTCGGCACTACTATATATTATTTTCTCGAAGATGCCTCACATCTCGAAAAAAAAACAAACAAGCCGAACATTTAATAATAAAATGGAAGTATGAAAAGGTCTCAATTACTATTGAGCACAGGGTTTGAAAAATCTCTTTTACAAAACCTCACTGCTATATCATGTTTAAAACTGAATTTTTCAAACAAATTCAAACCCTTTGTATATATGTGTGAACGAGGCCTCGCACTACTTCTAAATAAATTTCACATTGATCCACACACACACACATTCATATAACAATTTCTCGAAAAGTAGCGGTCAACGTGTCAACACGGATGTCGGGGGGTGCCTAACACCTTCCCTCCGCATAATCAAGCCCCCGAACCTAAATGAATCTCTGTTTCACAGACCCGTTAAACAGTGTCACATCACTAGGTCAATGTGCAAACATATTTCGGTTGCGTTCGTGCAACCAGTTAAAAACACCAACTGACGACTCTTACAGTCAAATCGGCAACATAATACATGTTGGACCTTTTTCACTTATTTTTTCAAACAAATCTCACATAACATGAGAACACCAAAGAACAAGAAACGAAAAAGGACAAATAAAAATCCCAACGTCGACAGTTATGTAAAGGAATATAGTGGAAAAAGGAATTAATTGAATAAATATTGGTTAATTTAAATAGAGTTGGGAATTATATTATGAAATAATATAATTTGATTATCAAGCCTTGATTGGCAATTGAATTGTTATGAATTAAATTTCATAAATAAGACAACTAATTCACTTAATTAAAATAGTGAATTAATGTTAATATATTTATTGTAATAAGATGAGAAAGTAATACATATTACATATAAACGTAATATGTTAATGTAATACGATTGTGAATCTCGTAAATAGTTAAAATATTTATCGAATAAAATAAATATTTTAGTTAAAATATTTATGGATTAAAATAAATATTCAATGGAAATTATCATGGAATAATTTATTTAAGTATGATGATATTAAATAAATTGATGATAAATAATTTTATAATTTGTGCGTATTTTATTACGCTAATGTGTTGGTGATGTCCTAATTTAATTAAATAATTAAATTAGAGGGCTAATGATTTATAAAATAAAATTGGAATTATATTGATTAAGTAATTAAATTAAATAAAGTGTGACAATTGTGTACATAATAATGAAGTTATAAAAATAAATTAGAAAGGTGTTATTTGATGCTAGCCAAACAAGGTCTTATGACCTTTAGTATTTTAAACAGCTACTTTTTGTATTTTAACTTATGCATTAAAATTATTTTTAAGGCTTTGTCAATTTATTCTACGTAACAATATTCCTAAGGCTAAGAAGAAGAAGAACACGGAGAAGAAGAGGGTAAGAGAGAAATTGAGAGAGAAAGAGAAGAAATTCTTTGTAAATTAAGAAGGTTTTAAGAATCAAAGAAGGAAGAAGAAGAAGATTCATATCATATATTCTAAGTTTAAAGAAGAATTAAAGGTAAAATTCCTAAGTTTCTAATTTATGGTTTAATTTTTCTTAAGTCTCTATAATTGGGTTTTGGTGGTTGAATTTGATGAGGTATAGTTTATATATGTTTATGGATAAATATAATTTGTTAATGGTCATCTATAAATAATTTTGGAGTGTTTAAACTCATGAAAACATATTAAAGATTAAGAATTGAGTTTTTGGTTGAATATATACATTTTGGTCAATTTTGAGACTAAATTAGTTATGAAATCATGATGGAAACCTTAAATTGATGATTGATGTTTTTAAAACTTTTAAAAATGAAAAGAACGGAAGTTGAATGAATCAATTTGGTTAAGAAACGTAGTGAATGAATTCGCTAAACATGTTAAAACATAAAAGTTTAGTATGAAAATGAGTTTTGGGTCAAGATTTGTGTTAGTTAATGTTTCTTTAAATTGTTGATTCTTTGGTATGTTGTAGTTCTATGAATTACGAGTCTATAGAGTAAAAAACTGACTTAATTGGATGTGTATAACTCGAGTTATGAAGGTTAGAAGAAGAAAGGGTCAAAAATTTGAGAAACAGAATAACTTGGGAAACCTAAACTGCTCTTGGGCACTGCAGCGCCACCCCCAAGGCTAATTGGGGCGCCGCGGTGCCGAAACAGTGCTCAGGTTGGACTATTTTGACCTCCTGTAGTAAAACGGCAATACCTATTTCATAAAAACTCCGATTAAGGTGATTTAAGATGATCTGGATTGAGGACGAGTAGACCTACAACTTTTGTTCTTTATGTTTTTTAATTTGAGGTCATTAGCATGAGTTCAAATGGTCATCTTTGGGACTGATGTGTATTCGGTGTCAATCGGAGGGCGTTGGGCATACACATACGCAAGAGTAGTGCTTCTAACGTTAAAAGATGTTGTTCTAAGTTATAAAATATGAATATTAGTAAATATAATGATGCTTAACATTAATAAATGATGTAGTAAATAAGTTGTATAAGTATACGCAAGAGAGACAAATCGGGAGTGCGACAAATGAACGTCAAAATGTCGTGTCAAGTGTTAATGAACTTAAAAAGTGTTTTATTTAAAATGAAATGAACATTATAAGTTATGGAATGTGTTTAATATAAAACCAATAAGGAGACCTAGGAAGACTTAAACACTTGAATAAACATTGAGTTTGACTAAGAAGAAATATAGTGAGATATAAGTCAAAAGTTAACACAATCAAATTGAATATTGTGTATTGATTAACAAGAAGGGTTATGAGATATAGAGTAAAGTTTAAATTACAACTACTATGCATTGCTATGTGACTAATAGTTGATGTACATGATTATATAATTATATAGGGCACGTGAAGTGCAGATAGCTGTAAGTTGTTAATCTATTATTGGTAAACAACGATCAAAGCAAGTCTTTCAATTCCTATTTGCTATGTGAACTTGATAATTAATTATTTTAAATCTGTATTACAAAAAGCATGATTTATGATTTATGTTGTAAGTATCAAATGTTAAGGTTAATTTATGATTTAGTTGAGTAAGGAATGATGATTGGGTTATATAACTCAATCTTTATTTGGTATGTGATGTACATCATGTATAATGTGTTTAGATAGATGTTTATGATGTATAAGATGAGCATGTTATTTATGTGCTACGTGTTGCATGAAAACTGTTAGATATGTTAGGCTGTCAAGCTCAACCTTGCAAATAACCATTTTTGCAGGTTAAGGTTTCAAGGTAACATTATGTGCTAATTGAATGACATGGATCAGATGCAATGCATGAAGATTAAATAATTTAGCAATAGTTTTAATTCTTTTAATCTATGTTTGAGGTTTTGTGATATGTACTTGATGGTTTATGATGTTTAATAATTGTTGAGTTGTAAAGTTAAAATTTGAGTTATCCGATGTATAAAGGATACCGATTTGAGATGTAAGTATATATATTAACTCTGATAAAGTGAACCATAGATTGTATAAGATTCAAAGACATGTAGATGATATATGTTATGATTCAGGGAATTATAAAAAAAAGATTGAAAAGTTTGAAATTATTCCGCATTTTATTAGTTTAACATCGAATAATGATGTAAAATCAGAAGTTAGATGTATTGTTAACGACCGGAGTCGAGAGTTTAATTTTATGAATTTTGGGGTCGTTACAGGCTCCATAACATACATATGAACTCAAATAACATGTTTACATTTCTTCATCAATCAATTAAGAGATAATTCATGCAATTTTTAAGAGTTTATCAATCCCACAAAATTATGCATTCTTTCATTATAATCACATAGTCCTCATGCTTCCACCATTTTATCACTGATATAAGAGCACAAAATGTAGAGGAGTTATAATTAAATAACTTTGATGATTTTCCTCAATTAACATAGTATTCCTCCCTCTTACTACAATAATCAATACAAGAGTTTTCTTGGAATTCTTTTTCATGCTCAACTCACTGAATCTGTCTATGTAATAACTAGCAATCTCAGCAACTTAACAGCCTTGAAAATGAAGGGAAATGCTTTCTTATATAGCCAAACTATTGTCCAATTTGGGGTTTTGTACAAGAAATTAAACCAATGGAAGAAGGAAGAAGATGTTGGACAAGAAGGAATTGGTGGAAAGTGCTCACCAACTCCACCATCAGCCATCTCTCTAGCCATCATCACCAATCTCATTTTTATCAAAGTAGGAGTAGGCTAATGGCCTATTATACGATTGGTAATTAGAATGGGACATTGAATATGGGACAAGCTATTTAGCTTACTATATTCTCATTTTAACCACAACATATAGATATCAGGCACTTTTTGGGCTTCTAAGGTCAATTTAATGACTTAATGTTATTGGTTTATGTTAAATTAGGGGCACATATATACAAATACATATATGCACACACTCATATATGCAAGTATGCTCATACTTTAAATATACACTATGACGCCCCCAAAATAGGTATACATCACCCATTCTGAGTCGCGAAATACATGGTACATAAATCAAATACAAACTTTTCTATACAATATGACAACAGTGTAGCTGAGAGTTTTTATACGAATACTGCCTCATAGACAGTATTCAAACTCAAATGAATTCTTCATTACATTTATTATCACACTATTTTATAAAATAGTGAGGACTACTATATCCACCATCTCGGACCATCAATCTGTTCCCCGACTAATCCCGGCTACGTTCTCATTTTCTGAAGAGAACAACGAAAGTAAAGGGTGAGCTCAACTAGCCCAGTAAGAAATATTATGACTAAGATAATGCAGAATAAATTATCGTTAGCCTTCAACAATGTTAAACTAATAAACAACAAGTTTAACTGCAGTGGAACAAGCAATTCATTAGAAGAGTCAAGTAGAGCATGATATCTACTATCTTCCATGATTTAAAAAGTTTATCAATAATTTTATCGTTGAGACTCAGCTTAATAAATAAACCACATCATCGAATCATCCCTGCACTACAGGCCAAGGATATTCAATAGTATCACGATCACGAATTATCCATGCACTACAGGCCAAGGATATTCGTGTTTTCACCAATGGTTATGATCATACCAGCAACTGTCCATCAATGCACTATAGTCCAATGAGTACTTTTACCACATCATTTGTAACATTTCAGGCCATGATTATACCGAATGATCCCTGGTCATAATCATACCAATCAACAGTCCATCTATGCACGTAAGTCAAAGATGACTTTCATCACAATATAAGCATGAGGATGATGACAATGATATAAGAATTCAATTAAAAGAAATCAAAGGATAAATTTTTAAAGATTTATAATTTAATTTATCCAGAATTCAATAATGTTCAAATTGCCAACATGATACTGCTTTGTGGAGTAAAATTCAAGAATGATATTGTATCAAAAATGATTTGGACGGAAAAGAAATCAATTTTTATCATGAATAATACTCTGGGTGAATAGTATCTCATGAATAGTACTTCAGGAATAGTATCCCGTGAATAGTACTTTGTGAATAGTACTCATAAATAGTACTTTATGAATAGAACTTTATAAATAGTACTTGTGAATAGTACCGTATAAATGAATAGTACTCATGGACAGTACTCCGGCATGAAAAGCTGAAAATTTAACAAGAATGTGCAGAAAATATCCTTGTGAAACGATACTAGATGAAACACAAATTTCAAGGATATTCTACTAATTTCACGGAGTATAGAAGCAATACTTTAACAAAATGAGGGTATAATCAGAAATACGAGACGGAATAATATTACTCACATACTACAGAGTATGAAAGAAAATATAATTCCTTATGAATACTTAACAAAAATAATATCCCATATCTTAAAATAAGACTGGATACTGGAATAGTGAAGTAGCAGAATACTCTTCTTCTTTCTCACTATAGCTTCTCTCTCTATAATTGTTCTTGTGAGTCTTAGTGAATTGGTGAGAATGAAAGAAGAATGAGCTTCTATTTATAGGAAAATATAGTTTTGATAATTGCACGTTTTGGGGCTCAAAATATTACAGTATAATACCTTCATCTTTTCCTTTATTTTTAATTTAGTCCTGCAAATATTATCAAATTTGCACCACCTCCCCTAATAGTAAATGCATGTGAATCAATAGTACATTCATGTGAATCAATAATTCTATACATGTGAAAAAATAATTACAGTATAGTACCTTCATCTATACCTCCATTTTTAATTTTGTCATGCAAGTATTAAAAATCTTACACCACCTCCCCTAATAGTACATGCATGTGAATCAATAGTACATACATGTGAACAAATAGTTATAAGCATGTGAATTAATAGCAATTAATTGCTCATTTATATGATTAATTACCCAATTGATCAATATAACCTCCAAAAATCAATTATTATCTAAATAAATGTCGATTTTCATTAACACTAATAATCCCAACACAATGGAAATATCAATTTTATCTTTAATCAACACAAACTTATTCATCATTAATATTATAACTTATAATATTTAACAACCAGATCATTCCCAGGAAAAAGGGGGCTTTCCGATAAGAATTTCTCCCTATTGGCGAGCAATTAGGTGACCAAGCCCCTTTCCTCGACAGAACATTCTAGACATCGTCAATATTACAAATAATAATAAGAATAATTTTATCGTCTCAATTATTGATTTAAAAATATAAAATATTATGCAGATGATATTGTGACAATAATCGAATCAATAATATAAGAGATATTAAGCAACAATTACTGTAGAAATAGTTGAGTATAACTAAGTGACTTCTCACGTAAGCATTAATAATCAATATCGTGTGCTACTATTCAACCACGCGTATTACTGTACTTTTACTACTGGGTAGTTCAACAGTTTAACGGTAAAACTTTCGTCGTTATTTTTATAAAAGATATTTCTGTCATTTTTTAACTCCGACAATACTTCCGTTGTGGGGTCCACTAATGATTGTGCTGTCGTACGAATATTCCTTGTTAAAACGAATATTCTTCAACTAATCGAATATTTTAAAACCACTTGCTTACTCATTAGCCTATGGGATGGAAGCAGTGCTCCCCGTGGAGGTGGAAATGGAATCCCTCAAAGTGTTGATGGATGCTCAGTTGGATGAAGACCAATGGGTACAAGACAGGTATCACCAATTGTCTCTAATAGACAAAAGGCGAATCGCGGCTATCTTCCATGGTCAGTTATATCAGCAAAGGATCGCAAGATCCTACAACAGGAAAGTCTGGTTACGGCATGTTAAACAACACGACTTAGTTTTGAAGAAAATCATTGACAACCAAGATCAATCTAAGTGAAAATTCGCTCCTAACTGGGAAGGCCCGATTGTTGTCAAGGAGGTATTGACAGGAGGCGCTCTCAGACTACAGGAAATGGATAGCGATGAATTTCCATAGCTTATCAACTCGAACACCGTGAAACGGTACTATGTCTGAGGCTTCCATCAAGCAAACATTCTGGTTTGTATCATCAGATCACCAATCATTCTGGATTTCTAACCCTTTTTACATACTCTTCTGCCCCTCAAGGAAACATACACTTCAAACCAACAGCCTGGTTTCACGTCATTTCAAACCTTTCACACAATTTCGGTTATCCCCTAGGGATTGAACCTTTAACACCTACAATTTATCCTGAAGACGTGATTAAACTTTTCTATGCTTGTAGTTTGTCCAGAAGACGAGATCAAACTTTTTCCATGGGATTCATACTTTCTTCTCCACGCAGTATAGCCTGCACATGGAATTCATACTTCTCTTTGGCTGCAATTCATCCTGAGGGGTAAACTACGTCGACCTGATCTCCCTGATACCCGGGAGTACGTAGGCAACCATATTCTATATGGCCCGGTCGCAATAAAAAAAACAACAAAAACATTTTTGCCCTTTTTCTATAAAAACCGAAAAAACATATTTACCCCCTTCTTCATCAATAAAGCTTCTACACCTATCTGTCTTTCACATTCAGCGTTGAACCTCTTACACCAGGTTCGCACTACACAGACCTGATCTCCTCTTCAATAGGAGTACGTAGGCAGCCATTTATGATTCGGTCTAACCCCCTACCAGAACAAAAATACTTGTCACATGGTACTGGGATCAAACTTCAATCCACCACATTTCATCGACTCAGACCAAAGGGATGGGACTTCCTAACCTCTCCTCGCCAATAGGAGATTCGGCGACCATCTAAGTTGCAGTTGTGCCTCAAAGAGAAACACCAATCCATAAGAGATGGAATTAACTAGGCTTCTCACAAATAGAAGTACTGGCGACCATATGTGGTGCGGTCAATCTCAGAGATGAAAAGCTACACTCTTCTCCACATTTCCATACAGAAACCAGTCCCAAGACACCAAAGATAGTAGGGATATACACAGATAAATGATCCGTTCTAAAAGATCCTGCGATGGCTCAATGTCCACATATCAAGGACGAGTTCAGAATGCATCAAGATCATAAGCCCTGAAGAAGCAGGCAAATATCAAGCAAGTATCAAGGCACAACTGAAAGGGAAGTGAATCAAAATATATTTCTCTGCCATATATAATACTGTTTTATATATACATATGTGTTGTACATAACAAAATGTCTAAGCTAATATGTACAAGAAAAATACAAGTCTATCTACGGATCTGTATGTATGAGGACTATCAGATCTAACATAGCATCCCTCTCTGAAGAAGGAGGTAACGCTGCAAGCTCCTGCCCAATGGTATCTACATGAGCTAGCAGATCTGAAGCTAACTGCATGGTGGCATGATGCTCATTAATGTATGCACTCATATCTAGAAGGATGTCAGTCGTAAGGGATCTCACTAAAGTACTATCTATGACGGCTACATCCCGGGCAGATATAGCAGCATCCCGCTCTACAATCAATGCATCTCTGGCTGATCTGGCCCCGTCCCTCTCTAATAAAGCTGTCAACATCAAGGCCCTAGCCTGATCTCTCTCAAAGGTCATCAGATGTAGGATCTGCTCCAAATACTGTGCTGAATACTGAATCACAGTAGCACTCATAGTGGGAGAATCCATCATAAATGCTGGCAACCCAGCAGTCAAATCCTCATCGATGGGAATATCAGCCTCCTCCATAGGCTCCTCATCATCAGAATCAGTCCCCTACACTGTGGATACTACCGCAGTCGATGCAGTTTCTGTCTCCATCCATGCAAAATACTCCGCAGAACAAACCGAATGTCTGACAGAAACCTCAGCTAGCTCTCGTTGATCTCAACAAGAATACAAACTGGATCTATCCTCTGCTGATAAGTGGCGAGAAGCGAAGCGCTGACTCAATTCTCCCTCAAAAGGATGGAAGTCCTGGAACTGGTCAAACTGACACATCACAGCCAGTGAGTGGTAAGTAATCATGCCTCTCAAACTAGCTAGAGGGAGATAATCCATGCTCGGAGCATGAGTGATGAAACTATAGGGTGAGCTAAGCCCTGTACACGAAAATATAGCAAACGGATCTCTGATCCCTGCCAAGAAAGCTGACCAAGATGCAGCATCTATACACTCCGCAGGCTGAAAGGAGTATGACATGGTTATATCATGGGTGCAACAATACCTATGCCGTCTAAAAGTACCAATCGGTCTCAAATGTGATATAAACCACATGTACAGCATGATCGAGCTTCCTGTAAACAATCCCGTTGGATAAGTGCAGCAGTATGTGGCTGACCTCAAAGTCTCTGCTACGATCATCGGTATGATGGTGTGACCCTCCTTAAGAGCTCTCACTGCCATGATGACACCTATGTCTAACTCATCCACGTACCGTGGCATGTAGACATACGACAGTACGCACAATAGCAGTACATCCACTCTGGAGAAACGCCAATGATCCTCTAGTGTAGTGAAATCCCCGAAATGTCGTGTATAACTATCCTCAGAGCCAAATCTGTCAAATAGAAAATGCTGGGATATAACGTGGCCAGATGTGATCTCATCCTGCACCACCCTACGCCTTAAGCCAGTGAGGGTCATGAACTGCCTACTCATGTCTCCAATCGCCATATTCACATAAGGTATGCCTAAGGGTAGCATCGTCAAACGTTCATACTCCTCCAGAGTAGGAGTCAACTCCTGGGTCCCAAATCGGAAAACCTGTCTCTCCGATACCAAGTGCCCTAGCATGCCCTCCACGAATCCTTGTGGAACCTGAAACATCAACAGGGTCATAGTATGCTGCAATAAATGATCTACAGTCATCTTGTCTGATGGTGACATGTTATCATACCACGATCGCATACCAGATGCCACCAATAATGGTGGGGTATGATCAATACGGCTAACTATCAAAGAAGACATCTGTACGGGCCGTGTCATAAGACCATCCAGGGGTCAATGCTGAATATCTCTGGACATACATACATATGCATAACATAATTCATGCATGATAAACAAAAGATGGCAATATGATATAGGGAATAGAAAACTATACATACATTCCTAAGTATATCATCATCAAATATATCATCTCTATATAGCTAAAATACAGGGAAATGGGGAAAAACAGCCCTACAACTAATAGAGGCTTATCAAAAGATATAGCGAGAATGGGTCCCACCCTTCTGGCTCAGTCCAGTTTGAGTTACAAAGGAGGTTTCACAAGCTAAAAAGGCCAAATCAGGAATAAAAACGCTACGTGATTGAGCGGAGTAGCCTAAAATCTTGGATTTCATGGGCCAAACTTTGGCTTCACATGTCAGTCATTGGTATTCGCCTGAATGCAAGGTATAATATACTAATGACCTCAGCTTTTGTAAATCATGCTCGGTAATGCCTCACACATGTCCGATGCCGCCAAACACAGGGTCATACCCCTAAAAGACGTGTTCCCTGGCGGGGGTCATAACGCCAATTTCAAACATTAATAAAGTATCCCTGGCGAAGGTCACAATGCCGATTTTAAACATTGATAAAGTATCCCCGACGGGGGTCACAACGTAGACTTTCAATCATCCATGTATCCCCAGCGGTGGTTACAACGTATTATTCATCTATAAACGAATCCCCGGTGGGGGTTACAACGCAATTCAACCATTGATGTATGTGTCAATGAAGGTCAAGTAGCCTTGATGTCATTTCAACCGATGGCAAGTAAACCCATCAAAGCATTAAAGGTCATTCGATGATCTCATCCATCAGTGCATTTATCCACAACCTTCCCTGGCGGAAGTCACAACGCAATACAACCATTGATAAACACATCAAAGAACGTCAAGCAGCCTTGACAGTTTGCCCAGCAGGGATCTATCTGGTGATACACACATCAGCGAAGGTCAGGCAGCCCTAACAATACATACTATTGGCATTAACTCCGATAGGATCGTGGTATATGTTATACACATCCTCTAACAGACTAAGCTTTATCCCCGACAGATCTCTTGCACACGAAAGGCACATCACTGATTATCATCCTGGAAGACTTTGATGATAACCCTAACGTCAACATCCTGGAAGACTTGGATCACATGTCCAAGACATCACTGATTATAATCCCCAGCAGGATTAACAGGGAATCGGCAATAATTCCATCATGTTGGAAAGCAATCCAACAAAACCACATAAATCATGCATTTGCATCATATTGCTGCACACAGCATCATGTTTATCGTGTTGCATTTCAAGTGTCTAGGATTCTTTATCCAATCCATGCCTTGCATTACATGAATATGATAAAGAGGGCCATCTGTAGACACTCAAAATTTTTTCTGCACACCTATTACTAACATTGCAGAAGGGCAGATTCGTCTTTTGGAGATAACCCTGGAAGACAGCTCACATCCATTCTGGATACTACCGGAAGTTCGGTCTCAACCCCGGAACACACACCGGGAGTATCAATTCCAACCTTGAAGATAACCCCGAACTTCATCCTTGGAGATAACCCCAAGGAATGTTGTTGCAGTTCCGGCGATAACTCCAGAAATCCTTGTTTCAAATGCATGCAATCAGCTTCGATCTCAAACCTCCTACTGAGGCACTCATTTCAAAGACCTGGAGCTAACACCTGGAAGACAGGCACACTTATAGATGACCTTGCAGAATTCAAACACTTGCAGCAGTCCAATCTCAGATATAACCCTGACCAACGTCTACTATCAGCCCAAACCAGAGATAATCCCGGTGAGGGGCAAAATCGTCATCTTGCCACCACAACCCCAGCGTACCATCTCAACATTTCATACATACATTTCTATACAACAATGTCCCACAAGAGCCAAGGAGTTTCAATCCCGAGTGACTATTACACGTGGCAGCACACCGGATAGAATTTGAAGCTTGAAGACCATGGGCATGGTTCCCTCTTCCTGACTTTTTATAACCTCTAATCCTATGTCCTTGCGTAACTCTTGACAAAAACGGTCCGAAGAAGGTCTTGTACACCTTGTTTGGATGCTCGGGTGGAAGTTCTGCAAGTTCGAGCGGACATCACAGTGCACGAGTGCACGTACTTAGAGACAGTGAGACCCGCAGAGCCCGGGGCACCCAGAGTAGCCGCAGGTGCATCTGTGGCTACCGTAGGTTCACCTGCAGTTCCCAACTCTATAAATATAGAGCTTGGGTGGCCATTTAGAAAAAGAAAAAAGGCGAGGAAGCCTTGTCCAATTTGCTCTGTACACACCCCATATTGAGTGCTTTCTCATTTTAAACACATGTTAGCTCATATATAGCCATATTTTACCGGTGGGAGCTAAGTGTTTATCCATCTAGAGTCATAGAAGCCTGCCTTGGCAGCCCACTGTAAGCCTTCTCACACTCTGTAAAGCCTTTCTCTTCATCTTTGCACACACTATTCTTCACATTAAGAGTCGTGATGTGTGTGTATGCCCGAACTTTGGTCCGTGATTTTCATTTCTATCTGTATGTATATACTTATATATGTATATATTTATATATGGACTAACATTATCGAGTTATGCCTCGATTGAGCCTAGACTTATGTCTGGAGCGTTTACTTGCTTATATATATATATATATAAAACTGCTGTCAGACTCTGTCTGACGAGCACCTCTATGGGGGATCAGAAATGTAAATATATAAGAGTGATATATATATATATATATATATATATATGGGAGCCCTTCCATAGCAACCGGTTGCTGTGAGTACTGTGCAACATCCCCTTTTTGTACCGTTGATAAACTTATTGGAAGGCTGAGATGAAACATAAATATATCCCAGCCGGCACAACTTGTACCGGCTTTTATTTTAATATGAGGACCCCACCACAGTCAACATGTTGTCAGTTTATTGAAATAAAATGAATTTTTAATATTAAATAATGGTCGACCGACACAGCTTGTACCGGCTGTGCCTTTTTTATAAAATACTACCAACCGGGACAAGCTCTAACGGCTGTAAAAAAAAAAAAAAAAAATCAAAACCGGGACAAGTTCTAACGGCTGTAAAAAAAAAAAAAAAAAAAAAAAATTCAAAACCGTAAGAGGCTCTACCGGCTTGTCCTTTGTTATGTAAATTACTCTTGTTATTATATTAACATCATTATAACATTTTTTGTTTTTGTTATTACTGAAAATAATAGTAACATACTTGAATAGTTTGGGTAGGTGGGGTGGTTTTACAAGCCGGTAGAGCCTCTTACGGTTTTGATTTTTTTTTTTTTTCCCAGCTGTTAGAACTTGTCCTTTGTTATGTAAATTACTCTTGTTATTATATTAACATCATTATAACACTTTTTGTTTTTGTTTTGAATTTTTTTTTTTTTTTTTTTTTACAGCCGTTAGAACTTGTCCCGGTTTTGATTTTTTTTTTTTTTTTTTTTTTTACAGCCGTTAGAGCTTGTCCCGGTTGGTAGTATTTTATAAAAAAGGCACAGCCGGTACAAGCTGTGTCGGTCGACCATTATTTAATATTAAAAATTCATTTTATTTCAATAAACTGACAACATGTTGACTGTGGTGGGGTCCTCATATTAAAATAAAAGCCGGTACAAGTTGTGCCGGCTGGGATATATTTATGTTTCATCTCAGCCTTCCAATAAGTTTATCAACGGTACAAAAAGGGGATGTTGCACAGTACTCACAGCAACCGGTTGCTATGGAAGGGCTCCCATATATATATATATATATATATATATATATATATATATATATATATATATATATATATATATATATATATATATATATAACTATTTATTGGTTCATATAAACTACGACATCATGTGAGCCTAAGAATCATGTGATCACAGATTCAGTATACTGAATCTAGATTTGGTTCCCGTGATGGACATTTTCAGCTGTAAGCAGCTTGTACATTGTTTCCGGTGTCTGAATTTTCTTAGATGGTTGTCATTCCCATGAGGAGTTCGGCACTGATAAATATTATTTTTTCGAAGATGTCTCGCATCTCGAAAAAAAAAAAACAAGCCGAACATTTAATAATAAAATGGAAGTATGAAAAGGTCTCAATTACTATTGAGCACAGTGTTTAAAAAATTTCTTTTACAAAACCTCACTACTATATCATGTTTAAAACTGAATTTTTCATACAAATTCAAACCCTTTGTATATAGGTGCGAACGAGGCCTCGCACTACTTCCAAATAAATTGCACATTGATCCGCACACACACACATTCATATAACAATTTCTTAAAAAGTGGCGGTCACCGTGTCAACACTGATGTCGGGGGGGTGCCTAACACCTTCCCTCCGCATAATCAAGCCCACGAACCTAAATAAATCTCGGTTTCACAGACTCGTTTAGCAGTGTCACATCACTGGGTCAATGAGCAAACCTTTTTCGGTTGCGTTGGTGCAACCAGTTAAAAACACCAACTGACGACTCTTACAGTCAAATCGACAACATAATACATGTTGGACCTTTTTCACTTGTTTTTTCAAACAAATCTCACATAACATGAGAACACCAAAGAACAAGAAACGAAAAGGGACAAATAAAAATCCCAACGTCGACGGTTATGTAAAGGAATATGGTTGAAAAAGGAATTAATTGAATAAATATTGGTTAATTTAAATAGAGTTGGGAATTATATTATGAAATAATATAATTTGATTATCAAGCCTTGATTGGCAATTGAATTGTTATGAATTAAATTTCATAAATAAGACAACTAATTCACTTAATTAAAATAGTGAATTAATGTTAGTATATTTGTTGTAATAAGATGAGAAAGTAATACATATTACATATAAATGTAATATGTTAATGTAATACGATTGTGAATCTCGTAAATAATTAAAATATTTATCGACTAAAATAAATATTTTAGTTAAAATATTTATGGAATAAAATAAATATTCAATGAAAATTATCATGGAATAATTTATTTAAGTATGTTGATATTAAATAAATTGATGATAAATAATTTTATAATTTGTGTGTATTATATTACGCTAATGTGTTAGTGATGTCCTAATTTAATTAAATAATTAAATTAGAGGGCTAATGATTTATAAAATAAAATTGGAATTATATTGATTAAGTAATTAAATTAAATAAAGTGTGACAATTGTGTACATAATAAGGAAGTTATAAAAATAAATTAGAAAGGTGTTATTTGATGCTAGCCAAACAAGGTCTTATGACCTTTGGTATTTTAAACAGCTACTTTTTGTATTTTAACTTATGCATTAAAATTATTTTTAAGGCTTTGTCAATTTATTCTACGTAATAATATTCCTAAGGCTAAGAAGAAGAAGAAGAACACAAAGAAGAAGAGGGTAAGAGAGAAATTGAGAGAGAAAATGAAGAAATTCTTTGTAAATTAAGAAATTTTTGAGAATCAAAGAAGGAAGAAGAAGAAGATTCATATCATCTATTCTAAGTTTAAAGAAGATTCATATCATCTATTCTAAGTTTAAAGAAGAATCAAAGGTAAAATTCTTAAGTTTCTAATTTATGGTTTTATTTTTCTAAAGTCTCTGTAATTGGGTTTTGGTGGTTGAATTTGTTGAGGTATAGTTTATATATGTTTATGGATAAATATTAATTTGTTAATGGTCATCTAGAAACAATTTTGGAGTGTTTAAACTCATGAAAACATATTAAAGATTAAGAATTGAGTTTTTGGTTGAATATATACATTTTGGTCAATTTTGAGACTAAAATTAGTTATGAAATCATGATGGAAATCTTAAATTGATGATGGATGTTTTTAAAATGTTTAATGAATCAATTTGGTTAAGAAACGAATTCGTAGTGAATGAATTCACTAAACATGTTAAAACATAAAAGTTTAGTATGAAAATGAGTTTTGGGTCAAGATTTGTGTTAGTTAATGTTTCTTTAAATCTTTGATTCTCTGGTATGTTGTAGTTCTATGAATTACGAGTGCATAGAGTAAAAAACAGACTCAATTGGATGTGTATAACTCGAGTTATGAATATTAGAATAAGAAAGGGTCAAAATTTTGAGAAACAGAATAACTTGGGCAACCAAAACTGGTCTTCGTCACTGCAGTGCCGCCCCCTAGGCTAATTGGGGCACCGCGATGCCGGAACAGTGCTCTAGTTGGACTATTTTGACCTCCTGTAGTAAAACGACCGTAACTATTTCATAAAAACTCTGATTGAGGTGATTTAAGATGATCCGGATTGAGGACGAGTAGACCTACAACTTTTGTTCTTTAAGTTTTTCAATTTGAGGTCGCTAGCATGAGTTCAAATGGTCATCTTTGAGACTGATGTGTATTCAGCGACAATCAGAGGGCGTTGGGCATACACATACGCAAGAGTAGTGCTTCTGACGATAAAAGATGTTGTTCTAAGTTATAAAATACGAATATTAGTAAATATAATGATGTTTAACATTAATAAATGATATAGTAGATAAGTTGTATAAGCATACTAAGCGTACGCAAGAGAGACAAATCGGGTGTGCGACGAATGAACGTCAAAACGTCGTGTCAAGTGTTAATGAACTTAAAAAGTGTTTTAATTAAAATAAAATGAACATTATAAGTTATGGAATGTGTTTAATATAACACCAATAAGGAGACCTGGGAAGACTTAAACACTTGAATAAACTTCGAGTTTGACTAAGAAGAAATATAGTGAGATATAAGTCAAAAGTTAACACAATCAAATTGAATATTGTGTATTGATTAACAGGAAGGGTTATGAGATATAGAGTAAAGTTGAAATTACAACTACTATGCATTTCTATGTGACTAATAGTTGATGTGCATGATTATATAATTATATAGGGCACGTGAAGTGCAGATAGCTGTAAGTTGTTAATCTGTTATTGGTAAACAACGATCAAAGCAAGTCTTTCAATTCCTATTTGCTATGTGAACTTTATGATGAATTATTTAAAATCTATATTATAAAAAGCATGATGTATGATTTATGTTGCAAGTATCAAATGTTAAGGTCAATTTATGATTTGGTTGAGTAAGGAATGAATGATTGGGTTATCGAACTCAATCTTTATTTCGTATGTGATGTACATCATGTATAATGTGTTTAGATAGATGTTTATAATGTATAAGATGAGCATGTTATTTATGTGCTACGTGTTGCATGAAAACTGTTAGATTTGTTGGGATGTCAAGCTCAACCTTGCAAATAACCATTTTTGCAGGTTAAGGTTTCAAGGTAACATTATGTGCTACTTGAATGACATGGATCAGATGCAATGCATGAAGATTAAATAATTTAGCAATAGTTTTAATTCTTTTAATCCATTTTAAGGTTTTGTGATATGTACTTGATGGTTTGTGATGTTTAATAATTGTTGAGTTGTAATGTTAAAATTTGAGTTATCCGATGTATAAAGGATACCGATTTGAGATGTAAGTATATATATTAACTTTGATAAAGTGAATCATGGATTGTATAAGATTCAAAGGCATGTAGATGATATATGTTGTGATTCAGGGAATTATAGAAAGAAGATTGAAAAGTTTGAAATTATTCTTCATTTTATTAGTTTAACATCGAATAATGATGTAAAATCAAAAGTTAGATGTATTGTTAATGACTGAAGTCGAGAGTTTAATTTTATAAATTTTGGGGTCGTTACAGGCTCCATAACATACATATGAACTCAAATAACATGTTGACATTTCTTCATCAATCAATTAAGAGATAATTCATGCAATTTTTAAGAGTTTATCAATCCCACAAAATTATGCATTCTTTCATTATAATCACATAGTCCTCATGCGTCCACCATTTTATCACTAATATAAGTGCACAAAAATGTAGAGGAGTTATAATTGAATAACTTTGATGATTTTCCTCAATTAACATAGTATTCCTCCCTCTTACTACAATAATCAATACAAGAGTTTTCTTGGAATTCTTTTCCACGCTCAACTCACTGAATTTGTCTATGTAATAACTACCAATCTCATCAACTTAGCAGCCTTGAGAATAAGGGGAAGGCTTTCTTATATAGCCAAACTATTGTCCAATTTGGGGTTTTTCCCAAGAAATTAAACCAATGGAAGAAGGAAGAAGATGTTGGACAAGAAGGAGTTGGTGGAAAGTGTTCACCAACTCCCCCATCAGCCATCTCTCTAGCCATCATCACCAATCTCATTTTTAGCAAAGTAGGAGTAGACGAATGGCCTATTATACGATTGGTAATTAGAATGGGACATTGAATATGGGACAAGTTATTTAGCTTACTATATTCTCATTTTAACCACAACATATAGATATCAGTCACTTTTTGGGCTTCTAAGGTCAATTTAATGACTTAATGTTATTGGTTTATGTTAAATTAGGGGCACATATATACAAATATATATATCCACACACTCATATATGCAAGTATGCTCATACTTTAAATATACACTTGACACCCCCAAAATAGGTATACATCACCCATTCTGAGTCGTCAAATACATGGTACATAAATCAAATACAAACTTCTTCTATACAATATGACAACAATGTAGCTGAGAGTTTTTATATGAATATTGTCTCATAGATATTATTCAAACTCAAATGAAGTCCTCATTACATTTATTATCACACTATTTCATAAAATAGTGAGGACTACTATAGACACCATCTCGGACCGTCACTCTATTCCCCGACTAGTCCCGGCTACGTTCTCATTTCTTGAAGAGAACAACAAAAGTAAAAGGGTGAGCTCAACTAGCCCAATAAGAAATATTATGACTAAGATAATGCAGAATAAATTATCGTTAGCCTTCAACAGTGTTAAACTAATAAACAACAAGTTTAACTGCAGCGGAACAAGCAATTCATTAGAAGAGTCAAGTAGAGCATGATATCTACTATCTTCCATGATTTAAAAAGTTTATCAATAATTTTATCACTGAGACTCAGCTTAATAAATAAACCACATCATCGAATCATCCCTGCACTACAGGCCAAGGATATTCGTGTTTTCATCAATGGTTATGATCATACCAGCAACTGTCCATCAATGCACTACAGGCCAATGAGTACTTTTACCACATCATTTGTAACATTACGGGTCATGATTATACCGAATAATCCCTGGTCATAATCATACCAATCAACAGTCCATCTATGCACGTAAGCCAAAGATGGCATTCATCACAATATAAACATGATGATGATGACAATGATATAAGAATTCAATTAAAAGAAAGTAAAGGATAAATTTTTTTAAGATTTATAATTTAATTTATCCAGAATTCAATAATGTTCAAATTGCCAACATGATACTGCTTTGTGGAGTAAAATTCAAGAATGATATTGTTTCAAAAATTATTTGGACGGAAAAGAAATCAATTTTTATTATGAATAGTACTATAGGTGAATAGTACCTCATAAATAGTACTTCAGGAATAGTACCCCGTGAATAGTACTTTGTGAATAGTAGTCGTGAATAGTTTATTGTGAATAGTACTGTATAAATGAATAGTACTCATGGAACATTACTCCGGCATGAAAAGCTTAAAATTTAACAAGAATGTGCAGAAAATATCCTTGTGAAACGATACTAGATGAAGCACAAATTTCAAGGATATTCTACTAATTTCACGGAGTATAGAAGCAATACTTTAACAAAATGAGGGTATAATCAGGAATACGAGACGAAATAATATTACTCACATACTACAGAGTATGAAAGAAAATATTATTCCTTATGAATACTGAACAAAAATAATTTCCCTCACCTTAAAAGAAGACTTGATACTGAAATAGTGAAGTAGCAGAATACTCTTCTTCTTTCTCACTATAGCTTCTCTCTCTATAATTGCTTTTGTGAGTCTTAGTGAATTAGTGAGAATGAAAGAAGAACGAGCTTCTATTTATAGGAAAATATAGTTTCGATAATTGCACGTTTTGGGGCTCAAAATATTACAGTATAATACCTTTATCTTTTCCTTTATTTTTAATTTAGTCCTGCAAATATTATCAAATTTGCACCACCTCCCCTAATAGTACATGCATGTGAATTAATAGTTCTATACATGTGAAAAAATAGTTACAGTATAGTACCTTCATCTATACCTCTATTTTTAATTTTGTCATGCCAGTATTATCATTCTTGAACCATCTCCCCTAATAGTACATGCATGTAAATCAATAGTACATACATGTGAACAAATAGTTATAAACATGTGAATTAATAGCAATTAATTGCTCATTTATCCGATTAATTACCCGATTGATCAATATAACCTCCAGAAATCAATTATTATCGAAATAAATGTCGATTTTCATTAACACTAATAATCCTAACACAATGAAAATATCAATTTTATCTTTAATCAACACGAACTTATTCATCATTAATATTATAACTCACAATATTTAACAACCAGATCATTCCCAGGAAAGAGGGGGCTTTCCGATAAGGATTTCTCCCTATTGGCGCGCGATTAGGTGACCAAACCCCTTTCCTCGACAGAACTTTCTAGACATCGTCAATATTGCAAATAATAATAAGAATAACTTTGTCGTCTCAATTATTGATTTAAAAATATAAAATATTATGCAGATGATATTGTGACAATAATCGAATCAATAATATGAGAGATATTAAGCAGCAATTACTATAGAAATAGTTGAGTATAACTGAGTGACTTCTCACGTAAGCATCAATAATCAATACCGTGTGCTACTATTCAACCACGCGTATTACTGTACTTTTACTACCGGGTAGTTCAACAGTTTAACGGTAAAACTTTCGTCGTTATTTTTATAAAAGATATTTCTGTCGTTTTCTAACTCCGACAATACTTCCGTTGTGGGGTCTACTAATGATTGTGCTGTCGTACAAATATTCCTTGTTAAAACGAATATTCTCCGACCGATCGAATATTTTATAACCACTTGCTTACTTTGCAAAATTTTTAAATATTACCCACAACTATAACATTATATCAAATCCACACCATAATATTCAAAAATATATTTCGAGAAAAATTAATCTTTATTCATAAAAGTTGGGGTCTTACATACACCAATACATATAATCATGTATCTCATGTACATTAGGTTAATCCAAATAATATTTAAATTGGGCTATAATTTAGTTGGGTACTGACAACCAATTATTTTCCATAACACTTATTATTCTAATCACACATAAATACTTCAATAATTAATTAATACCAACCATTTATTTACTTGAAATTTATTCTCTTTTAATAATTCCAATTAAACCTTCAATTGGTTTAACTTTAATGTTTATGCCACACAAGGCTCATTCATTCAAGCTTATTAGAGTTATATAACTCAAGCTTATTATAATATAGTCTTAACAATTAGAAAATACCAGGGGTCCATGCTATGTTTGGCTTTTCCCCAATTTCACTTCATTTTAATATTCCTTTAATATAAAATTTGTGTGATACGTTTTACTTTAATACTAAATTATTTAGCTACCATGAATAATTGCCACTTGTAATATGTATAACTACTACACTAGGCTTTATAAATTTATACTCATAATACCATTATTTAAAATAACCGTTCCCCTTAGAATAATTAGTATGTACTACACTAATTATTATATAATATAAATTTTCAATTCCCTTCCTTTTATAAATTGTCCCAAGACAACTTCTTCAATTTATACATTTAGCCATATCTTAAATATTAATTCAATTTATAAATCTCGAACCAATATTTATTTATAACTATATTGGTTTTCTTTTCTCATCCACCACTTATTATTTTTTTATTAACATTTTTCAGAATATTAGACCCTTTCATATACTACCATGCTATGTAATATATTAAAAATATCAATTTAATTAACATAGTCATTACATTTTCTTCATATAAAGCATATATATTAATTCACCATTTTACTTAAGTGAATTAACCCTTTAATTCAATTTACTATCACACCAATGCCAAATAAGGCTTTAATATTCAAATTATATCATTCCATAATATAACTTTCAACTTAATTCAATTTAAACAATATTTATTCTTATTTAGTTAATTTTCATAACTATCTCTCATTCAATTCATACTTTGTTTTTTCAATCCATTCATGGACAGTTTGAATACCAAATATGACCCATATTAAAATATATTAGACACTAATATACATACGCTAAAGTTCAGATTACACAAACCCAACCAGAATCATCTGCAGACCTACGCGGCCGCGCTGGTCTTAGACTTGGAAGTGGCGCGGCCGCGCTACCTCAAGTTTAGATGCAGACATGTCCTACTTCAGCAGAAACAGAAGCTTAAATCATAATTTCTTTGAACATGCTTCCTGAATGCTAACTTGTTATACCAGTTAACCAAAATCATACTTCTCTTTGATTTTACAACATCAATTACTTCATTCATCAACAATTTATAGATTAAACTTCCATTTCAAACTCTACTTTCTTTAATAGCTTAATCAACTATAAAATCTCATATGTATATATATATATGTATATATATATGGGGAGCGATCCATAGCATCTATATGCTATTGGACAAATATGGGCATATAGGCTCTAAATCACACGATTTATGGATTGACGGCTTGGATCAGGAATTTTATTTCCCAGTCCGCTAGTATTACTAGCGGACGTTATTATTACAATTTCTGGACAATTATGCCCCTCGTTCATAGCAGTAACCTCTAGTCCGCTAGTAATACTAGCGGATATAAGTCAGTATGATGGTTATAGTCCGCTAGTATTACTAGCGGATATTAGTCAGTAGCATTCCCACTTTCCCTGTACGCATAAACAACATGCCTGTTACTTGTTACACAAAGATCCCTATACAAACAATTTCAGCAAGATATCACTCCACACGATTTCTTTCCTGTTATAATAATAAATTACACAAGATTGTAGCCAATACAGACAATCCCTGTAGTTATTTCAATTCAATTACAACACTAAACAAGATTGTATACATCAGAAAATCCAACATTCTATTTCAACTCAATTACAACACTGCTAAAACAACTGGAAGATTTCCTTCCTGTACTGAAAATCCCATTAAATACCTGCATCAATTAAGATAAAACAATAGCAATAAAGATTGGGATCTCAGCAACATAAATTCAAATAAAGAAAACCACATAATTAAGGAGATTAGTATTCGCATCTCAAATCGTCAACGAAGAAAACCACACAATTAAGGAGATTAGTATTCGAACCTCGAATCATCAAGGAAGAAAATCACACAATTAAGGAGATTAGTATTCGCACATCAAATCGTCGTGGTAAGTTTATAATTATGGCTGAAGATATGTTTAATTCTAGTTCCTCAAATTCTTCTCGTGATAATATTGACATGGATTATATTGGTGCTCATAACATGAACCAATCGCATATTAACCATTCAAAAAGTCCATACGAGGGTCAGATTTTTTCTACTATCCAAGAGGCGGAAGAATTTTATAGAAACTATGCACGAAGTAGTGGCTTTGAAATAAAAATTGGGGCAAGTCATAAACATGCCCGCTCCAACAATTTGTCCAACAGACTTTTTACGTGTACCAAAGCAAGAAAACCGATCGAAAGAAAGAAACAGGATGTTGATGATGTTGAAGGTAGTAAGGTCAAAAGAAAAAGGGATTCAATAGGTCGCACGATGTGCAAAGCTAGAATGTCTATTGTTCATCTACAAAAGGAAGATACATGGAAAGTTTCAAAAATTGAGTTGACTCACAATCATGATTTGGTTACTCCGAGCAAGAAAATTTTTATTCAAACTCGGAAAAACATAACTCCTGTTGCTCGAACTTTAATCGAAACTTTAAACAGCGCTGGCGTTGGGCCAAGTACAATGATGAATGTTTTTAGTGAAATAGGAGGAAGGAGGGAAAATATTGGTTTCAGTGATATGGATATTCGGAATGTTGTGCGAGATTTAAGACGTGACACGATAGATTCTAACGATGCCCAAGCAGCCCTGCAGTATCTCAAAAAACTCTCAGTTGAAAATCCGCTATTTTTTTACGATATCAAACGAGATGAAGATCATCGAATCGCATGCATTTTGTGGATAGATTACCGATCAATGATAGCTTACAAAAATTTTGGGGATGTAGTGACATTTGATACAACTTATCGAACGAACAAGTATTCCATGCCTTTTGTTCCATTCACTGGGGTAAATCACCATTACCATTCCGTCTTGTTTGGTTTTGCACTGATACAGGATGAAACAGAGGATACTTTTGTCTGGGTCTTTGAGACTTGGCTTAATGCAATAAACAATAAGGCACCGATTACCATTATAACTGATCAGGACAAAGCCATGACCAATGCGATTGCTAGGGTTCTTCCTGAAACACACCATGCACTTTGCACATGGCATATTAGTAACAAATTTCCAGAGAAATTGCATACATTGTATGACGCGTATCCTACATTTAAAAATGATTTTAACTGGTGTGTGTATAAATCATTGACTGCTGCGGAATTCGAGGATCGATGGGAAAAGCTGATGACAGATTACGGACTGCATGACCATGATTGGCTACAATCACTCTATGAGGTTAAGTACAAATGGATCATGGCGTACACAAAAAAAAATTTTGCAGCGGGAATGACGACTACATCCAGGAGTGAGGGGATGAATAGTTTATTCGATGAGTATGTCAATGCGACAACGAGTATAAAGGAATTCATCGTAAACTCAGAAAAAGCCATTGAGAAGCAGGTAATGAGAGAGAGACAAGCTGATTACGCAACCTGTCATCGGACTAGAACTATGAATCTTGAATCACCGTTGGAAACGCATAGAGCTGCTGTTTATACAAAGGAGATGTTTAGACGTATACCTATTTTTGGAGCATTACAATTGGTATCAGAGCTTAGGGATATGGTCTCTGGCGGAGATCGGGGAATAGAACTAAGAGGGGAGAGACGAGTAAATCATTCGCTAGTGTGTCCTACCTAAGCTTAATTGTTATTTAATTGGTCGGTCAGAATATAGGGATAATATGTGGCATGTCAATTAACCATTATTTTGTGACATTAAAATGGCATCTGAAGATTTTGAAATAAGCAATGGAGCACATGAGACCGTTGAGTCACCACTGATCAATACTCAGGATAAGGTGCATCAAGAAGGCAATAACCCTCCTATAAACAATAACACTCACCAAATGACGAACGATTGTATGTTTAGAAATTTTCTAGAATTCATGAAAAACCAAACGAGAGAGACTACTGTTCAAAATACAGGTGGAAATACTAGCAACTCACGGATGGTCACCGCTAAGCAGTTCAAGGAGTTGGGACCACCGGAGTTTTTGGGAAAGCCAGAACCACTTACGGGTAAGACGTGGATAAAACAGATCACGAAGATATTTGATGTCTTGGGATGCTCAGAAGAGCAAAAGGTTCCTTTCGCCACCTTCATGTTGCGAGGAGAGACAGATTACTGGTGGGAAACCGTAAAGCGTACTCAGCTTGCCGCACTGAAGATGTCTTGGGAGAAGTTCCAAGAACTGTTCAATGACAAGTACTTTCCCGAAAGTATTCGTCACATGAAGGAGGTAGAGTTCATCAATTTAAAGCTAAACAATATGAACGTGTCGAGGTACAAAGCTAAGTTTGTCGAGTTGTCCCGATTTGCATCCCATTTGGTTGATAATGAGGAGAGAATGATGCAAATGTTTTTGCGAGGTTTGAAATCCGAAATACGTCAATACCTCATTTCTCACAAACTTTGTTTATATTCAGATGTTGTGAATAGGGCTCAGTTATTGGAGTGCGATAATGAGTCAGCTCAACCGAAGAATAACGACCAACATCTCGATAATAATCGTACCGATGATAATCGTACCGGTGGCAACGGTCATCAGGACTATGATAGCCATCATGGAGGAAATTATCATGCTAAAAATGGTAACCACTTTGGTGATAATCATGTCCAAGATAATAGGAAAGGTGAGTCAAGTGGAAATTTCAAAAAGAGAAGATTCAACAATGACGAAAAGACGTCGGCAGCAGCATCAGCTCCAATAACAAATTCTAAGGGAGGAGAAAGACCGCTAGTTAGATGCTATAGATACAGAGAGGAGGGACATATAAGTCCAAATTGTTCACAGCCTTCCAAGGTATATTTTAGTTATTGAAAAGACGGTCATATAGCTCGATTTTGTCCTGTATTGAAATCAAGTCCAGCTAGGACGGTGGCACCAAAAGCGGATACAGACAAAATAAAGTCGGCGGTTTTAGGAAGAGCATTTTTCGTGACTTCTCAAAAAGCAAGTAACCCGAACGAAGTTAACATGGGTTAGTTAATTATAAATTCTTACGAAGTCTATACCTTATTAGATACCAATTCTACCCATTCTTTTATCTCTCCTACTTGTGCTCAACATTTGAACTTGACTCTTGAGAGATTAAACTTTGACTTATCTGTGGAGACTCCATTAGGAGAAAATGTCATTACATCCACTGTTTATAAATCTTTTTTGATCCAAGTTGGCACCTTCACATTACATGTTGATCTTATCTCTTTAAAGATACTTGCATTTGATGTGATTTTAGGGATTGATTGGTTAACTACTCATCATGGTAAAATTTATTTTTTTGTAAGATTGTTAGTTTTCATATCTCTAACCAACCTGTTATACGAAATCAAGCAATCAAACCATTAACGTCAATCACTGTCATTTTAAGCCATAAAGCCATTCGTTTATTAAAAAATGGATGCAAACTTTCTTAGCCCATTTCATGGATTTAAAAAAAATACGTCATATTTGAATGATATTTCTGTTGTTAGTAAATTTCTTGACGTATTTCTTAAAGAATTTTCTGGCTTACCCCCAGAGCATGATATTGAATTTTGTATCGACTTTGAATCCGGTACAAAAACCATTTCTAAAATTTCATATCGAATGGCTCCTATTGAACTTCAGGAGTTAAAAACCCAACTATAGAAGTTGATACCTGAGCCTCTATCTGGTGACTTCCTTTGTGGAATGCACTGAAGCCAGACTCTCTGTAGGGGATGTCATATTCCTGCGATGGTAAACTGATAGGTGCCATTGTGACGTGTTATCCAAGATTGGGATATGTGTCACAGTTGAGAGCAACCTAAGTCAGTAATCGAAATACGTAGCTTTCTAGGCTTAGCTGGTTACTATCGGAGATTCGTGGAAGGATTTTCTCGAATCGCTACTCCATTAACTTAGCTGACTCAAAAAGATAAAAAATTCAAATGGAGCGAGGAATGTGAGAAGAGCTACCAAGAACTCAAGAGGAGACTCATTTCGGCACATGTTCTGACCATAACATCTTGGAAAAGCAAACGTGGTAGCTGACGCATTGTGTAGAAGATCGTATGCGGGTACGGGTGCGATATTGTCGAACACAAAGACCTATTTCGTACAACTTACAAAAGATAGAGATAGAGTTAAAGACTCAAGGTACCATGTGATGATATACGAGTAGAATCGACTTTAATCGATAAATTTAAAGATGCTCAAACTACAGACCTGGAGCTTATGAATATGAAGAAGAAGGTGCAAGAAGGTGTTATTTTAGAAGCAAAAGTCGATGAAGAGAGGAAATCTCAACCCTCGATTTATTAGTCTATTTGAAATCTTCGATCGAGTAGGAACTGTGGCCTATAGACTCGCTTTACCGCCAAGTATGTCGCGTGTTCATAATGTTTTTTGCGTATCGATGTTACGTAAATATGTGGACGACCCAAACCACATTATTGAGTTAGAACCAGACGAGATAGCCGAAGATTTAACGTACGAGGAGGTACCTGTCAAGATCTTGGATAGAAATGAGCATGTCCTACGCTCAAAGGTTATACCTAAAGTCAAAGTTTTATGAATCGAAACACCGGGTACGTACGTCAATTTCGAGGATGAAATTTCATAAGGAGAGGAGGTTGTAAGACCCCAATTTTTTTTTAATTAAATGGAATTTCCTCTATTTATTATTTTGAAATAGTAAGGGGTTGATTCGATTAATGTGATGCCCCCAAATCCCGAGTTCCTTCGAACCTCAGATTCGGTCTACCATGATACTATTATCGTCAAACTATTTATATCTTTTATTCATAACTTAATGAATATAACTTTACTTATTACAATTTAGAATGTAAATTCTTTCCATTATCAGGATCTACACAATGACCCCAAACTTTATAAGTTTCAAATATTGGTAATTTACTATTCCTGTTTTACATCACATCGATGTTATAAAAATATGCGGAATAATTTAATTTTTTTAATCTCCTTTGAAAAAATAATCTTTTATTGATTTCTTAACTTGAATCAATTACAAATCTCTGAATCAAATTATGTTATGATTCCTTCTATTCGAATTACTGTATAAAGATTTACATCTCATTTCGAAATTCTCTATGTATCACATAATATAACTTTACAACGCAATACACCTCGTAAACTACTATCTTGTACAACTCCTAGAACATAAACATGGTTCAAGAGTATATATATTTAAACACATAAACCAATCTCCTTCAATTACTATTGAACTCTATCAATCAAGTAGCACGTAATCTTTACCGTGAATTCTTAACCTGCAAAAGTGGTTATTTGTAAGGGTGAGCTCGACAGCCCAGCAATTCTAACAGTTTTCATGTAGCACATAGCATATAACAACATATTCAGTTCATGTATTCACAATCGATTAATATTTACTACGTATGTTACTTCTCACATAATAGGCATAGAGGTTTATATCATAAGTATATCATCAAAGATCAACTTTCACATTTCATACATATCTCATACGCATTTCATATATAACAACATTTTCATAGTCTAATATATCTCAACTAACAGTTATCGAATTCATATAACAAATAGGAACTGAAAGACTTGCCTGATTCGTAGTTTACCAACTACGACTAAACTGATTATAGTTATCCGCACTTTGTGTATTCCTACACAGTTATATAATCGTGGATTCACATCCATTAGTCATATATTTCATACAGTCTCAATGTAATAATATTGTTACATTGTTCTTTAATTAGGTTCGTAAAACCTACACTTCACTTTCTAATCATACGCTTAGAATAGCTAGGTATGTATAGTATACCTTAGTCACCCATACATGACATCAACATTAATAAACATCTATCACACACTTGACTCGCTATGTGTTTGACACATTTAAAACTCATATCGTTAAGTTCAACCGTACACACAAACGTCTAATTTAGTTGTAACTTTATACAACATTACCTATATAACACAAATCAGATTGTAAGACCTCACAAATTCAAACAACGTATCATTGCTTTATATCATGAAAACATTCCTTTGAACTTAACGTTCAAAAGTTATGATTAACATTCATTTTTATCACATAGCATACTTCTTAACACATTACCTAGCATACTGATCATATATTGAAATTTAAAGTAATCATACTACCATGCTTCAAACATCAGATTAAAAATAGAACTCATTTATAACTGCAGGATGGCGCAGCTGCGCCCTGTCCAATCTTAGGGATGACGCAGCTGCGCTGTCCCCTGGCCAGACCAAGACTGAGCTTTACACTTCCTGTTTTCAGTCCATACTTTAATACACTTAGACACTTACACTTAACATACATACACTCTAGAAGTCTTTACATACTTTTATGACCACTTCAAGTTCAACCTTATATGTTAGAGACTTTAGTTTAGGATTTCCACGAATCAAAACCAAATAGGGTTATGAAATCACTAGGTGTACTAATTAGCCTTATGTTCTCATAAAGGGGTCATATAATCTTTACTACACATGCTTGTACATATTCACATCTTTTACTCATAGCTATCATCGTTTAACACTTTAAAACATGCTTTAACCTCATGTTTGGTTTACTTCCATTATGTTTAACATATAAGACTTATGTTTAGTAACATAATGAAACATAACATGGCATCTCAAGCCTTTAAAATCTAAATACTCATATGTAATACAACTTAAGTTCAAAAACATGCTCGAGGTTTCCTTTGAAATTATTTTATAATAAATGATGCAATATAGCACATATAACTCATATCTAGGGATATTATAGACATAACATGACTTATAAATCCTTTAGAATATAGATATCCATGTGATGCAACTATATTTTGAAAATATGTTTAAGTTTGCTTTTGAAACCATTGTAGACTTGAACAATGCCATTCAACACATACAACACAACTTCAAAGCTCTAAACATACGTAGTCAAGTCAGGTTATCATGCTCACAAGGTCAGAGTTTAAATCATGTAGTAGTCATGCATGTTAGTTCTTTTTCTTGAAAAACTTCTCTAACACAAAGCCTAATAAGGTGGTCATGCTCAAAGGAACTATGTACACTATATCATGTTAAACTATGTGTAAAATTAGTCATGTGTATAGACCACTAAGCTTAAAATTTGCAGAACATGAACTTTAACAAAGTTTGTTTCCAAAACTTAAAGTCCTTGTTAAAGATCGTATACCAAATCATGTTAATCTTAGTAAAACATGCTCACATTAGGTTATTACACTTATATATACATATTACACATGCTTGCATGTTGGCTTAAGCTATAATACTTTACCAACACTGATCAGACCTTAAAACAGAAAGCAAAAACTAAACTCAGAGGTCGGCACAGCTGCGCTACGCCTCAGTGTTAATCCGGCGCAGCTGCATCGTACCTGGTTCGAGCTAGGAACAGTAAACTTCGGCAACTGTTTAGCCCAAACACAGAAATTACTCACAAAATTGATTCTAAATATTCCTATTACAGTTAAAACATATTTATATAGTCATATAACAACTATATAACCCATACCCAACCTCATTAACATCTAATTCCATGAATTCAAGAATTTGAATTTCAATACTCACGAACTCTGTTTTGACAGAGAATGAAATGGAAGCAAGGAAAAGGAATTATACCTTTGTAATGTGAAAGAACTTGCTCCTAATGAACTCCCAATTTCACACTAGCAATTCTCAGAAATTTGAAACTCTCCACTCTCAAATAGAACTTAACAAAAAATCTCAGCAATAATGAAAGTGAAAGAGATGCTAAATTTATAGAATTTTTATTGATCATGTCAAGCCATTAACCAAGAAATCAACTCAAAGGTTAGAAGAAAAATCTATTGGATTGAGAGAGTTTGGTAAAAAGGATTCACCAACTCCTTCTCCCCCATTTCTCAGTTTATGATTATGGCTATAGTAGCCTTCAACTGCCAACTAATTCATATGTAATATAGAGTTAGGCCACTGTTCACGTACTATCGTGCCACTGAATTTGGGACAAGAGAGAAATCTCAGCATTTGGTTAATTAAAGCTTGGTTTGGTTCCAAAATGAAATCTTAGTGTACAATTGTTACCATATTAGGAATTTAAAGATAAATTTTATACTCGCATCATATAATCCATGTACATTAAATACATGCAATAAAATAACACAGTTAGGTATTATTATCCGAGTAGTTCCATAATTATTTCTACTACTCACATAATCACATTATACCTTATTTAATATTAATGTTTATATTACAACATTAATTTCCTTTCTCAGTTTCTAGAATACATAAATATTTAATCATTGGTGTATTAAAGTTACATATAACTTCGCCGTACTACTTGGTACCTTATATCATTAGTCCCAATTAAATGTCACACTTCATGTATTCTTAGGCCATAGATATTTTAAATCACTACTACCCACATTTTCCATATTACCCATAGTAATACTATTTAATGATAATGTCCACGTTAATATTTTAATTGGGCTAAGTTTAATTCAATTGGGTATTCCCAACCCATAATCACATTTTAATATCACAACGATTAATCAGTATTAATCATTTATTATCTTACAATAATTAGTATGTACAACACTAATTAATATAATTCTTTCATTTTATTTCTTCCATAAATTATCCCAAAACAATTTTCTTTAACCACCACATACAATATTAACCTTATGCATAAATATCTAACCAATAATTACTTATAACTATATTGGTTCTTTTAATCATTTACCTTTCAAATATCAACCCTTTGATATATTACAAAACTATGTAATATATTAAAATATCTAATATTAATTAACATATTTCTTTCATCCTCTTATGCTAAACACATATGTTAACTCACCATCTTATCCAAGTGAACTAACCCTTTTTCATTTAACTTATTATCACGCCATTGTCATACAAGAATTATAATATTCCATAATATAATTTTAATTAACCAATATTTATTCTTGTTTAGTTAGTTTCCAAAACTAACTCTCATTAAATTCATGCTTTGCTATCCTACTCCCTTCATGGATAACTTAGTCACCATATATGACCCTTATAGGAGTTATTAGTATCCATTTCTTGGCATCAAATATTCATAACTTACTCAAATTTTTCTATAGACCGGTGCAGCTACGCTGGTCATAGGCTTGTTAATGGCGCAGCTGCGCCATACCAAATTCCCAGGCAGACAAGTTCTGCATTGGCAGAACTGAAACCTTACACTTCTAAACACTTTACACATCCTCCTTAAGCGTTAACTCGACTAACATCAATCCTCTATTTGGTTTCACATCATCGATTACTATTTTTCTTAACAATTCAAGGATTACGCTTCGAGTTTTAAAACTCTATCTCCCTTATTAGTTTAACCAAATATACATCTCTTTTACGATTTTATACCACCAATAACACCACACTCAAATATAACACATACATGCATCACTTTTCGCCGTGTATCAATTTACTCAATAATTCTCTAACCACTTCAAAGGTATATCGATTCTCTTTTCTCATCAACAACGTACATATATACAAGTCCAAACCTAACACACATCAAGTCTTTTATAGTATTCAATATAGTACACTGAGTGATTTTCCACAAACAACCAACAAATTAGTTTTTGTCTCGTCTACATTGTTTTCATAGTGAGTTAAAGCAGTTACCAATTCGTATATATCTCCGCTCTCTGAAGGAATCGTTTAGCCCAGCTCCTATACGTCAACCATTAAAGAGTAAGATTGCACTACCTTAGACTTGATATTCATTCGTACAAATACTCAGAAATTGGTAATTATCAAAGATATTTTAAGGTCACCAACTTTCACATAAATTATTTAACATCAATAGATAATTTTATCCATCTTCTTACTACATCATCTCTACAATTTATAACAAATATATAATAACGATATATATATATATATATATATATATATATATATATATATATATATATATATATATATATATATTTATTAAACACAACCTCACTTATTACATAGCGCGTATTACCCTATGTAACACAATACCACATACTTCGTAACACATTATATATTTTTATTTGATCCCTTCACATGCCTTAAGAATTTTATTCACTAAATTATTATTTTAATATTTTCTTAAAATTCGGGTTCTTACAATTAATGTGGTTAGTTATGGGTAAAATGCGTAAATATTTTAAATAAGCAAGTGGTTATAAAATATTCATTGTTGTCGGGGAATATTCATTTGGTCGTGGAATATTCTTACTGTCGGGGAATATTCGTACGACAGCGCAGCCTTTTATGGGCCCCATAATAGAAAGCGATTGAATAAAAAAATGACAAGTATGAGTTTTTTTAAAAATAACGGCGTAGTTGTTACCGTTAACACTATTAGAATAACTGGTGGTTAAAACATAATAATACGCGGTGTTGCACAGTAGCACATGGTATTGCACCAATTATTAATTCTTACGTAAGAAGGCACTACTCAATAATTGTTACAGTAATTATTGTTTAATATTTTATTTTATTTTATTGATTCAATAATTGCTACGTTGATATTTTATATTATTGTTATTTCAATAATTATCACTGCACAATATTTTCCATTATCATATCAATAATTCAT
Source organism: Panax japonicus (assembly GCA_020205505.1). NCBI lineage: Eukaryota > Viridiplantae > Streptophyta > Magnoliopsida > Apiales > Araliaceae > Panax > Panax japonicus. The sequence continues at coordinate 55,984,660 of CM035095.1, read as the reverse complement.
ATTATTTGAATAATATTATTAGATAACATTATTGGCAATGTCTAAGGAAGTTCTGTCTAAGGAGAGGTTTGGTCACCTAATTGCGCGCCAGTAAGGAGAAATCCTTATTGAAAAGCCCCCTCTTTCCTGGGAACTACCTAGTTGTTATTATTGTGATTCTGTTATATTATTTGTGAATAATTAATTATTGATTTATATGATAAAGAAAATATTTATTTATGTGGATATAAGTGGAGGAATTTTTAGAAAACTGACAATTGTTGAAAATAGTTATTTTATCTTTTCTGATAAAATAATTTATTTAAATATATTATTATATTTTAATAATATAATAATGATGATATTTTTACAATGAATATGTGATATATGAATAAATGAGGAGGAAGAGTACTTTTGTTACAATAAATATTAAAAACATGTTAAACATGTTGGTGGACCCCATTTTTGACTGAAATTTGATTATAGCCTGTAAAATCATCCGTATGTGAATTTCAGTCAATTTCTTTTTAGAATTTGGAAGAATTTAAAGCTACAAAGTTGTAGTTATTTCTGTATCATGTATTTGACGACTCAAAATGAGTGATGTATACCTATTTTAGGGGCGTCACATTAGCAGTTGGAACAGTCATATGTCGATGCTACAAAATATTAGATACAGATTCCAAGATGTAACATTTAGCCTCTCATCATCCTTTACCATTTTACATGTGCTTCTTTAGAAGCACGATAAGCATTAGTTGCAGGTATCTCAGTGCAAAGACTAATAAGGATAAATTTATATTTCTGAGCAGTAAGAATAATATCCAAATTCTTTTCCCAAACAACATAATTAGGGTCAGTCAATTCGTTCTCTTTTAGAATGATTGAGATTGGGTTGAATGTAAACATGATATTTAAAATAAAAAAAATATACATAGATCATTCATATGACCATTATTAAGTAAAATAATGCATATATTAAACAATCCATTAATTTTTTAACATAAGTATCTTAATTTTTAAATAAAGTCTATTCATATGGAAAAACAATTATTTTAAATTACCATTATTTTCTTTTCTAGTTAACTCTTATCAAAGAAAATAACATACCTATATTTGTTAGCTTTCATGAGTAATAATAAATAACATTTCCGTAGGAAAAAAAATATTAATCTCTTTATCAAGTGTATACCATTATATTAGAGTTCATAAAATATTCATAGCTCAAAATATATTTATACTATTATTTTAATAAACTCTTATCCTATGAGGGAATCTATACTTGTTATCTGGATTGCTAATATTCTTCGTTTGAAACATATTAGTTGTCATAACTATAGATATATAATGGAGGCTGTGGGATTTTATCCCTCGCTCACTTAAATTTTTATTATTTTATTTATTCATATATCACTCATGAAATAATATAATTCACATATAATAAATATTGAAAATTAGATAATTGCAAAGTTATTTACATCTAACCCAAATTCCTGCGGTCTCGTACAATTTCAAAAAATATTTTGAGAAATGCCATACATCCGTACAATTTCAGAAAATATTTTTTCCTTTAATTTTCATACAAATATAATTTCAAAGAAATTTATCAGGTTTAATGTTCTAAATTTTTTGAATTAACTAAAATTCAATTATGTTGCTTTAATATATGTTTTAATAACAAACATATAATCACATCATCAAGTATCACATAACAAGATAACTACATAACAATATATTTTCATGGCTAACAATAATCCCAGGTCCATAAGAACTCTCTTGAAACATCCTTGTTGAACTCGAATATTGTATTCTACACGACTCTATGTTCATCTCAGATTTTGGAAAAAAAAACTTTATGTCCATCTTTTTCAACAACTAACATATTATTAACGCAATGGATTACATATAGGTCATATGCTTCATACAAAGTGTACATCCGATTTATGTATAATTACATCAATGAAACCTGTACTCATTAAGAATTTACATATCATCTAAACTGCAGAAAAATTAAATTACTCATAGTAGGAGTTTTACAACCCAAAATAAAAACCAACAATTTTTTTATTAAAACAGGCATTTATACTAGCCGTGAGAGTATGTAACAATCAATTTTGAAAAATAGAAGTTAGAACAATAATCTATCCAACTATATGCCATAAAAAATACTTTAATACATCTCATGCATGCTTTAATTCTATAACAGTAACGGACAAATTACTTAATTAAAACCCTAAAACATTGTATTTTGAAAATCACCTATAAACATATATCCATGTTATTCATATAAAAGCATAAAGATTGCTCTGATGCCAATTATTGGATTTTTTTTCCAAAAATAGATTTTAAAAAATAAAATAAAACCAGAATCATCTTTATAGTTTTATGAGAAACAACATATATATATATATATATATATATATATATATATATATATATCGGTCTGGATCTTAAGCTCGCCCTTTATCTAACTCACCCGAGCTCACCCCCCTTTAGTGACGGACCTGGCGATGGTTCGGTCATACAATCGTCGTCTATACTTTTAGCGACAGACAACATATAACGTCACTAAAAGTATAGATGACGATTGTATAACCGAACCGTCGTCGGGTCCGTCGCTAAAGAGGGGTGAGCTCGGGTGAGTTGGATAAGGGGTGAGCTTAAGATCCGGACTAATATATATATATATATATATATATATATGGGGAGCGATCCATAGCATCTATATGCTATGGGATAAAAATGGCATATAGGCTTTAATCCGTCCGTTTTATTGATGAAAGGCTGCGATTTGAAGTTCCAACTATCCGTCCGCTAGTATTACTAGCGGATATAATTAGTAAAAATTTCGGACACTTGTGCCCCTTAGAACATGGTCCGCTAGTATTACCAGCGGATAGAAGTAATGGATACAAGTAGCTGACCATGTTCTTTTGGCTGGCTAGCTTAATTCCTTGTGACTAGTACTAGCTAGCAATACTTGCGGTGGAAGTTCCGATGGCAATTGCAGGCAGAGCATTTTAAAGCGTCCAAGGTTCCTTCCTCTCCAGCGGCCATGAATTCACCACAGCCGTCCACGGCGCTTCCGCCTATATCGACCGCGTGGTTTTTTAAGCACTCTTTGTACCTGTAGGACCACCGCCAACTTTCCTAGCGGTCGGGGTGGAAACCCCTTCTCCTCCGGCGCCGCTGACGACTTTTAGTCGCCCCATGGAGTCGTAATTTGGCGGCAGCTGCATCCCAATTCCCTCATCTTGATCTTCATGCTCATCAAATTCCATTTCTGAAATTTTTTTCTCCCCCTAATTTCAGTTGAAACAAATTAGAAGAGGTAGAAATTAATAAAGATCTACTAGTAATTAAGCAGATCCACCACCACCGTCAGCTAACTATACTATACATATATATATATATATACACCCCCATATATACGTATATATGTATTTATATATGTACTAAATAGTTGGTGTTTGTATATAAAAGTTAAAAACAAACAAAAAATTTATTTTGACAAGGTAAGGAGTAATGAATTTTGTTCAGAAGAGAAGATAAGAGAAGAAGAAGAGGGTGTGGACATCAATTACCCTCTTGCACTGGACAAAAATATTTATGACCTCACTTCAATCTATTTTTTATCTAAAAAAAATACTGATAACATTATTTTTTATCTAAAAATATTTTTGACCTCACTTCAATCTATTTTTTGACACCTTAAATATTAGAGAACAAAAACATTTTATTATTCCAAAATAATACTGGTGCAAATACCGGGTATAGCCGGTAAAGTATGTTCCCTAGGGTTGAAGCATCCACTGTTGGGGTATATAGTATTTCCTATTCCATTTGGTTTTAAATAAATTTGTGATTCAGCATATTTTGCTGAGGAGGGTAAAAGCTGAGGGGCACTGAAATTACTTTTCAGCAAGCATGGGAGCGGAAATAATGTAGCGTGTTTGGTCAATGTTATGACGTAGCCCAAAGTACATGTGGAAGTTAACTGTCTTCTATCCGCTAGTAATACTAGCGGACCATGTTCTTTTAGCTGGAAAATTTCACTCACGAGGGGCATAAGGGTCCGGAATTTTTACTAATTACATCCGCTAGTAATACTAGCGGACGGGTAGTTGGAACTTAAAATCGCAGCCGTTCATCAATAAAACGTGTGGTTTAGAGCCTATATGCCAATATTTGTCCCATAACATATAGATGCTATGGATCGGTCCCCTATATATATATATATATATATATATATATATATATATATATATATATATATATATCATGTATCTAAAGTATGAATTTGTTACCTATTGTTTGGTTGGATTAACATGTTTTGAAAATTTGTTCAGTCTCTAGTATACTTAAGATCTTCCATCCTATGCCCTTATTCTGAACCTGAAGTGTGGCCTCCAAAGCATCCTTCTAGAAAAAACTCTAGCTATGTTTTTCCTAGGATGAAAAAGATAATACAAAATTTGGTATTTTCTTTTGATAGGAAAAAGTAATAAATAGTTTCTGATCAATAATATATATTATAACATTTATCCTTACCATCTCTTAAGAATCTGGTCCATATTAGGCTAGGAAGGGGATCCTAAAAGATTCCTCTTCCGACTTCAATACTTATCTAGATATTATTATCTAATAATAATACTAAAAATAAATATTAATTACAATTAATTTCACTAAATAATTATAATTATACTTCAATCCAGGAATTAATTAAATAAACACTTTACTAATAAATTGTAAATATTTCCTATATAAGTGTACATAAATATTTCAGAATCAATTCATATAATTTTGATACATTTAAACTAATTTCATAAGTTCATAATTTATCTCTATTTAATCATAAATTGATTTAACAATTAAATCAATCCTTTTAATAATAAATATTAAAAGACTCGGGCAAGATGTTATGATCAATGATAAATTATTTTATGAAAAATCTTATATATGTTTTGACAATAATAATATTCCTAATATTAATTAAATATATTAATTGACATTTTGATGTATTAATTAACACTATGTAATTTCATTCATTAGAACATCAAATTGATAAATATAACAATATTATGTCCATTACTATTTCAAAATTAATAAATTTTACAAACTTGTATTTATGTGAAAATATTTTATAAATAAAATATTATTACATGGTCCGTTTAATGCCCATCGTTAGTGCACTAATACTTTAATTAGAAGTCCAACTTCTATGATCAAGATAAATCATCACTATTAAAGTACTATAACCTACATGATAATATCTTCAAATCGTCTAGGTTATGAACTATTATTTCTTTATTTATATATTACATATGATTTATATTTTTTGTGTATAACATTTATTTATACACATAAACCATAACATATATAATATGGAGATTTATATAAACAAATTAATCGACCATTTAATGAATAATGAATGATGTAATTTTATTAATAAATAAATGTTCAATATACATAAATAAACATTAAATAAATAGATAAATAAGATTTTTATAGCAAAAATCCAACTAGTTCATCCAGCACCGGCCCTGGGCTAAATCCCAAGGAGCCTGGGCTTTAGGCCCACTAAATTTGACAATTTTTTAGGGCCCCAAGAGGTATTTGTATTATGTATATATATACTCAAACAAAAGAGATCAGCTTACGTCAGTTTAAATTTAAAGGATTACAAAAATACCCAATGAAATAGGCCCAATTTTTTTTATTTTCGCTTTAGGCTATTAAAAACTCAGGGCCGACCCTAAATTCATCAAATAAAGTTGGTACATTTAAATATGATCATGCTTTGATTAGGAAGCTGAAAATTTAAAAAATTTAGATTGAAACTGAAAATTGATTTAATTTGATTACAAGGAGAGGTGAGTAAGAGAGACGAAGGTGGAGTGATGGTGAGGTGTAGGACTGATCATTCGGTTATAACCGAACCGAATAAGCTATTCGGTTATAAATGAATACCGAAATATTCCTATTTTCAATATCCGAACTAATAACTGAATTTTGGTAATAACTTAATAACTAAATACTGAATTACTGAATTTTAAATTCGGTATTTCGGGTAATAACAGAACACTACTATCAAAAATAACACCCAAAAATGATTCCACAAAAGCAAAAGTAAGTAACAAAATCTGGGCTGGGATACAAGCAATTAATTAGATACAGAAGGATATTTCGACACCAAAACTTTAACAAAGAAAGAGCAACTGCTTTTGGGCGCAGATGATGACCGAAAATTAGAAGCCATTTAATTCATGGTTCCATACATCTTAGTAACAAACTTTGAACAGAAAACACCACAACATTACAAACAAATCCAATTCCAGACACCATCTCTACGGAGAGAGCTTGTTTAAAACAAAAAATAAGAAGAGGAACCAAGAATAAATCTATGATTTTTACCCACATTGAGTCCTCAATTCAAATCCATCGCTTGTTCGTACTGCAAGAGACGAGAGTGGATTTATTGAAGCGGTGGATATTATAAGCCTTCATCATCGATATGATGAAATCGGGGGATACTAGTGGTAAAATCGAAGATCTGAGGGTTCGATGCTTGTGATTAGTGGAGAGGGAAAGCGGGAGGAACCGAGGAAGAGAAGGAAGGGGCGAAGGTGCCGGAGGAGAGATGAGAGAACGAGAGGGGTGAGTTACTGGGGTTTATTGTGAAAGGGAGAATAACCATTTGGGGCGAAGGTGCTGGAGTAGAGACGAACTGAGATGGAAGATGAGATCTGCTTCTTTTTTTCCCCCCAAAGATGAGATCTTCTTCTTTTTTTTCTCCAAAGATGAGATCTGCTTATTTGACTTATCAGGCACATCATACAAATATTAAATTCTTTTTTTAATGAATATGTTCGGTTATTCGGGTAACCGAATATGATGATTTTAATAACCGGACCTGAGTATTGAATACCAAATAAGAATTCGGATATAACCAAATTACAAAAAATAACTGAATTATCAAGAAATTTCGGTTAAAAAAATTCGGTTCGATTCGATTATCTAATTATATCCATTTTTTGCTCAGTCCTAGACTGAGGTGGTAGCTTTGCTTGTGTAACGCCGAGGTTGAGGCACTAATTTTGGTGGTTCGATGGTGAGTCCATGGTTTCGGTGGTGGGGTTATGATTGAAATTTAACTTTGTCAATTGCATAGAAGAAGGCAATAATAATAATAATAATAACAATAATAAATTAATAATAATAATAATCCCTCCCTTTCAAAATATAGATAATTTTACATTTTAAAAGTGAATTTAAAATATTTGATTATTAAAAATTAATATGAATTCCTTAATTTTATATAATACAATAGTAAAAATTATAAATTAAGTATAAATTTTTTATTAAATACAAGATTTATTGTTTAGAAATGTCTTGAATTGATTTTAAAAAGTTAAATTAATTTATTATTTCAAATGGAAGGAGGGGAAAAATATATTAATAATTTTTCGGGAGCATTTTACCGACCTTCACGTGGGCCGAAAGCCTGACATTGGAAGGGGTTCGTGAGCCCATCGGGCCGAAGCCTATGGGTGAGCTGATGGTGTTCGGGTTCGGCATCCGAGTCCTTTGGGCCAGAGCCTTACCTTGGTGTAAGATGTTCGGGGTCGGGTCTTCGAGTCCTTTGGGCCGAGGCCCAGACCTGATGAGGGAGTTTGGTTGGGTTGGGCCTATGAAGTGAAACTTCCTGCGCATAGAGCCTAAAGACCTAATTATGGTTGAATAAGGTAACTCCAAAGATAGTGATTGGATTGGATTCCACTTGCACCTTTTAAGGAGATTGTGTTGGACCCAAGTTATGATAACTACCATGTCTAGGAGTCCTAATCCGACTTGAAGAAGGATTCTAAAGGTGGTGAGCATTATAAATACAAGGCCAATGTTACAATTAATAGGTAATACCTATTTTTGAGCACTAAACACTTAGTCTCCATTGTTAAACCTTGTGAACGACCTGTACTTATTCTCACATCGGAGCTATCCCCCGGCGGCACAAGCCGTCAAGCTTCTGTGTGATCTGTTATTGTGCAGGTTCTAGCGCGTGGATTCTATGATTGGACGCGCCGGCGAAACATGGCGTTACCATGGCGCTAGAAGGAGGGGGTTTTAGTGCTTAATCAATCACAAGTGATTTTTTCCGGTAAGAGGCCATGGTGAGCAGGGAGAACAACGCTTCTAACCAAGAAAAAGCAAAAACACACCAAACCACCTAGGTGAGAGGGTCGATCAAATATAGATTGGGTTCCAGAATCCAAGGTGATCATGAGGAACCGGTCGCTTCCCTCCGACGAAGACTTTTCCATGAAAGTCAGCATACCCCCAACCAGGCAAGTCATGCGAATGAGAATCTTTCTCGGGTGCTAGAGATACATGGGAAGGACCGAGGGGAGAACAACCAAGATCAAAGGGAGTTTATCTTGCAGAAGAAGATGCAACAGAACCGAGATGCCATGTTGGCCCTACATCTTCAGCAGGAGGAGCTCGAACAGCAGATGGCGCAAGTGGCTGGGGAGCAGGAGGCCTCCTCAAAGAGGTGCATGCATCAGAGCCGATCCCGGTCACCCCGACGGGGAGAAGCTGGAAATGAAAAGAGCAGGCACCGCAGCCGGTCTCGGGATGGCCGAAGTAGAAGGAGGAGCCATTCGCCAGATCGAAGATCGGACCATCCGGGCAGATCGGGACATAGGAGGAGGGACGCGACCCCTGAATATGGGAGGGACAGACCCCGATCGTCCCCTCGTAAGGAGGAGTCCGACCCCCTCGCCCGAAGAGTGGCAAAATAGGAAAAGTTGTTGGCGGCGAAGAGTGCACTGGGAACACCTTCGGCTTGCGTAGGGTCGTCCTTCTCCCCAAAAATCAATCAGGTGACCGCCGACCCCAAAAAGAAGATGCCCCCGATGGAGACCTATGATGGGTTAGGGGATCCATATGACCACTCAGATGGGTGTGATAGGCTGATGACATACTACGGGCATTCGGTTACTGCCAAGTGTCATATATTTGCAACTACTCTGAAGAAGAGCGCCCAAGAATGGATGGGGACCTTGGCGGCGGGGTCAATTAATTCGTGGAATGATCTTCGGGAGAAGTTTCATGCCCGCTTCTGAAGCAACAAGAGGAGAGGAAAGATTACAGCTTCATTCATGCAGGTTCGACAAAAATCAGATGAAAGTCTGAGACAATACGTCAAGAGGTTCCGAGAGGCTGTGGGATCGGTAGCAGAGTTAAACTCCCCACAAGCCTTGGGCTTCTTCACGACTGGCTTGGACATCGGGAAGTCGAAGAAGTTGATGAAGGATCTAGTGATCAACCCTCCGGCAGATTTGATAGAAGCCTTCCACTGAGCCGAGGGTCACATAGCAATAGAGGAAGCGATGGGAAATTTTAAACCCCACTCCCAATCTTACGAGAAATCTAAAGATCGGGATAAGCAGAGTTACCAAAGGTCCAATAATCAGGGGAAGTCTGATAATTATGGTAAGAAAATCTACAATGGGGGAGGTTCGGGCAACGGACGATCGCCTTTCCCAAATAAGAATATCAACAAAGTCTATACCGCACTCAACACTGACCGGCTAAAATATTAGAAGAGATGCGGAACAAACCTTTATTAATGCCAAGCCGCCCGATCCCGAAGCCTAGAAAGAGAGGACGAGACAAATACTGTGCATACCATCAATGTCAGGGGCATACGATGGAGATGTGTAACGACTTGAAAGACTTAATAGAGAAGAATGTTCAAAATGGGAAACTGGTGCAGTATGTGGTCGGTCGGGAAGGTTCTGAGGTACCCCGGGAAGAGAACAGGGAGCCAACTCGGGAAACACAGCCGTAACCGCACCCACAAGCCCGAGGGGTGATTGATGTAATTTCGGGCGGGTCGGTAGGGCATGTAACTGGAAGGAAGAGGAGTGGGCACCTCGAGGCGGTATTATCAGTAGCAAATTTATCACCCCGAAAGGACAGGGTCTACTCGGGAGTCTCCATCTCCTTCTCGGATGAAGATTACCCTACCGATCACATCGAACCACATGACGGGGCGTTGGTGATAACGGCACAAGTCAGGCCGATGGATATGAAAAAGATGATGATCGAAAACGGATCCTCGGTTGAAATATTGTACACGCACGCCTATCAGAGGATGGACTTGAAAGGAAAGAAGATGGAGTTGGGAGGAGAGGGTCCATTATATGGGTTCAACGGGGACCCGGTGCATGTTTCAGGAACGATAGAGCTTCCCGTCAGGTTCGGTACATCACCCCAGTAGGCAGAAATCATGATTAGATTTTTCGTGGTACAGGTGGATTCAGCCTATAATGCTATTCTGGGAAGGCCGACCCTAGCAGCCCTACAAGTAGTAACATCCATTCCACACTCCAAGATCAAATTTCCAACATCGAACGGGATTGGCGAGGTAAAAGGAGACCTTGATATTGCCCGAAGATGTTATCGAAACACTCTGATCTTCTCAGGGGTTGGGGTCAGCAAACAGAAATAGACGATGGCCATCGAGATAGAGCCATTCACCGAGAGTAGTATCGAACCGATGGCACTGCCAGCAGAAGAGATAAAAGATGTTGAGTTGATACTGGGGAACACAGAAAAACTGATCAAGATTAGGGCAGGATTGACAGAACCACTACGGACAGGCCTGGTGGACTTGCTTCGGGTGTATGCCAATATCTTTGCTTAAGAGCCTAGCGATATGTTAGGGGTAGTGAATCGGTAGCGCTACATAGGCTGCATACAGACCCGAAGAGAAAACCAGTGATACAGAAAAGAAGGATTTTCGCCCCAAAAAGGCAGAGGATCATAGATGAAGAGATTGCTAAAATGATGGAGGCAGGATCCATTTTCGAGATCGACTACCCCGAATGGCTAGCGAATGTGGTATTGGTTCAGAAGAAAAATGGGAAGTGGAGGTTATGTATCGACTACACAGATCTTAATAAGGCATGCCCAAAAGATTTTTATCCTCTACCCAACATAGACCAACTGATTGATGCCATTTCGGGGTATGGCATGTTAAGTTTCATGGACTCTTTCTCGGGATACCATCAAATTTTGATGAACAAGGATGACATCTCGAAGATAAGCTTCATCACTCATCGGGCCATATATGCGTATCGGAAGATGACCTTCGAATTGCTGAATACGGGGGCAACTTATCAACGGATGATGAACTTTGTATTCAAAAAGCAGCTTGGCCGAAGTATGGAAGTGTACGTGGACAACATGATCGTAAAAAGCATGTCAGTCCGGGATCACCTAGAGGACCTAGAAGACTGCTTCGAAATAGTAAGGAAACACAAACTAAGACTGAACCCAACCAAATGTACCTTCGGCTTGGGCTCAAGAAAGTTTCTGGGATATTTAGTAAGCAAGAGAGGAATCGAGGCGAACCTGGAAAAAATTACGGCGATCTTAGATATGAAATCTCCAAAGACATACAAAGATGTACAGAGGTTGACGGGCCAGATAGCTGCCCTTCGGAGATTTATGTCGAAATCAGCCGAAAGATGTTTACCCTTCTTTGACACTTTTAAGGGACCGAAGAACGATAAGAGTTTCCAGTGGACCTCAGAGTGCGAAGATGCGTTCCAAGGGATAAAAAATATCTGAGTTCGGCACCGTTGTTGATGAAATCGATCCTTTCGGAACCTTTATATTTATACTTGGTTGCAAGCCCGATGGCAGTAGAGGCAGCATTGGTGAGGAACAAGGGAAGAAAGCAGTTCCCGGTATACTATGTCAACCACGTTCTTCGAGATGTAGAGACAAGATATCCAAACCTAGATAATTTCGCGTATGCCCTAATCATTGCAAGTAGGAAGCTTTGGCATTATTTCCAAGGTCGGATGGTGGTGGTATATACGAATCAGCCGTTAAATAAAATATTGCATAAGCCGGATGTGTCGGGTCGGCTTGCAGCATGGGTGATGGAGCTAACGTAATTTGCTATAGAGTATCATCCTCGAACGACAATCAAGGGTCAGGCGTTGGCAGAATTCATCGTGGAGTGCTCTTTCACGGAACCAGACGTGAATACAGTGACCGAAACCCAACAAGGGCCGACCGCGTGGACTTTATACATGGATGGATCGTCGACATCGGATGTCAGGGGGGAAGGGGTCATCCTGACAAGTCCCGAAGGGTTAAAAGTCCAGCAGGCAATTCGATTTCAGTTCAAGGCCATGAACAACGAAGCAGAGTACGAGGCCATCCTAGCAGGGATACGGTTGACCCGGAGCTTGGAAGTACAGAAGTTGGTCATCTACAATGATTCGTAGCTGGTGGTCAAGCATTTGTCGGGAGAGTATGAGGCTCGGGGGGTAAGAATGACAAAATATCTGGCCGAGGTGAAAGATAAGCTTACGTACTTCACATCACACAGTTGTCAGGGGGTGGACCGGTCAGATAATATAATAGCAGATGCCCTAGCCAGGTTGGCAACCACCGAAGCAAGCTCCTTCAACAGGTCAGTATACCTGGAGGTTTTAGAACGACCAAGTGTTCCACAAACAGAGGTGCTGGCTTTGGATCGACTCGACTGCTGGCTCACACCTTACATCACGTATCTGGTAGATGGGGTTCTACCTTCAGACCGAATCCTTGCAAGAAAAATTAAACACAGGAGTTCGAACTTCATCCTCATAGACGGAGAACTATATTAAAGGGCCTTCAACTCTCCAATGCTCAAATGCTTAACCCCATCAGAGGCGGATTACACTCTTCGGGAAGTACATGAAGGGATCGATGGGGATCACATGGGAGCCAAGTCATTGACACATAAGATTTTGAGGCAGGGATATTATTGGATAACTATCTACATGGAGGCCCAGGAATTCGTCAGAAGGTGTCCCAAGTATCAGCTGAATAGCACTATCCCACATCAACCCCTTGAAGAGCTATATTCGGTTTTATCCCCGATCCCCTTTACTGTATGGGGAATCGACATCCTAGGGCCTCTGTCGAAGGCCAAGGGGCAAGTTAGTTTTGTGATCGTGGCTATCGACTACATGACGAAATGGGTCGAAGCCAAACCACTGCAGAAGATCACCGAACAAGAATGCCTAAAATTTTTCAAAGAGGGAGTCGTTTATCGCTTTGGTATTCTGATGGCAATGGTCTCTGATAATGGCAGACAGTTTGTGAGGTTAAAGTTCGAAGACTTTCTAAAAGAATTGAGAATTCATCAACGCAAGACTTCAGTCGCTCATCCTCAATCGAATGGTCAAGTAGAAGTGACCAACCGAACCCTGCTCAACGGGATTAAAAGAAGGCTGGATGAGTTAAAGGGTTGATGGCCCGAAGAGCTACTCTGTGTTTTGTGGGCATATCGGACTACTCCAAGGACAACAACTGGGGACTCTCCTTTCCGACTGGCATACGGGACCGATGCACTCATACCAGTTGAGATAGGGTCCCCTAATCTTCGAGTCAGTCAGTACAAAGAACTATACAATGATGAAGGTTTGAAAACAAATTTGGATTTACTGGAAGAGGTTCGGGATTCAGCTGTGATGAGGTTGACTATCTATCAGCAACGAACAGCCCGACACTATAATCGAAAGGTGAAACAGAGGAGGTTTGAAGTGGGTGATTTGGTCCTCTGGGAGTTGGAGGCATCAACCCCCCAGAACATCGGCAAACTGATGCCTAACTGGGAGGGACCCTACGAAGTAGTAGAGGTGCCGAAGCCAGGTATATACCGACTTCGAGCAATGGATGGTTCGGAAGTAAAGAATACATGGCATGTTGGAAGACTTAGAAAATTTTACCAGTAATAGTTATGCCATTCTTTTTTTTATCCATGTAACCGTTTCAATCTTAAATGAAATAAATGAAAGTTTTCTTCGGAGATGTTTAACTTCATCTATATTCATACGATTTTTGATACTCGATCAGATAAACATTGGGCTTAAACTGATCAGAAAGTCGAGGACGACATAACTGATCGGTAAAAGTCGCGGGTATTACTGATCGAAAAAATAATAAATTTTTTAATTAGACAAACTTCGAGGATATTCCGATCAGAGGGTTCGGGAAGACATAACTGATCGAGATAAGTCACGAGTATAACTGATTACAAAAATTTATAAACAAAACTATTATACTTCATTCATATCTTCAAATTTTTACAAACCCCGATCGTATAAGATTCGGGCAAAGTACAGATAAAGAAGAAAAATGAAAGTTACAAGATTACAAATTTTAACAAAAGCTATTCTGGAGGAGACTCATCCCCAGCTTCGGATTCCTCGTCCGACGAGTCAAGAACAGAAGCATCGAGCCCAGCGGCATTTAATTTGGCCCGAGCCTTTTCCCGATAAGTCTCATAGCCTTCAGTGAACTGGGCCATGATCTTTTCGGTCAAAGCGGGGGATTCTTCATATTCCTCTATGGTGCACTGCTTGACCTTGGCTCGTTCATCCTTCAAGGTGTTGTTCTCTCGGATCAGATACATCATCTTCTCATGGATCCCGTCGAACTTCGCCCGAGTTGGTGAAGCGCCTGCAACCGATCTTTGCTCTCTTCGGACAGATGGTCTCTCTCCTCCAGAAGCTTCTTGACATGACCTTCGAGGCCGATGAACTCTTGCTGAAGTAGAGAGTATTGTTCCTTCAGTTCATCGGCCTGTCGTTCGGCCTGGGTTGCCTTATTACGGGTCTCAGCATGGAGATCCCACTCTTTCTTCAGATCCGAATTCAGGCCACGAATCTCAGCCTCAAAAAGTTGTATATCCGTCATCAACTGAGCCTCTTTTTTGGTTGATTGGGTAAGAGGTAGAATGGCCCGGGAAAGGATGGCGTTGGCCTGTGGCAGAATTAGTGGGTCAGCCATGCAGAACGAAATACGAAAGTGACAGAAAAGTTAACCAATCTGGGAATTACCTGGCATTGAGCCCGGACGTATGCCACCAGATACTCTTCGGAAGTAAATCCCCGGAACCGTTCGTCATCGCCCGAAAGCTTGAAGTGATCGAACAGGTTGAACGAAAATACCTCCGAAGGACTCTTCGGCCAACAGGTAGTCGGCGACCCGAGGGATGAACTCAGTTTGGATGTAGGTGTTGAAGCGACGAGGGGATCGGCCTCAACAATGGGTTGCTCAGGGTCGTCGGCAAGTTGTGGTTTCTTGGACTGAGGTTCGAGAGGAACCTCTTCGATTTTCTCTGAATCCTCGATCACCGCGACCTGAGTGGGGGGAGGAGGAGTTGGTTTCGGTACAGCTGCAGAAATAACCTGGGCAGGGATTTTCTCGGAAGGCTTAGAAGGCCTCTTGGTCTTCTTTAGCAGGGCCGCTTTCTCAGCTCGGCTCATCTTCAACACATTTTTTCCCGAAGGTTCGGGAACGAAGGTAGCTGGAGGGGCCGGATCTGAAGCGGAGCCAGTCGAGAGCTCTACAATCAGGATGGTCTCACCTTCGGCCGCATTGTTAGTAACAGGGAGGCGAATCGACCCGGCCTTAATTGGGAGAGGGGTCAAGGACTTGTCCGCCCCCTCGGGTTTGAAAATCGTCACTGCACAAAGAAGAATTTGTCAATACAAAGGCTTTCAAAATGAGGGGCGAAGGAATTAAGCGAACTGTAGACAAGTCAAGGAATGAGATACTTACGTGGACGTGCTTGTACAGCCAGGTCTCGTTGGACAAAACCCCCAGATTCCAGGTAGTTCGGCTCCACTTACGGTAGAATTCCTTGGAAACATCAGCACGATCCTTCGGGAATTTGGACACTTTGGCTATAGGGTCCTTGGGATGGGCCCAGTAAGGAAGGAGCTAGAGGTCAGTGCCCCTGACGAAGAACCACATTGGGTGCCACCCCTTGTTGCTCGAAGGGGTCTTGATGAGTACGGGACAGTTGGCACGCTTGTTTAGCTGTCGAAGATCTGGTTTTTTCAACCCACCGACAGTGAACAAAGCGAAAAAGAAGTCGAGACCAGGAGTGATCCCGATCTCTTGGCATAGAGCGATGAAGGAAACTTAGTGGATATATGAGTTCGACACAAGTTGTGCGAACCCGATTCCCACAAAGCCGAGGAAAGATGAGATAAACTCGTGAAGAGGGAACCGAAACCCGTATTTAAGAACGTAAAGAGGGATGGCAACTCACTCACCGTCGGGTTTTCAGAACATTTTCTCCCCCGGTTGGGGCACGCGGAGTTTATACTCTTTTGGGATGTTAAATAGAAGTCGGATCTCGGACAGCTGGGAGGGGGTAATGGTGGATTGGGTGTTGATGTAGGAAAACTCCGTTTCGAAGTGATAAGCATTTCGAATTCTGGCCTCGGTGCTTATTGGAGTAGGAAGAATGGTAAGAACGACAATTTCAGATGGGGGTGCCGGAAGGTCCACCAGTATGAGATCGGTGGAGAGAATAGAGGATGGAATGGTGATTTCCGCGGTGTTTGGAGTTTGATCAGCCACTGAAGCAAATGCTAGCAAGGATGAGGTCAAAATCACAGAGAAATGAAGAACGAAATGCTTGCCGAAAATCGTCCTTGTCGGAAAAGTTAGACATAGAGTTTAAAATGAAGATATTTGGGAAAAGTGATAATGAGGGAGGGAAAGGGGGTTTTTATAGGTGTAGTCGCACGCTACCCAAGGGCGGCTATTAAATGCTCAAGGTGGGACCAGACATGGAAAGGCATGCAATATTTCGAAAAACTAGGATAGACCGTTTGGGTTCCCCAGATGGCTCATCATTAGCTGTCGTGCCCTTTCGAATACCTGACCTTTCAAGTCTCTAATTGTAAGTACATTATAACAAGAGACTGGGGGGCAATGTTCGGGAGCATTTTACCGACCTTCACGTGGGCCGAAAGCCTGACACTAGAAGGGGTTCGTGAACCCATCGGGCCGAAGCCCATGGGTGAGTTGATGGTGTTCGGGTTCGGCATCTGAGTCCTTTGGGCCGGAGCCTTACCTCGGTGTAAGATGTTCGGGGTCGGGTCTTCGAGTCCTTTGGGCCGAGGCCCAGACCTGATGAGGGAGTTCGGTTGGGTTGGGCCTATGCAGTGGGACTTCCTGCGCATAGAGCCTGGAGACCTAATTATGGTTGAATAAGGTAACTCCAAAGATAGTGATTGGATTGGATTCCACTTGCACCTTTTAAGGAGATTGTGTTGGACCCATGTTATGATAACTACCATGAATAGGAGTCCTAATCCGAAGGATTCTAAATGTGGTGAGCACTATAAATACAAGGTCAATGTTACAATTAACAGGTAATACCTACTTTTGAGCACTAAACACTTAGCCTCCATTGTTAAACCTTGTGAACGGCCTGTACTTATTCTCACACCGGAGCTATCCTCCGGCGGCACAAGCCGTTAAGCTTCTGTGTGATCTGTTATTGTGCAGGTTCTAACGCGTGAATTCTATAATTGGACACGTCGGCGAAACTTGGCGTTAACAATAATAATAGTAATATGAGAAGCCATACTGGCAAATGGCACATATATGACAAGTATGCTTTATTTGATGTTTTTTCATTCATTTTCCATCTCTGCATTTCCATATAGGAAAGCGGTTAAAAATTTACTACTTTAACGGTGTTTGTTTTTTGTAAAAATAATAAAGCTTAATGAGTTGATTGGTAAAAAATTGAGTTTATTAATACAATTGTAAATGGACCCCAAGTTTAGTAATGAAAAATGTTTTAACCCTTTAAATAGTTGGTAATATAATTTCAGCGGGGTAAATGTATAAAAATGGAATAAATTTTATATGGGAATTGATCCAAGGGGAGTGATGTCCCATTTGAGGCAAAGTTTTTCCCGTAGTAGTTGTGAATTCAGCATTAACCAATTTGCTCACTAATACTAAAGGTATACCTAGCGATGAATTACATTTTAGATACGATTGAAAGACCAGATTGATGGAATGTGTTCTTACAAAGTTGTTGAAAAATGAAGTTGTTGCATGTTTGTTATGAAAAATGAAGCTGATGCAAGTTGGTCATTGCTATGGTTATTCATTCATATTTTGATAGTTGTTAATTTAAATTATGGTACTACGGCTAAAAATTTGGTATTTGGATGACTGTACCATGACTCTTATTGAATTATTATTATGCATGGCTTAATTTAAACTTACATTTTTATCAAAAAAATGAAGAAGTTAAAAATGAAAAAACAAATGAGCCGGACTCAAACTCGACTCGGTTGGACTACCGGGTTTGAGTATATAACTAGCTCAGACACAACACTTTAAATTTATTTAATTTTGAATTCAACTCGTTTAACTTTTAAAAGAGCTCTAGTTGGACAAGTTAAAAATCAACTCGACTTAGCTATTACATAACACCGTTCACATATAACTTACATACACTTACATATATATTTTGATGACCCACCTACAAAAAGTGACGTGGGCCATGAAAAGATACATATAAATGCATATGAAATGTATGAGAATGATTTTATATGATACTAGTATGCCTACAATCCAATTTTGAGAGGAAAAAGGAAGAAACAACCAGAGACAGCAAGAACTAGTAAGGAGAAGAGAGTGACAAAAAATCAAGGTGACGTCAGATTCAATACTATACACAGAGGAATTAGTATATACTTTAAGAAACTACAGAGAAAAAGTCATTAAAGTGGAATTTGATCAAATCCGATTCATCTCGCCTGCCTCCACCGCCGCACACCGCCGCGTCCTCCGCTTCCGCCGCTTCCGTCGTCGTCGGCGTTGATCTTTCCAAATTAAACCCTAGCAAAATCCAATTATCCCCACAATGTCCCTCAACATGAAAACCCTAAGCCAAGCCTTCGCCAAAACCGCAGCAGTGATCGAGAAGACGGTACAGACCACCGTACAGGAAGTCACCGGACCAAAGCCCCTCCAGGACTACGACCTCCTTGATCAGATCGGCTCCGCCGGCCCAGGACTCCTGTGGAAGCTGTACTCCGGCAAGGCGCGTAACGGATCCACCATCTCCCAACAGTACCCCACCGTTTGCGTTTGGCTCCTCGATAAGCGCGCCCTCACAGAGGCTCGGCTCCGAGGTGGCCTCTCCAAAGCCGCCGAGGACTCGTTTTTGGATATAATTAGGGCCGATGCGGCTCGGCTGGTCCGGTTGAGGCACCCCGGTGTGGTGCACGTGGTTCAGGCTTTGGATGAGAGTAAGAATGCAATGGCAATGGTGACTGAGCCGATGTTTGCGTCCGTTGCAAATGCGCTTGGCAATGTGGATAATATTGCTAAGGTGCCAAAGGAACTCAAAGGAATGGTAATAATTCAAATTTGCATTGTTTATACTAATTGAATTCTAGGATATCTTTTTGTTGAAATAGAATTGAAGACTATAATTATAATAAAGTCACTTCCACCTATGGAAAAATATACAAACATAGGGAGGAAGATAAAATGCTAAAAAATAAACAAAGAACAGAAGAAGAAAAGGAGAGGGACAAGAGCAACTGATTTTTTTACTATTGCCCGACCATATTGTGCTGAATTGAAGTTATATTCTAATACTTCTACTTCAATGTAGGTGTGGCTTTTCCCATTGTTAAATTATTTTCTAGTTATTCTGTTTTATTTCTTGAGGGCTTCTATGAAGTGGTTGCTGAACCTAAGGAGAATTAGACAATTCAAATATCCAACTAGGTAGAGACTAAAGAAAAATATGCATCTAAAAATTTGAATCTAGGCAATTAAATCAAAATCTGTAGATCATTATGTTATTAACCATTGAAGTAAAAAGCTCTATAAGGTTTGATAATTCCAATCGATCTTCCAGTATTTCAAATCCTTGCAGCATGATTGCTTCACAGCTTTGGCATGCGTGAAATTCCTGTCAACATTATATCATCAAATTTATGATTATTTTCTCTTCATAAATTTCTGTCTTTATTTCCACTAAGTAGGCAGTAAGATTCTATTAAAAGCAGTGCCAACTTATACATGCATGACATATATGTAAGATATACTAACATTTTGTAAATGGGAATGGGAATGGGGATGTAGAAAGTTTTAACTATTTCTATGAGATTGAAAGATCAAACTTGCAAACGTTGGAAAGAGTTTCATTATATAATTTCTTAATGCCCATCTTCTGTAATTGATACTTAGCTAAATGCTTCCTCTTTTGCAGGAAATGTGTTTATTGGAAGTAAAGCATGGTTTGCTTCAGGTTTCAGAATCCTTAGACTTTCTTCACAATAATGCACGCCTCATTCATAGGGCCATTTGTCCCGAGGTTAAGACGACTTCTTATATATCACATTTTCAATAGTTTTTATTCATGTCCTATAAAGTTGTTTCTTCTCTTGTCTCAATTCAAGATTTTAGTTTGCAGAGGTACTTTGGAGATTAAAAAGGAGTTTTTAGTTTTTGTACATTTATTTTTGGACTAGATTATCATAGAGTGCTAGTCGTTAAATTCTTCTGTTATCATTAGCCATCAACCTCAACATTTCTTTCTCTTTTTTTAGGGGGCTGAAAAAGGGGATTTAGATGTCCAGTGATTGTGACTTTTAATTTTTGGTATATTATACTTTGATCCTCTATTTAGATTTTAAGAGCAAATTTGACTCGATTCCGTGAAAATAGGTAGAAACAATGGGAAAGGCAATCTTTTATCTCAAGATGTTGTCAAAAAGATTATGATACTTTATGTGCTCATAAAAGGCATTATCATAATAATTTAGATGGAACTGCTATTACAGGCAAGTAGGTATGAAAGAGACGCAAGGTTTGACAATGTCAGTGAGGAGTTGGCAGCAGTAATATAAGTGATGTTACAATACTTTGCCTTCGCAAATGATAATGTTATAACACCCTATCTGTTACTGTTGCAAGAGGTAAGACTCTTGCTTAAATATGAAAATAGTTATGGTTGATTTATGGTCAGATTCATCCCAAGCAATCAGCATTAGGAGAAGGACAAAGCTTTAAAGAGGAAGAAGAAGAGAACATTAAACTCTGAAAGATTGTATCCAGTATACGACACAAGACATGAAGAACAGTAGTCCAATTGGCAGTCCAAAGAGCAGAACCTAACTGACAGACAAAATCATATTATTTATTTATTTTTCAAAATTGAAGAAGATTTCGTTAGAAATGAGAATGTACAAAAGGAGGAGATTTTTCTTATACTTACAATATGAGAGCTCATAATAATGTAAAACAGTATAAAAGTTATGTTCTATGGAGATTGTTGTTAGAGAGAGTAGAATATGTGCGACTATGCGTTAGAAGGTCAAATCGTGGACATTTGAGCTATAAACATTTTTACCGGGCATGAAAATGTCTCTTGAGCCCAGAAAAAACTAGACACAAGTGACAATATGGCCAAATGGATAAAGCAAGCACATCGTAGAATCATAGAACTGCTTCAATAAGGTTACCTCCCAAGAAGGTATTGTAAATCCATTTGGAATGGAGGCCATTGCCAAGCAACTGCAAGAGAAGTTAAGGTGCAAACAATAACGGTTTTGGGAGTGTCGACCTAAGGTTGGTACCAGATAGTTTTCTAGCTAGCACTTTTGCTGTAGAAAAACGTGAGAATCGGTTTTGATCTTGAAAAGCCATTATAAAGCAGAAGTGTTTCAGCCTTGAAGCAATGTAGTTATATCCCGGATATAACTTTTGGATAGAGCAATTTAAGGTATCTTCTTTACTTTTCTCCGAATAGGATTGATACATGCTTATATAAACTGAGGTCTAACGAATGAACAAATGTAATGTAGTACCATGAGATGAAGAAATAAAGTATTATTATTCTATCAGATAAACAACAACACTACCTCATCTTCTTTAATTTTCTCCGAATAGGATTAATACATGCTTATATAAACTGAGATCTAAAGAATGAACAAACGTAATGTAGTACCATGAGATGAAGTAATAAAGTATTATTATTCTATCAGATAAACAACAACACTTAGATAGACAAAACATATACCAGTAGGATTTTTTTTCCTCAGGATCCGGATACTACATTGTAACTTGATGTTGCATTTGTATTTAAGGAACAAAATAAGACAGGCTTGTAATGTATACCTGAATGAAATGAAAATGTTTTTTTTTAGGATTACAAGCGCATGTTTGGTTGGATTCAGGAATTAAACTAAGAATGGAGTAAAAATTTAAATGTCATAAATACCCCTCATCAAAAAGAAAAGTACCCAAATACCACTAACAAAAAAGAAAAATACCCAAATATACCTCAAAAACATTTTTGTTAATTGTTAGTGGTGGTTGGTTGGTTGGTTGGTTGATGGTGGTGGTGGTTGGTGGCAGTGATGGTTGTTGGCAGTGGTGGATGCATGGTGGTGGGTGGGTGGGTGGGTTGTTGACAGGTGGTGATGGTAGCGGGTGTTGGCAGGCGGCGGCGGTAGTGAGAGGGCACAAAGTGTTGTGATAGGAGGATATTATTGTCATTATATTTGAATGGGACCCATTCCACCCTCTCCCATGAAATAAAAATCAAGGAAATGGAATGAATTTATATTTCATTGGGATGGTCCATTCTTCTAGAATGAGTAACCAAACATTTCTTTTCATTCTGTTAGAATGGGCCATTCCGTCAAAATGAGCTATTCCATTATGGCATTGATACCTGCAATCCAAAATTAGCATGATGGTAATGGAGAGCAGGGCCGAAACTATATAGAGGGTAACATAGGTAGCTGCCTAAGTGCCTATGCTGAATTTTCCCCCTTAAGTATAGGGGCAATGGTAGAAATATAATTTAATAAACTTAAGGGGCAGATTTATGGAAAGGTTAAAATTTGCAGGGGGCAAAAAAAACTAAAACTACTTCTATTCTAAAAAAAACTACAGAACCTCACGCTCACTTAATTTTTTTTCTTCCACTGCGCATATCAAACGCCAAGCGGATCAAACCCCATCCTTTGATTTGATTTTTTCATAAGATAACTAAATTAGGACTTTTTTTGTTTGATAATTTTAAATTTTAATTTTTTTTGAATTTGTTGTTAGTTGGGACTAAATGTACTTCAATTATCTTGATGATTTTGTTGTATTTTGGACTTAAGAGGTAACTAAGGCTTTTTTTGTTCGATAATTTAAAATTTATTTGAATTTGTTGTGGTTTGGGGTTAAATAAACTTCAATTTTTTGGTGATTTTGTTGTATGTCCTGATTTGGTTGCGTTTGTGACTTGATTTTGATGTGTTTTGGCTTGATTTTGCTTGAATATAGCAAACAAATTTTGTTTGAAGTTTTGAGCATACGGTTGAAATTGTATTTCTTCAAGGAATCGTTCAAATTGAACTATGACAAGTAAGTTTCTAAATCCTGAATTTTTTAATGTAAAAGGGATTGGTGAACTTGCTGAAAAGTTGGTTAACAAGAATAATGAAATTAGTTGATTTTGCCAGCTCGGTAGAGAGGATATTTTCAATGATGAATATTGTTAAAACCAATCTCCGAAACCAAAAGAGCGAAAATTGGTTGAATGATTGTTTAGTTCCTTACTTCGAAAGTGATGTATTTGAAACTATTGATAATGAAATTATCTTAACATTTTCAAGCTAAAGGTTTAGGAGGATAACATTTTAATTTGTAAATATTATTATGATTAGTTAAGTTTTATTTATTTAGTTTTAACAAAAAAATTAATTAAAATCGGTCCCTGTTGGGAGTAAATTCTTGTTCCGCCCCTGATAGAGACAGTATCGTAGATTCAAATCCTTTATACGTGAATAGGTGACTGCTAATTCATATATGTGGAAAATTCAAATCTACATATGGAGAAGTGGAATTTGGTGTGTGAAAGAAATTAGAAAGATCAAGTCAGATTAAACTCAACTACTCATTAGACTCGGTCACAAAAAAAGAGAGAAGACAAATAGACAAATAGAGTCATCAACACGACTAAGTTCATCTGTATTGGTTGCGTGTCACAGTTGAAGGTATGTTGAAATACTGAATAGGCAAAGGAAAAGTAGTTACTGTAAAACATACAGTTTGTTGAACACAAGATCATGGTTGATAGTTCCTTTACTAACATTATAACGTATCTACATGCTAAACAAACTGTTGTTTTTTTTTATTTTTTTGTGTTTTCTCTTTTCGGTTTTGCGAAGGAAAGTGCGGCCTGCATTTGTTTTATGTATAAGCATTAGGTAAAGCAATGAGATACATTCTCATTTATTTTTGCTTTGCCCTATTGCTTGGGATTTGTGGAACTTTATTTATTTTGGGAGTGTTGGAAGTTTTGGTTAGTCCTGTGGAAGATACTTTATTGATTCAATTATGACGGTTTGGAAGACATACTGAAGCTAAGCTAAGCTACTATAGTAAGTGCGGTTTATTCTATTGTTTATCTAAATTTTTTTTTGGGGAATAATCTTTCAATTTGTCGATGAATGGGATAAACTTTTTTCCTCCCTTTGGGCTTTTTCTATGGGAGGATTTAAGGAAACCATTGTGTTTGACTTGTGTAGAGTTGGAGGCTGGACTTTTTTAAGTGCTCTTTTGTTTGTCTTGTTTTCAGCTAGCTCGGGATCAATGAATTTCTAACCTTCGCTATTCTTGTATCTGCTCAATTATATTATTAAAACTTTTTCCATGTAAAATGATGGAAAGTGAAGTCTCCCAAACCTAGGCTATCTCATTTGCGTACAGAAGTGTTATATATATGGTTAAAAATTTTAAGCGGAAAATATTAATTCTGTCCTCTTTCTGTATTTTCTGAAGTTTGTTTCAATGAATATCCATTTCACCAATTCTAGTTTTGTGCCTCGTGGTTTAATTAATAAATTATTTCAAATGACAATATTTGCTCATTTTCTGTTGCAGACTGTCCTCATTACTTCAAATGGAGCATGGAAGCTGGGCGGTTTTGGTTTTGCAATCACGACAGATCAAGCATCCTCTGATTCAGCTAATGTGCAGTCCTTCCATTATTCCGTGAGTTTAACATTATCAGACTAGTGAAATATGACTTTTCCATAAAGTTAGCTTTGAACATTATTTTCATGATGAATATCTTACATTTCTTTGATAAGTCTTAGGAATGTGTCTAATGTACTTATGGTTGAATTTAATTTGTCTAAATGGCTCACCGTAAAGGATAATAAATATTGTAGATAAATTGGCACATGCATGACAAACCCTTAAAATGTTGAAAATAAGCATGGCATATATGCGACAATAAAAAACAATATACTGTATTGAGTAGTTATATTGGCAAAAGACTGAAGAAGCCTGGATTTATTTAGCAATAGAAAAAATGAAGTTAAACTCTGAGTTGCATTTAAAGCGTTATACATATTGTGCCTGGTTGTTGCACATATTGTGATTGGTCAACCTTGGATTGAACATGTACATGTGGATCACGATGTAGGAAAGGATATCTATTCTTAGAGTCTTATATATTGTGACAAAAACATGTCAGATTCTTGTCGCGAGTAGACACAATGACTTGGTTGATTGAAAGTCAACATATTTTAGTCGAAATATATATCTTTTCTGCTATTCTTGGTACAGGGTAATAAAATCATCAAAGCACTTCCTTACATGTCAAAGGGTCCAATTCAATTAGAGGTTGTACTGAATGTGCCAAAGAAAGAAACTAAGCAACTTGAGGAGATCACAAAAGAGTCGAACGATAACAAATTTGAAGCTAAAGAAAGTTGAGATAGCAATTTGAAGCCTACTCCAAAACAATCTAAAGTTAATCATGAAGTGTGACTGCATCAAAACTATGATTTTGTCATCCATGATTGCTTCATCGGTATAAATGTATAATTGAGAAGATAGATATATCATTTTTTTTTGGGATAAGTAGAAGAAAGATGTATACTTATGGATTCCAAAAGTTCTACCTTATTTGAAAGAGTTTCCTGATTTCGTATGTTTGTGGTATCAAAATCTTAGCAATTGGTTTATCGTTCTTCCACCTTAACAACTCGGGGACAATTTTTCTCAGTGGAGGCAAGAATGATGTGGGATGCATGTCAAGACTTTCTTTACATTCTTCATGGATTATGGCTGATTAATAATGTAATTAGGCGTAGGTTAATTTGATTCTAGTGTTATAATTTGATTAATAGGTGACGATGGTAACTTGATAATTTTTATTTCAGGATGTAGAAGTCGGCTGCCAAGAAAAGCTTTAAAGTTTGGGCTTTTAAATTATTATTTTTGGGTCTTTTAAATCCAATGATAAGTCCAAGTCTATTAACTATACTTGGTTCCCAATTCATTCTCGGGTTTTTTCACAAGTTTAACGGAGTATAGTTATTTGAGAAATAAACTGTGCGTTTTTGGATTTGTGCCTTTGCCTGCGGCAAGTTAAGATCCTTTGGGAGGGTAAAACATTCTTTTTCTTACCTCTTTTAATCTGCTCGATCTTATTTAATATCTATGACTCTGGGCGAGTCTTGTATCCAATTGGCACCCCTTATTTAAACAGTTTTTGTCTCAACACTTTCTCCTACTCAATACCACTAGTCTGAACCACAAACTTTTCCTTTTGGATGGGTGGGTGGGTAGAGATCTTTCTTCCCATACAATAGGGGCACATTATGCCATCTTTTTTGGAGTCACTTTAATACCATTATGTTGGACATTGACTTATCTAAAGGCTAAGCTGCTGTTTATGCAAGTTTGTTTGTGGTTATGCAACTTAAGGATCTCATAATCTACCACAATAACCACACTACCCTGATCAATTGGTTTGTAAGCTATTTAATGCCTGCCATGTTACGTATTCAGAAAAAAAGAAAAAAATTAAGAGGAAGAATAATGCATGCCATGTTAAGAATGTTATTTCATAAGGTTTTCTAGCTTTCTTGATTCTAGTTTGGAGATTGCCCAAATTAGTCTAACAAATGTTAGGGAGTATATCTGATCTCATTTGATTGTTCAGGAATATGATGTTGAAGATTCTTTACTGCCCCTTCAACCATCCCTGAACTACACTGCTCCAGAACTGGTTCGGAGTAAATCATCTTCAGTTGGATGTTATTCCGATATTTTCAGTTTTGCGTGCCTTGCTTACCACTTGGTTGCTCACAAGCCTTTGTTCGACTGCCACAACAATGTCAAGATGGTACAATTCTCACTTTTACTTGGCTCAACAATTTGCATTGCTTAATATCTTCACTAGCTCCATTTGGTTAAATTAACAAGAACTTATTTATCTATTATTCCTTTTCTATAGTTTGTGCTCATTTCTTTCTGAAGAACAATTCTTACTGATTTAGGTTTTGCGTGTAGCAGGTTTATGTTAATATTTCTTATTTTTCTTCCAGCCTTTAGTTTTCTTAATAATGTTAGTTAACTGATTGCATTCCATCGATTATTGCCAACATACTTGCAAGTTTATGCAGTATAAACATGAAGTGACAGAATGCACATATAAGATTAATGTGATTTGAGGACATGGATATGGTGATGATATGTTGGTTATGTGAACTTAAATGCTTACCAATCATTCTGAATCTTTCAAGTTTCTTTTAATTTCTGATTAATAATATTGGTGATGTAAATGAGTCAAGTCGAGTTTTGATTTAATGAGCTCAAGCTCGCAATAAAAAAGGTTAAATAATTCGAGTAATTCATGTTTCTAAACGAGATGTGGTGTTCGAGCTCTATTCGTTTAGCACACGAATTGTTCGCGAGTTTTGCCAAGCTACTTGAGTCAACTTTTATATGTTTAATGGATAAATCATAATTATTGTTTCTAATTTAATAATAATAAGAATAATAATTATTATATTAATATTATTAACGGATTTGAGTTTAAGCGAGTCGAGCTGAGTCGATCTCTAGTGAAGCCTAATGGGTCGAGTTTCAGTCGAACCAGACATAAATTGACCTGAACTTGTTTATGTGGTTTGTAGATGAACAAAAAGCCTTGTTCAAGTTCGGATTGTTAGACGAACTCAAGTCGAGTCGAGTTTTGTTTGTGAACAACTTTGTTCGTTTATGGCCCTAATAATATTAGATTCATTTAGAGGAATGACAATGTTCTTAAAATCGTTATGCGGACCTAGGCGACGGAGGGAGGGAGGGAGCCGTCTAGGCGTTTTTTTAGGTGGACTAGGCGTTTTCTTAAGCTGTTTCATTTATTTATTTGACTATGATACATATTTGTTATACTATACGAAACATATAGTAGATGTATTTTTTTTTAATTTTTACATGAAAAATTACCAAAAAAACAATCTTTTAATGCTTAACAAATTTATTACAAGTATTGTAGAGTTTTAAAGTAGAGGTCCCAGCACCTAGTCTAATCAAGGCGGTAGATGATTTCCTAATGCCTAGGCGGGAATTAATCGGACCTAGGAAGGGATTTTTAGAATACTGAGGAATGGTATGTTGCATCAACATGGACTTGGGTTCAAGTCCCCACAAAAATACATCTTTATAGTTCTCCATTGATGCTTAGTAGCAATAGAAACCCAACTTAATCCTACCCATGTTTGGTTTGATGCAAAGATATGGATTTGTAAAGTATGTGGGTCCTTGATATAGGTAATGCAATTGCAAGAGAGGATTGATGCGTAGTAGCAATAGAAATCCAACTTAACCCTACCCATGTTTGGTTTGATGCAAAAATATGGATTTGTAAAGTCTGTGGGTCCTTGATATAGGTAATGCAATTGCAAGAGAGGATTGATGCGTCATGGATCAGTTGCAGAGAGGATTGATGCATCATGGATCAGTTGTAGAGAGGATTGATGCATCATGGATCAGTTGTAGAGAGGATTGATGATCCATGGATTTGTAAATTCACAGTTTTAAATTTGATGCGTTGTAGAATTTAGAACGAGTTTGTTGAAAAGTTTTGTTTGACAAGTACTTGGGTTTGTTGGTGACTTGGTGTTAAGAAAGTATAACAAGGAAGTGGGTTAGGATTGATTGTTGGGCCAAGTCCTTGCATCTGAAATTAAGTAAATCTCAAAACCTAATAATGCAACTCTCTTGATTGAGTTGCATAGATTTTCATGTTAAGATTTGGTTCTACTTATACCAAGATAATGGCACTCTTAAAACAGGATCTAACTATTAAACTTTTAAGATTTTCCATGATCAACTTAATATCTTGACCCAAAAAAGACCCATGGACAATAACTAGGATTCATGTGTAGTATACTAGAAGTCACCAAATTAATGTAGTACTAAGCTTAAAAAGGTACTTTTTATTATGTCAATTAGTTTACCAACTTAGAGAATGCAATATATACTGCCATCTATGTTACATGAACTTGGATGGAAAAAAAAAGAAAAAGAAAAAGAAAGTGTTTGGTTGGACACGGTATTTTGAATATTCCGACACGGGTACTCCTCTATTTTGCCAATATTTACACTAAAATGACGTGTACAGTGCCCATATCCTTATTTGAGTGTCAAGTGTCGGACACGGATACTTTTAAGGGAAAGTGAGAAGTTCGTGTAACATAGACTACCATTTCCTTTTCACTTGGACTAGAATAGAAGGTTTCTTCACAGTAGGCAGCCTGATAAACAGGGCAGAAAAGAGAAAAAGGCTGCTGTACCGCTGGTACTCCTCTACCGATCATTGCCTCGCCACTGTAGCCTTGCCATGTGCTTCACCTCTCCGCTTCCGGCCATTGAACTCGAATAGTTCGGCCTCATCCTCTTGTTCGCGCTGACTACTCTGTGTGTGCTATTAATTTGCCAAATTACATTTTGCTCCCCCAAAGTTACCTACAATCCATGCTAGTCCAATAGCTTCATAAATTCACAAAACCATCCCTGGATTTTACCAAAATAACCCTGAGTATTTTATTAATACCCTTGTTTGTGGCTTTGTTTCTGCCTCATCTACTTACTTGCACCAAGTGCTCAATGCATGCTATTGATTTGCCAAATTACAGTTTGTCGCCCAAAGTTATCTCAAAATTCAGATATAGTTCCATAGCTTTGTAAGGACGGATTATTTCACACAAGATTCTCTTGACCAACCTCCTTCCTCCTTAGGACAGC
This sequence comes from Panax japonicus, assembly GCA_020205505.1. Lineage (NCBI taxonomy): Eukaryota > Viridiplantae > Streptophyta > Magnoliopsida > Apiales > Araliaceae > Panax > Panax japonicus. Next base: position 55,954,720 of record CM035095.1, on the reverse strand, counting down.
ATACCATAGCCCACACACACGACTAAACTCTACTCCTCCCTTGATACAGCCCAAAAACTCCTCTTCGATGCAAGACAGGTTTAAAAAAGGTTTCTCTTGGGCTGATCCGCATCATTCTCCTTCACTGATTTGAAAATTAAATCATTTTTATTTTGCATTTGTAGAGTAATCCTTGTCCTTCTAGGATATAATTTCTCTTTTCTTCGACTGTAGAACCTTTGTTTCTTTTCCAAAAGAAAAGTAGAAATTTGTCGGACCCGTATACAGCTAAAATACCTGTATAATGTTCTGAAAATTCTGTGGGTGTTGGACAATTGGTTTTCTGGTTCAGGACAAATGCAAACTAATCCCAAATAGCTTAGAATTCATATACAATGTTTGCTCTAGGACAGTATCAAGTTAATTTTTGTGCTATTTATACTCTATTTCTCTGCTTCTCATAAACTTATAGGGATTAGAATATGTCAAGAGTGTAAATGAACAATGTATGACTCTATCCTTCAGCCAGGGAAGGCAACTCGGGAAGCTGTCATCATTTTCTTATATTTTCCATGAAATACATTTTTTATTCAAGTTGAATATTCTTTTTATTTATTATTTTTCTTCTTGCTTCTTTCTTTTCTTATACTTACTTGTGGTCTTACTTGTCTGATTTCCTACAGTACATGAATAGTTTAACTTACTTATCCAGAGAGGCTTTCTCGTCCATCCCTTCAGACTTGGTTCCTGATTTGCAAAAAATGCTTTCTTCAAATGAAACTTTCAGGCCAACAGCATCTGATTTTACTGGTGAGAACATGGATCCTCGAAATCCTTATATGCTGTCCCTATATATGTATCTACATGTTTTGGAAACATCTAACCTCACACAATGACACAATATATTAAGCGAAAAAGATAACACGAGAATTGAAGAGAAAGGTAAGAAAAGAGAATTGTTTATGACAAGGATAGCCATACCATTATCAAGTTTACAAGACTACCTATTTCAAAAGTTCTGCTAAGCTGCTTCCCTCTAATCAATACTGTACATTACGTTCTTTCCAGATCTCGGGAGTTGTAAGTATAAGAAATAGGGGTAAATCTCTCCAAGAGTTTCCTCACCTAGTGAGTTTATTTAACCCATCTTGACCAGAAATGTTAATGAACATATCCTTGATTTTGTCATGGATGTGGATTGCCAGTCCCTTTGCAACCTGTCTTTATAATTTGAACATCCATCTTCAGGAAGCATCATACTCTAGCTCTGTCTTGAACTTCTTAATATTGGTTCTAGCACACAAGACAACAATTTCTTGTCAAGAATATGTTTAGGTTATGGAAGACTACTATGTTAGTGTTAGAGATAGTGGATGGTAACAGATTGTATAGGTTAAACCTATATTTTTCTGATAGTGTATTTTTCTTTCTCTAATATTAATTCTTTCTGTGCAGGTTCCTCCTTTTTCCGGGATGATACTAGATTGCGTGCTCTTCGCTTCCTAGATCACATGCTTGTATGCACTTACTTTTAGATTGGTGGTGAAATGCTTGAAGCTAGCGATTTGCCTTATTTGTGAACATAGAATGTTAGAAATCTGGTGCAAGTGCAACTTTTAAGTCACACTTGTTATTCTATTGCAGGCACGAGACAACATGCAGAAATCAGAGTTTCTAAAAGCATTATCAGACATGTGGAAGGATTTTGATTCCCGTGTATTGCGGTATAAGGTTTGAGTTGCTTCTTACTCCGTTCTTCTGCTATTATTATGTAGCCTTCTTGGTAAACATGTGTTTACTCTTTTACCAAAATTTTCCCCAATTATTATTTTGTTATCTTTGTGAATCGTGGATGAGTAGTGATTCATGAAGATCGGTCATATATATTCATATGTATATTTAGAGAAGAAATTACTATATGACTTTTCCTTAGATTTCAGTGCTTGATGCTACTATTTGGCTACTTATCTCATACATTCAAAAGTAATATCTTATGGGTTGTTGATCATTCATCCGTGTTTTTGCTTACTGTGTTTTTTGCTAGTGAGAATATATTCCCTCCTTTCTGAAGTCCAAACCATATGATCAACTTACTAAAAATGTAAAAATTAAGAAGGTAGATTATCTTCTTGAGAAATGAGGCACTAACTTTTTTATTTATACGCTTCCAAAAGTCATTTTGGTAATTTATTTTGGAAGGAAATTTTGAAAATCATTTTGATCTTATATTTTTGAATAGAAGAGACTATAAAACATTTTTTATTTTTTCCACTTTCAGACTTAAGGACTGTATGATGAATGGAGTTTTCTCTACTGATGCATGCAGGTTCTTCCACCTCTTTGTGCCGAGCTCCGAAATATGGTTATGCAACCAATGATTTTGCCCATGGTTCTGACCATTGCCGAGTCTCAGGTACTATAGCTAGTTCAGACTTGTAACCTGAAGTTTCAGCATGTAATGAAAGTTTTGATAATTCTCATCTACACTACAAAAACCTTTCTGGAAATGAATCAAACCTGTATACCTCTTTGGGAAAACATTACGGGGAATACAAGGTCAAATTATTTTGGTTATACATACAATACCATTCGTGATTCCTGAAGATATCTTCAGCATATCTTTGGCTCGAACCCAAATCACTCTTTGTTTATCCACTTCACGTAGAAGTTGTATTTGAGAAGTGGATTATATAATCTATGGTTGAGGTGGCCCTGCTATATATAAAACTGTTGATGTTCAACATGCATAATTACTGTTTATGCCTCACCCTAAAACTTGGAAGTAATTTGGCACCTTTTAGAACACATTAATGTCCAAACTTCTAACCTTTCACTTATAATGGGAACTCAAAAAGAACCAGAGATTTTAACAACTGCAATAACCACTTTCTTCAGAAAATATGTCTATCCATTTGCATGACTATAGAAACCAGGAATACTGTCATGGTTTCAGTTAGCAAGAGATCAATATTAACAGGATTGGGAAGGATTGAGAAAAAGAAGATAGAATAAACATAGATCAGATAAGAAGAAATGTGGGGGAAGAGAGGGAAAATAGACTTAGGGAGGGATAATAAAGAGAGAAGAAGGCAGAACTTGCATTTAGATAGAAAAGATAATTGTTTACATTCACATGATTCTCACCATTCACAATCCTATCTTATTTTATTGTAGTTTAAATTAGAAATTAGAATTTCTGTCCTTTTTAGTTAGGGTTTTTACTTGTCCTCCAAGTAGTAGGTTTCCTACATTAACAAATGTAATCTCATTTGTTTGATAGATTACTGAATATATTGATTTGCGAGTTAAAAACTTTGTGCTTTGTGTGTTCTCTTACCGATTCCATGCAAAAATAGGTCCTTTAGCCTTTATTTCTACTCAATCTTTATTCTCTAAACCTTTTCCTAAACCCGTCTTGCATCAGAAACAGTTGCATCTCAAAAACTAATTTGATTCTAGTAATTGACTTGAAGGAATGAAACACTAAACACTTAAAGCATCATGAATTGACTTCTTTAGCATATTGCAGGACAAAAATGATTTCGAGCTATCAACATTACCAGCTCTTGTTCCTGTCTTAAGTACTGCTGCAGGTGAGACACTATTGCTACTTGTGAAGCATGCAGAGCTTATTATTAACAAGGTAAATCTATAAATGATTCTATTGTGGATGATTTTACTGTTGTATCTTCTGATTAACCTGCTACTGAGGTTGTATTGAGTAATTTAATTTTTCTTTTGGTGCAAATACCACCTTAATTACTCCCCCACTTTTAATATTTTGTTTTTGTTATTCTTACTTAGCTTCTTCCCTCCTTGTGCCCACTTTAGCTGTCAAATAAGCTACAAGCACAATGTAGGACAGCTAAAGTGGGCACAATAAAATAATATATAATATATATACATAATATGTGATTCTATTGGAGTATGGCAATGGGCTCAATGTAGGACAATTTTTGGATACTTGTGGTAGTGCTGCTGAAATGTGATTTTGCAATGGACTAGGTTGAACAAACATTTTATGTTTATGGCTTTTAAGTTCTAAGGGCTCTAGTTTTGGGACGGAAAATGACCTTATTGGATTATTTATGATAGTAAGGATAAGTATGCTGGCATTGCAAAGATACTTTTATACTATAATTAAATAGACAATTTGATTTGTCATGGATTCCTATGCAACAAACAAAAATGACTCTACGACACCAAGACACAAACGACTAGTGTTACCCTTCTCCTTTCCCTGACCAGATGCCATAGTTGTCAAGTCGTATAGTCGAGTCGTTGGCCGAGAGCTTAGTCGACTAGGCCTCGAGTCGTTCCTAAGTCGACAAGTCATTTTCTATGTACAATTTATACATGTAAATTTATATATATATATATATATATATATATATATATATATATAAACACGTACATTTGACATTATTATTTCACAATATTCAACATATAAGTTTCTCTATTTTCCATTTTTTAGCAACAAGCACAATGGACACGTGATTTTTTCCCCATGTTTATAAAACAAAGTGAGTAGAATAAATTTGTATTTATAAAAAGATATTAATGAGCAAGTTCCATTAATAAAATAAAGTTAATCCTTAAAAACAATTGATAGCAGTAGGAGTCCAACATCAGTGACCCAAACCTCAATGGTCCACTTACTAGTGACTATCCACTCCACTCAAAAGTAGAATCCCATCAAACATGTTCCAAAAATGAAACCCACTAAAAAACTAAGAAAAGTCGCAGCAAAGAAAAGAGAAGTTGTCGCAGCAAAAGAAGAATAGACGAAGAGAGGAGCAGAGAAAAGAGACGAAGAAGTCTCAGCAAAAGAAGAAACGACAAGAAGAAAAGGAGGACTTACAAGACAAAAGAGAAGAAGCAGTAGGAGGAATCGCGTCGCAGCAGCATGAGTTGCGACTCCCAACAAGGAAGTTTTTCTTTGATTCTTTTTAATTTTTGGTCACGATGGTTAGTGCTGGGGCTTTGGGGCTCATGGCTGATTGGGTTTCATTTCTCTTCTTTTCTTCCTTTTAGTTCAATGGGTTGGAGTCATGGTTGATTGTTTTTTTTAAAAAAAATGGACCTAGCTCCTAAGTCGAGCGACTTGGTAGCAAGGCGTTGTCTTGCCGACGACTTGCCACGCCTTGCTGCCAAGTCGCTCAACTTACCTGTAGTTCTTAAGTTGACCCCTCGCCTTGTGATGCTCAGCACGCTTGGATGACTAGTCGCCACAACTAGTTGACGACTTAATAACCATGCCAGATGCCCGACTGGCTTTGACTCAAGTTTCACCTTTGACTTACCGCATTGCCCAAACCATTCTTCTCTTCACTTGTTTTCTTTTATTTGTTGGCTCGCTTTTCAGTACAAATAATGCTGAAGGGAAATACCTGTTAGGTATAACTAATAGTCTTAGAGATTGTCTATTGAATAGAGTGAGAAAATGGGACTTTCAATGACCTTTCTCAAACTAGTCTGCTCTACTGGCGTTTGGTTCATCCTCCCTTTTTTTGGTTCGACCTTTGACTTTTCCAACTTCAAGTCAAATTTTATTATTTATCAATTCAAATTAAAAATTGGAATTAGTATTGTAGGTTAATAAGGAAGCAAGAACTCATAATATAGTTTTGTAAGAAAATAATCAAAATAAGATCATCTTACGTAATATTAATGGATTTCTTTTATTCAAATTTATATTCTATAATACAACCCTTAGATAATATAGTTCGAGAAGAAAAGAAAATTATCATAAAAATAATCTACCTAGCTTAAATTTGTTACTATTATTAGAATATGAATATAATTATAGTTTTGAGTATAAGAAAGATATTTAGATGATATAATTGTTATTATTTATTAAAATAAAAATATAATATACTAATTGACCATATGATTCAATTATTAAATACAAATAAAAATTAATTACTCTATCCAATAAGAATTCGTAAAAAATGAAATCCAAACATCAATAATAATATTATAACTGTACAACAAGACGTTTCGTTCAGTTCGACCTAGTTAACTATAAAAATTGGTAATATTGTTTACTTAAAAAAACATTCATAAGATCATCTTACCTAATATTAATTTGTTAAACTTTAAGATTTTATTACAAATTAGATAATATAATTTGATAAGAAAAAAATATCAAATAGACGGTCTTACCTAACTTGAATTTGTTACTCTTAATTAAATACGAGTGTAATTATATTGAAGTAAAATCTTATTATAAGTTAAATAATATAATTTTATAAGGAAAGTATTATTTTACTAAATCTATTGGACCACCCCTACAATAACTTGGTATTTTATAATATTTAGTAAGTTCATCATCACCATTACTTAATTTATTGTTAAAAATCAAATATGGTATTTAGATAGTATATAATTGAGTTTTATTGTTAAATTAAATATTTTATTATACTATATTGCATTGCTTGCAAGCGACTAGTATGAAAGGGATCTCAAAATATTTTGAATTACAGGTAAAAATAGTTCATGTTTAATGCATAATTATTAGTAAATTTTTTCTTTATTTCAAAATAAGGAATCTAAAAACATTAAAAATCTAAATCATAAAAAAATATGTACAAATAATTAACGTAAAGTTACAAAAAAGAAAAAAGAAAAAATTTAACATTAAAAATAAATAAGTAATAAATAAAATTTGGAAAAAGTCCAAAATATTAGCATGTAAAAAACAAAGTAGCCTATTAAGTTAAAAGTAATATTACATATTCTATTCAAAATATTATTAATATTAATAAAAAACAAGTATAAAATTTAAGAATCGAGAATAAGACCCCGTGCTACTAGTTATTAATTATTAGACAAAAGAAAGGAACATCTTAGGAGGACAAAAAGTCCACAATGAAATAGACTGAACAAATATACAGGTTTGTGATTAATGACAACCTATGATGCATGGACTCGGGACGTGGATTTTATCAAAGGCCAAGAAGAATGGGAAGTATTAAGGTCATATAGTGCTTAAATTAGTGAGACTAAATGTCACCTAGTTTTGCAAGCTGTAAATATAAATTTCATAAGTAAATTAATCTGGCTTATCAAAAAAGCTTATATGTGTATATATACAAGTGTGGGCCCTTTTGGGCTCATCTTGAATCTCTTGAGCATACCAAAACAAGGTTTGAGTTAAGATGGGGGATGGGGGAGTATCAATTTAAACGAATTTAGAGATGATTGTAACCTATTGAAATTCTCTAATACTACCTGGACAAAGACTTGACTGAAATCTTTAGACTTGATCCAGCATGCGATTAGTGCACCAAAATTACCAGCAGTTATTGAAAAATGTCATACTACAAAAACTTGAAGGTTACAATAAATTTCAAGAAAAATACACATTCTTGGCTAATTCACATGGAATTTAAATGTTATGGCCGAATGCAATCCCGAATGACCCAAACTCTGTTATCAAAGTCTGAAGTATGCAGCGTTTGGAATTTCTGTGGTACTTTTTTTTTTTTTTTTTTTGTGTTTGTGCTTGTGTATGCTTATTAACATCAGCTGCTGATGGGTTTATTGATGCTTAACGTGGCTGTAAAGCTCACCTCAATCTATGCTACATGAACTCTTCTAAAATCCAGAAATACTCGTGTCAACAAAACTTGTAGTGTGCGTGTACGAGTACGGGTGCAGGTATGGGTATGAGTATTGGACACGGCTTTTTGTGTTAAATGAACCAACCTGTTCTAACAATAGGTGTTTCCGTGTTGTGTTTAAAGATCCTCTAAGGGTTGATGAGTCCATGTAACATAATCCTCAATTGATTTTCTTTTTTAATGGCCTTTTTTTGTATTTTTTTTAAGGTATCCTGGTCTTTCTTAGTTTACTCCCTCTTTAAGTTTTCATTTCCTTATATGGAAATAGGTGAATACCACATTACCTCGTGGTTGGCCTGAATTTTACATAGGCCCCTATGGTCTCAAAAGAAGCTCATGATGGTGAATAAATTGGTATATAAACCCCCCCCCCCCCCCCCCAAAAAAAAATGGTTTACTTACTTGAGATCATGAGGGTTATGTGCCTAGCATGGGATAATAGGAGTCATGTGCAAATAAGGAAAAAAACATGGTGTTTTGTTCAGTCTACCCTGAAAAAAATATTAAACATTTTCCATGGCGACTTGTATCGAGTATCCTTACCATTTAATACAGTTTTATATATATATATATATATATATATATTGACAGGGATGGGGGATTTGGGACAAATGGTAATTCTCTCACAAACATTTCTTACAAATCTAAATAATGATAATAATTCATTGCCTATAAAATAGTAGAGTACATCCCAATTTATACTACTCGTAAACAACTTCCGAACCTAAATTGTTTCTAATAGGAGAACTTCAAAAATTATAAATAAAGTAATTTAATTAAATACAGTTTCTAGAATTTTTTTTTATGTCTGGTGGACTTGTCCTGCATCAGATAGGTTTCTGAATAGAAGTATTTATTTTACATCATATTTTGTATTTTCTTGGTGCCAAGAAAAATTCCGTCAACAGTTTTATAAGTTTCACTCGTTTGCATAAGTTCATTAGTGGTGAATCTCTTATATATAATCTATATTATCGGAAAGTGCGCAGTTAAATCTTTTACTTCATTTAGTTTTTTCATTAAAACTAGTTAATTGCCCTAATAGTGTTCGTTGTCATGCTTCGGACTTTATTATTGATTCAACTAATTAGTATTATTGCAGGCTAGCCAAGAGCACTTAATTTCACACGTGTTACCCATGCTTGTTCGAGCATACGATGATACCGATGCTCGCATGCAAGAAGAAGTTCTGAAAAGGACTGTATCCCTTGCTAAACAACTTGATGTACAGGTGATTGCCACATTATAATACCTATTTAACTGTCTACATCCTTAACTTACTAAAAAAGCATATTGAACTTTTTGTTTAATTTAGGAAATTGATATTTCGGCATGCAAAAATGATATTTCCACATGAATCTCTATCGCATGGAGGTGGGACCTACTCACTATTGTGAGACTGATCATGTGGAAATATCAGTTCCCTTAATTTATCCTTCTCCATGACGACTATTGAAAATGTGAGCTAGTCTTGGTTCTTTTCATTAGTTTTTATGGTTTAAAATTTTACTTGTATCAACAGAATAATTTCGCAATCTGTTCTGGTTTCTCCATTAAATGACGCATATTTCCTCCATTTGAGGTGGATACTACTTGACGAATATTACATGAATTATTTTAAGCAACGAATAGCTTCCTGATGAAGATGGGACATAGTGGAAGAATTTATTCAGAGAAGGTGAATCAAAGGATTTGATGAACAAATTGTTCTTTATGCGAAGATTAAGAAATCTCTAGTTTATAGGCATCCAACAAAAAGAAGAAATATCAAAGTCTTATGACCTTATGGGCTGCAACTGTCCCTTATGTTCTACTGTTTTATCAAAAATAAAATAAAAAAAATAAATTGCTCTGTCGTTTCATTTCACAGTAGTCCATCCGTGCTTCCAACTTGGTGAATGTAGATAGATTGGTTTCTGATAACTTGTGATCTAGTGCGAGCAGAAGACCATTTGTCAATTTTGGTTGTGAACCAATACTACCATCTCAAAGACTCCATTATATGCCATTTATGAGAGCTTACTCTACTGACAGGGATCCTTGCAGGCATTATGTTTAATAGAAAATGTAGAAAATCTTTAGTTCTTAAAATCTGGTAATTATGTGTTTTTTCTTGAATTCTTTGTGATGCGATATATGAGCGGTTACTTTGCTGAAAGGGATCCTTGCAGTTCAATAGAGGTACTGGTGCTTCAATACTAAAATTGGGGAATTTGTTCTTCTTCAATGCTTTGGAAGTGGGTTGTAACAAATTTATGTACTCTTATTGCCAAAGAAATGGATAAATAGCAAGTATAATGTCTTGTTATGGTTTATAACTGGCACTATTTGCTTTGTAAAAAAGTTGTACATTCTTTTATCTGTGAACTTGCTTTTGCATTTATTTCTATGATTTAATTGATCATTGTCTAACATAAGAATATATTCCTCGTATTAACCGGGAAAATGCTAGAGTATTACGTCAAAGCACTACATAGAAGATATATAGATTAACCCAAAAGGCCAAAACCTGAATAAGATTCCAAAACTCTTTAAACATTGATCAACATTGTATTTTTAACCTGTTCCAATTTAGATCTTAAAGTTGAATGTAATAGATAACTTATTTATTTATGTTTCTGCAGTTGGTGAAACAAGCAATCTTACCTCGAGTTCATGCTTTGGCACTTAAGACAACTGTTGCTGCAGTATGTACATTCATTCATTCGTTCATTCTTCTCTCTCTCTCTCTCTCTCTCTCTCACACATACATGTTTTATTATTTGTTTCATTTATGTGGACAAAACATTTCTTTTCAAGATAATCACGTATTTGTAGAGTAAGGCTTCAACATAAGCTTGTTTCACATCAACAAGGTTTTAATTTATGAATAAGGTTCTGAAAGGGCCCCTTTGAGAGTGGACCATGAAGGAGTGTAGGTATGTAAGGTTCTCAAGTTGTCAAATTGTGTAATAGACCACACTTTAGATATTCAGTGATAGCTGATTAAATGGGTAGACCATGAGTGCTGCAATGCGCCTATGGTATTTTTTCCGTTTTGACAGCGGTTTACGTCCTCTTAGGTTTATATTTCATTTACAACTGACATTTTGTGTAACACCCCTTTTCCGAAATAGAAAGAGAGGTTACTCAAAACTCAACAAAACTAATGAATTCAATAGCAAGGCTCAAAGCCACAAAAGAATAGTCTTAATATCTGATTAATACCACAAGTCAACCATAATAAATATCAAACTGCCTCAAACCACAATCTAAAATAATTATTACAATTCCAAACAAACTAATGTATCACAATCTAAACATAATATATCTAAATCATTTGGATAAAAGGGAGCTCTTGTCACACTTGCCCTTGATTCCCCATATTACCTGCTGGAAGAAAAACACAACATGAGCCAAATGCCCAGTACAAATATAGAATAAAAGAATAATGAAACGAAATAATTAATTCAATTAAATGAACTGAAACGAAACGAACTGAAACGAAACGAACAAAACTAACACAACAAAATAATAGGCTGAATCAAATGGCTGGGTGTTATTTCATACCGAGCTTAAAACAAATAGTAATATACCTTGCCACACAGGCAAGTCAAATAATGCCACACAGGTAATCAAAATAATGCCAAACAGGCAATTACACATCAGACTGCGCAATCCAGATGCATTCAAAGTCGGAAGGCGTGTTTGGCACAAACATCACCACTCTGCAGAACAGAACAGAAAACTAGGGTCGACCCATATGTTTTCCACAACACAACACCAAATGACTAACTCCTACTGGAGCACAAAACAGAGACGCCGTGGACTGATCACACTGTCACGGAAGGTGTCATGCCTTGGTGCCAAGATGGTACCCCCACAGGTGGTTATAGCTCAGGTATATCCTACGGTATTCTAACAAAAATATAATATCACAACACATGCGACAAAATATCAACACAAAGGGGTTCTAACGTGTACATGTTAAATCAAACCTAATCAAAAACACAATGTCTCCAAAATATATATCAACATGTACATCACTATAACTATCAAAATAAAACTTAGACATGATACACCAGTCTAAAGAGTACAAACATGAGTTCTAATACAACGCCAAAACAAAACTATCACAATAATTGACAAGGAATAATTATGAGAAAGCAATACTAAATTTCGAAACGAATAACGAAATGAACAAATTAAAAACAAAAGAGTCGCTGAAAAAGTACGGAATCTGTACCTGGATTAAGCAATGTAATACCCAAAATTTAAATAAGATTATTCTAATCTCCTTCAAGTCAATCTAATAAACTAAAATAAAATAAAATTTTATTAAAAATTTACCCATTAACAAAATAATATTGTTAAATTTATTATTAACTTTTATAATTTTATCAACAAGATTAACTAGTTTAAATTAATATAAATAACTTTCAATTTGATTCACTAATTCGATTTATACGTTTCATAAATCAAATACATATTAAAATATAAAATCTATATATATATATATATATATATAATCCTTATAATATTACAAAAGTTCAGTAGCTTTCATCCTGCATCACACTAACTTTTTTTTTTAGCAGCAGGTTCAATATATATGTAAACATAGACCAATGTCTCCCGCTCCAACCAAGGCAATCTGACAAACCAAAACTATATATATATATACCGTACTAATTAAATATATATATATATATATATATATATATATATATATATATATATATATATATTCCATCATCTTGAAGCTATCCACTTTAACCCATTAAAATCAATCAAATTCTACGGAAGTAATATACATATATATAAAATATGTATTTTAACTTTAAGGGGCACTGAACATTCTATAAGGAAGATCTATCAAAATTTCAAAAGAAAAAGTAATCACTTACCAATTCGATCTTGCCAAAAAAAATTCAACTTTAAACAATTTTCCCCTCTTAAGATTATGCCGCTGCGCCTATTTTTTTTTCTTTTCTTTTATCAGACAAAAGAATGTAGTATATATTATGTAGGGTTCCTGTTTCAGTTATTTATTTATTTATTACTCATCTTATTAATTTTCTTAATTATAACAGGATTTAATATTACAAAACACAGATTGGATCCAATTAAATTAAGCCCAACTTTACCAAGTAAATTTACCCAACACTTGTTAATACATTAGCCCCCATAAATTAAATGTCTAATTTGACCCAAATAAAAGATAAAGTACAATTAATATAATTTAAAACAAAATAATTTTTATTATTCAATATTTATTTATTTATTTTTCCGGGTATTACATCTTGCCCCTTGGGTTTATGTTCTTAAGAAGGTAGGACAACATTAAATTCCGAACAAGCATGAACTGGATATTTTGCCAATCCTCCAGGGAGGTAGATGTAACCATCAGTTCTTTTTTAAGCTGTAATATTGCAAGAATTTTAACCTTTTGTACATTCTTCTGTTTGGGTCTTCGTCATGGGCATCATTGTACACCTCTAATTGGAAATAATAAATTTAATAAATAAATGCACTAAATAGTTAACACATCATGGAATTAAAATCTGGTAAATATTGGTTGTTTTAGAGGAGAGAGAAAGAATGAGTAAAAGACCTTGAAATTTGCTATACTTGTGAAAGTGAGACATAATTAGTCAAAGTAATGTTAATTTTAAAACATAAGAGGGCAGTTTGGGAACACATTTTCCTCCTTTAGTCAGCGTGTAAAGTAAGATTAGGAGAGGCAGTACTTTGTATGATAAGGGCTTTATGTAAATCTAAAAGAGGGAATCTTCATTGCGACCAATTATTTGATGTTGGTGAGCTCATATACATGCCTAGGGAGATGACACAAATTGTATCAGCAAAGTTACAGTCTTATGACCTGGAAGAGAACTGTAATATTTGTTTACCTCTCACAATACATCCCATCTCAGGGTTTTATTTCCCAACTTATCTATGCCTGTCATTAAAAAACACATCTTGAATATTGTATAAAAAATTGAGGGATCTATCCTTTAAAATCCATTTGAAGCTTTGGTCACCAATTGATTTAAGTCGGTTGCTCTATTGATACTCTAGAAGCACTTGTTTTCTCAAATACATCACATTCAGTTCGAAATGATTAATATAAAAACTTTCCTTGGACAAGTTTTTTTAGTGCATACCTTTTGAATGATCTGAAACTTGCGCTTCTCTTTATTGGTCAGGTGAGAGTGAATGCTCTGTTATGTTTAAGTGATATGGTTCACATGCTTGATAAGCATGCGACCCTGGATATCTTGCAAACAATTCAACGTTGCACTTCCGTTGATCGTTCTGCTCCAACACTTATGTGTACACTTGGGGTTGCAAACTCAATTCTGAAGCAGGTGACGATTTGAGCTATTATAATTCCGAACATTATCGATAGTATATATGGCAGTTTTATTCTTTAGAACTACATCCCATAATTTTTTACCTTGTCATCCTTCAGCATGGAATAGAATTTGCAGCAGAACATGTCCTTCCACTACTTGGGCCTCTCCTTGTTACCCAACAACTGAATGTTCAGCAATTTGCGAAGTATATGCTGTTTGTCAAGGATATACTCAGGTATTACATTTCTCTCTTGCTCTCTTTCTCTCTCTATATATTTTATATTTTTTTCCTTTTTTCATTTGAGTACCTATTCTATTACAATTCGATTTTATGTGTGTGAATCACACACATGCATATGCACGAATACACGGTTGTGTTTTGTTGGGCGAAGAATAAAAAAATGGCCTCGAATTCCTTTAACAATAGCTGATACTTATTAACTGTTTGATTGTTTTAAGTTGTGCAATGTTCTAAAAGACGCTAGGCGAGAGGCGGGCGGCCGGGGGCCTAGCGCCTAGGGGGCCTACGCAGGGCCTGGCCGGGTCCTAGGCGAGATTTTTTATTTTAAGTCGATTTTAATATTTTCTCTTACATTTATCCAAACAAAACAATAATTTAAAGCAAAACAATCTGTAATAAAAATAATAAAGGCCTTTGCTTAAAGTTCAAACACATATCAATTGTTCAAGCATATTTTTAACGTGTTAGTTTTATTCATAAACAAGATTGAATTAAATTTAAAATTTCAAGAATTTAATTTAATATTAAAACTTAAGAAACTAAACTTAAATTTAAGAATTATATTGAATTAAACTAAATATTACAAATGATCATTTATATAATTTGAAGTTGGTACAAATTTAAAAAATTACAACTATAATAAAATTATCCATTTTGACTTGATATTGTTCACTTCTTGTTGAGATTTGATATGCTATAAATCGTATTATGAATATGATAAATCATTATAAAAATAAATATATCAGGTTTAAGTAGTTATTAAAATAAAAAAAACATCTCCGCCTAGATCCCGTCCTAGGCACTCGTCTAATTTTCTGGAGGGATTTTTTTGCTGCATTGGGCTTAGGTGAGGTGCCAGGGGGGGTTAGTGCCTAGTCAACGCGCCAAGGGGGGCCTAGCGCCTAGGCGGGGCATCAAGGGAGGGCCTAGCGCCTAGGCAGGGCGCCAAGGGGAAGCCTAGCGCCTAGGCGGGGTTTTTTAGAACACTGAAGTTGTGTCTTGGCAATAATGTTTATCTAAAAATTATGCGGAAGGGTGATCTTAATTTTTTGGGAGGATGTGTTCTGTCTTTTTATATCTTTTTTCGTTACAGAAAGATAGAAGAAAAGCGGGGGGTAACTGTGACAGATTCTGGAATTCCAGAGGTAAAATCATCAGCAGCTGCTGCTGAACGTCAGTTAGGACGAATAAAGACGTCTGAAACTGTTACATCGACCACTAAGGTCAGCCCTAAATGGGATGAAGATTGGATACCCTCAAGGACGTCAGCCCCGGCCCTCCAATCATCAGTGACAAATGTGTCATCCATTCAGCCTGTTATAGCCAATAAGCCTATTCAAGTATCTCCTGCAACCTCACAATCCTCGGTACCGGTACCTGCTGTATCTCCTCAGCCAATGTCGGTGTCATGCCCTTCTGTTGATTTAGAGTGGCCTCCTCGCTCATCTCTTGGGGTTAGCCCTAAGATAGGCGATAATGAGAAGCAAAATCTAAATGGAGATGCATCAAGTTCAAGTTTCGATGATTTAGATCCTTTTGCCAATTGGCCGCCACAGCCTATTAGCATTAGCGGTGTTTCTGGATCTTATAGCAATAATGGCACAATAGCCATGACTGCTAATAAACTGGGCTCCAGTTTAAATGCAAACTACCTGAATGGTATAAACATCCAACCCAACAACAATATCAATTGGGCGTTCAACATGCAAAACTCCATTGAGCCATCAAATCTGAACCAAGGGAATTCAACATTGAATGCCAGCAGCCTCAATAGCGGGCTTAACTCCCAAAGTTCTCTCGGGTTCTTGAAAAGCAGTCAGGGAAATTCAGCTTGGGGTTCTTCTCCTCAGAAATCAGCTGATCTCGGATCGATATTTACTTCTAGCAAAAGTGAGCAGGCTGCACCCAGGCTTGCCCCTCCCCCTGCAACGGCTGTGGGTAGAGGTAGAGGGAGAGGTAGGGGAAATAATGGGGCTACAGCATCACGGTCTGGCCATGCCAAATCATCATCCGAGCAGCCACCTCTACTGGATTTGTTGTAGTTTCCGATCCAGTCATTGGTTTAATTTTACTTCGTAAAATAAGCATGGAAAGCTCTCGAATACATTAAAATTTGGCCGTCCCACGTTATGTAGAGATCTATCTGGCCGGAGGTGAAAATATTTGTTCATATAAACACCGACATCGGATGTCCTGTGGGATGGCAAGGCTTGTTTGTTGTATGGTAGCTTTTGATTATTTGTTTGTAACATAGCGTGGAATACTGCTTATAGTTTTTCCAACCATTTTTGACAAAAAATTCATATTAATTTTCTTACTGAATTTAAAGGTGTATTTAATATTTCTGTCAGTGAAGTTGATGAAGTATGTATTATTCATCTCAGTTTAATAACAATGATAGATTTTATGAAATAATAGTCGAGATGATATTTGCTGATAATTCTACCAAACTTTGGGCATTGTATATGGCTGTCGGTATGCCTTTTTTAGGAGTTTTAGCTTCAGTTTCAAGTTCTCCTCGCATCTTATGTGTAGACTAGTTGATTGAGCCTACTCCTTTCCTCCCAATTTAAGAGCCTCTGTTTTTGGGTGATGAGTGGATCCTGGATTCAGACGATTGAAAAAGGATGGTCCATTTGTGTAGTTTATAGAAATAAATTTCATTTTGTAGAGACATTTTAAATGATCTTTATACAAGTACCATCAGATGCAACTCTGTATATAAAATATTACATTTTTATAGACTGCTCGCATAGGCTATCCATTTGAACTTTGAATGGTTTGGAAATAAGATCCGTGGCCAAATCCCATGGTATAGTGAGAAAACTTTTGACAGTCAGATAATCTTCCACTCTTTCTTGAACTATATAACAATCAGTACAAGATCACAACTATATATTCTATTTGTTCTACAAGTTTTAGAGATGCATCTTTTAAGTCCGTTTTAAAATTATAAATGAATTTTCATTTTAGAATTAGAGTTGAATGCATTTTGTATCTCTCAAGTTTATTTCATTTTGGACATTATATTATATACTTTAAAACGTCACTTTGTATCACACTTTTAATAAACTAGCACAAGACATTATTACCTAAAAGTGTAAAATCCACTCTTAGAATTATAAAGTGACATATTTTTATACTATCATTTTTAACATTATACCACCACAATTAATAATTAAGGTGCATTTGGAAACATAAAATTATCTTTAAAAAATTTTGTGTTAGCGATACGTTTGTAATTTTAGTACATGATAAGCCCACATATACATAAGGCTGTAAACGAGTCAATACAGTTCGGGCTCGATTCGCACTCGACTCGAAAAAATACGAGTGATACTCGGATTCGTTAATAATATGATTCAAATCTTAGCATTAAAAATAGTTCAAATAAAAATATGAGTAGAATCTGAGCAAGGTTATACTCGACTCGTTTAAGATTCAAACTACTCGAATTTTTTATGGTGATTCGATACATACTCGATTAAAACATATTTGATTAGATGTTCGATACATTCTCTTATAATATATACAATTTTAACTTAAATTAGGATAATTAGTTATTATTTTGTTTTGTTTTTAATTTTAATTGTGATTTTATATTTGCAAAGTGTAATAATAAATATATTTTCTCTTTTTTAAGTAAAACAACAAATTTAATTTATAATTATATTTATTATAAAACTAGTTATTATGCGGAGACTCGAATTCGAGCTTGAATTTGAAGTTCGCGAGTAGTTTGAAAAAATATTCGACTCGCGTCGGATCGAATTCGAGTAATAAATATTCGAGTCAAGTCAAATCTGAGTAGAATTTTTCAAATATAATTCGAATTCAAGCCGAATTCGAGTATGAATTTATTATTTCGAGTAGTTCTCTGTTCGCTCCGGTTCGACTCGTTTACACTCTTACATATACAGAATACGCTTTTAAAAATTCAAAGGCACTGCCTATACCAAGTACAAACAAAAGAAAAACACAAACCAAGGAGCAAGGACATCCAAATATCAAGGAGGATGCCAAAATATTAAAGGTGTAAATGAATTGAGTCGAGTCGAGTCGAGTATTGAGTTGGTAAGATTTAGTTCACAAAATTTATATAGTATAAAATAAAGTTTAATTGAGGTTCGTTTAGTTAACGAGTCGATCACGGTCTCTAATTGAGCATGATCTCGAATCGAGCCCGAGTAGTTTGAACTTTTCGAACGAATATGATCCGGGTATCAATAGAAAATTATAATTTGAGGAGATTAAAGTAATTTATTGAATTTTAAAATTTGCTCATATTTGAATCATTTATATTTTGAGTCGAGTTCGAATCGCACTTTTAGTCGAGTTACGAATCGAGCCCGAACTGTTTGCTTATTTTACAGTCTTACAAAATACTGAGCAATCTATAAAAAGGCAAAAAGTAATGTTTGAAAATGAATTGGACCGATTGGTTCAACCGGTTGAACAAAAAATTGGTCCTATGTTCGGTTTGATTGAACCAATTTGATCAAAATTCGGATTGAACTGGTTGACCATCGGTCAAATCAGTGGTTCAACCGATAAAATCGATTAACTTAACCCAGTGAACCAATTTTTAATAGTTTTTTGGAATCAATTTTTTTAATATTAAAACTAACCACTTTTTGTTATATTGTAACACTTCACTATATTTACTTCATTAAAAATGAATTGGTTTAAAATTTTATTAATTATTGATAATATATATTTTAAATATTTATGGCAACACTGGTATATTCAATAACGGTTCAACCACTGGTTGAACTGGTGACTTTGATAAGTTTTTCAATTTGATGATCGATTCGGATCTGAAAAAATTGAAAAAAGTCCTTATTTTCCTCGGGGGTTCTCGATTTGGGTTGAGTTAACTGTAGTGCAAAGTCGTATTTCTTTGATTAATATATAAGATCAAAAGGTTTATCGATCCTAGGGGAAGGATTCCTCTTTGGATAATAGGCACTGTTGCTGGTATTCCTGTGATTGGTTTAATAGGTATTTTTTTTTATGGTTCATATTTCAGATTGGGTTCATTCCTATAGTAATCAGATGATTTAAGTTGTAAGTTGTATCCATAAAAGTACTAGACATGAGATAGATCTTCCAAAGAACGATTCGAATAAGCCAATTCAAAAAAGTCCTTACTTTCCTTGGGGGTTCTTGATTGGGGTTGAGTTAACTATAATGTAAAGTCGTATTTCTTTAGTTAATAAGATCTAAAAGGTTTATCGATCCCAGGGGACGGATTCCTCTTTGGATAATAAGTACTATAGCTGGTGTGACACCCCCAAATCCAGGTACTTGCAACTCATACTTGGTGCTACACGATAACATTCATACAACCTGCTCAATATATTAAATACTTAATAAAATTACATCAGAGTTTGCTATCCCAGGTACAATGACCTTTAAATACATTCTTACATAATAGGTGTTGCATTATTATTACAAAATACTTAGTTTATTATAAATAACCGTCTTCAACTATTCATTCACCTTCTCCTTTTCCTTGTCTTTGCCAGACCCTTCTATGCGTTCACGCTTCACTGAAAATATTTAATTTTAAAGCAAGAATGAGCATTCAATTGCTCAACAAATAATAGCATGCAATAAACAATATATGAAAGAGTTAAATGTTTTCTTTGAGAATACGTCTACAACAGATCAATAATTGTGAAGCCATTAAAACACTTTTTGAATATCACTCGATAATTATCCGATAAAGCCGTCGATACACCGAATTGTTTTCAAAATTTATCCTGACCTATATAATTTGACCTGATAAGTGGTTGTTTATGTTCTAATAACAGATATAAATATGTGACAATGTGCTTAAGTTATGTGATGACTGCAAATAGTAGTATTATGTGTTACGATGTATTATTCTAATCAAAAGAATAATCTTATTAATGATAGGTCTTTATATAAAAGATAGAACTAAGTTGTGTAGCCGTAAGCAGCAAATCAGGCTAGTATCTTTACTCTATGCATTTACTTTATGCAAGAGATCTATAACTATGCAAGTATCTTAACCTTTGCATTTAATTTATACAATGAACATGTGTAAGTAAGTTACTAAATTATATTCTTGATGTACAAGTTTCTTAACTCTACTTTCATTGATCTAGATATATTCTGTTTGTCAATAGCTAAGTTTGGTTATACAAGTGTCCTTACTTGGATAATTGTTGTATTTGAATACTTGTTGATATTATACCTATGCATACCCTTTGATATACCCTAATGGTCTTAAGGAATAAGCCAAAGTACAACTCATCATACACAAGATACTATGATGATCTCAAGTCCAAGGATTACTTGTACTACTATCACTACAGGAATTCCTATTGACAGGTAAGTAAAACTCCATTAGGTATTCCTTAGCGAGCCACGTTCAGTGAACTTATTCTCTAATAAACACCTACATACTTGATTTAGTGTCTCCACACAAATGATCATGAGATCAATCATTCTCATATAATGAGCAAGCAACGTATGTACCTGTAAAGCCCCCAAATTCAGGTACTTGAAACCCGAATTCAGTGCTTCACGATACCATTTCTATGAGCGGAATAATACTAATAATAATAACAATAATATAAATATTAAACTTAATTTACATAATTATCAGAGTCTAGCTTCCAAGTACGTAACCTTTAATCATTCCTTACAATACATGATAATAAATATATAACGTTGTCTTAATAATATTAAACTATTACATAAGATAACATTGAAATCATTCAGCAACCTTTCCCTTTCCCTTGTTTCTAGCAGAGCCTTCAGGTTGTTCACACTTAGCTGAAAATATTTAAATTAAACAAAGATGAGCATTTGAGTGCCCACCAAGTAATAACAATTATATATATATATATATATATATATATATATATATATATATATATATAAGCTGAAAGAATTTAAATGTTTTCTTTATACTACCCTTCTACAACAAATCAATAGTTATGAAGTAATCTGAATCGATAATATTAACATAACAACCCTCTTGCAAATTTTTGAAACTACGTACTGACTATAAATAGGGTTAAGGGGATATACTATGAACATTATTTTTATTTTCGAAAAGGTTAAACATAAATTCATCTGTAAACCGTCATAACTTACGGGCACGGGGGTGATCAGCCCGTTGTACCCTGTATTGATCAATACTACATGCAAGAACGATGTTATCGTTCACTATGTCCACCTTAGATGCATAAAAGTTTTTCCCGTGTAAGGGATGTTCATACTTGTCGGGGTTCCAAACCAAGGCAATTCGGTTGGATAATAATAAGGTTTTATCCTGTTCAACAATAATCTATAATTCAACATATATATATATATATATATATATATATATATATATATATATATATATATATATATATATATATATATATATATATATATATATATATATATATGGGTAATTAACAAAGGTGTATCAACATGTGATTAAATGTAATGATTATCAAAGTGGGGACACTTGTATCACCATTTATAGAAATTAACGAACAGAATATATATCTGAATTACCATATACTAACATGTTAACAGTCAATGAGCGTATATAATATAGGATTAATAATATGTACAGTAATAATATAATTCTGAAACATTCTTATTCATGCCTATTGCATAAAGAAAATGCAAAGGTAGGATACTTGCCTGATGCGTTGCTTACAATACGCAATTTAGTTTTATCTTTTATATCACGGCCTATCATTAATCAGATCATTCGTTCTATTAGAACAATATACTATAACATATAATACTGCATTTCGCAGTCAGCACATAACCTAATCACATTATCACACATATTCAACTATTATTACATCACAAACAAATATTTATACAGTCAAAATATCTAAGTCTAGATCAATTTCTGAAATATGTCGGTGTACTGATAGCTTTATCAGGTAATTATCGAGTCTAAGACTCTATTCTGCAACTCAATATCTGTAAATATCAGTAATATTATTTTAAATGAATCAATAAACATTTATTAATTTATCACGAATTTTCAAACACCGAAATCATTATGAAATGATTCAAATATCAAATAATTCTATTATCATTTAATTATTATGTAACTATTAATGAAACCATTGCCAAAATATTAAAGTTATTTATAATAACTCAAAATATTTTTAAAACATTTATATTACCCTTAAACGATTTTTAAAACATTTAAAATCCTTTTTAAATAATTACCATTAATATTAAAATATTAATGTACTATTTCTTAAAATATTAAAAGTCATTAAGTATAACTTAAAATATTTTTAATTCACTTAATATTATTAATCTTGATAATATTTAATTCACCTCTTAGTATTATTAGTTCACTAATAATACATTTATTCGCTTACTAATATTATTAACATCTTAATAATATTTTAATACTTTACTAATATTATTAATCCTCTTAATAATATTTTAATCATGCATTAATATTATTGCTTTAATAATATCTTACTTATGCTTTAGTATCATTAATCAATTAATAATACTTTTATTCATTTACCAATCGTATTAATATTTTTTTCATTTACTAATATTATTAATTATTTAATAATATTTTATTCTTTTACTAATGTTATTACATTTTTAATAACATTTTATTAAATCTCGAATATTATTATTTACTTAATAATATTTTAATCATAAGATAATACTTTAATTTAATATTATTAATTTTTTAATAATATTTTAATCTAAGATTAATATTTTAATCTAATATTATTATTTATTTAATAATACTTTAATAACTTATTAATGATTAAATCAAATATTATTAACCATTTAATAATATTTTAATGAAGTTTTAATCGTAATATTTTTATTTAATTAACAATATCATATTCTAATATTATTAATATCATAATAACATTTTAATAATATGTTTGATCAATAAACAATTTATTCTAATTGTTCACCCTTTACAAAACCACTTATTTAATATCCATAAAAAGTCATATATAATATTTCTTATTATAAATTATCAAAATGCCCTAAAATAGTCATAATATTATATATTAGGAGTATTCAAGCATTAAAATCATATTTTTCTTATTTAAGACATCATTTAACTATTTATTTACTTTTATTCATAACTTCATCATTTTTAGGAAAAATAACAAACTGATTCCAAAAATTCTTCTTTTCTGGGTTTAGACAGTATATGACCCAACAATGATCCCCAAATTTTTCTGGAATTTTAGAAAATGATTTACTAATTTTAAAGTGCCCAAAACACTCGAATCTTGCTTCATTTTTCATAAATCAAATTTTACTCAGAAAAATATGAAATTTTTAGGGTATACTCTCATAACATATATGAACATACTGTACAAATTTTGGAATTTTCCCATGCATACACTGTGAGAAATTCGGGTGTTAAAATTTAGGAGTCCGTTAAAACTATTGAACTATCCGGTAGTAAAAGTACAGTAATACGCGTGGTTGCATAGAAGTACACGGTATTGGTTATTGATGCTTACGTGAGAAGTCACTCAGTTATACTCAATTATTGCTACAGTAATTGTTGCATCATATCTCTCATATTATTGATCCAATTTTTGTCACAGTATCATCTGTATAATATGTTATATTATTAAATCAATAATTGAGATGACAAAGTTATTCATATTATTATTTGCAATATTGACAATGTCTAGAAGTTCTGTCAATGAGAGGTTTGGTCACCTAATTATGCGCCAATAAGGAGAAATCCTTATCGGAAAGCCCCCTCTTTCCTGGGAACGACCTGGTTGTTAAATATTGTGAATTATAATATTAATGATGAATAAGTTCGTGTTGATTAAAGATGAAATGGATAGTTCCATTATGTTGGAATTATTAGTGTTAGTGAAAATCGACATTTATTTCGATAATAATTGATGTCTGGAGGTTTGTTGACCAATCGGGTAATTAATCAGATAAATGAGCAATTAATTGCTATTGATTCACATGATTATAATTATGTGTTCATATATGTGTACTATTGATTTACATTCTTGTACTATTACGGGAGGTGGTGCAGGATTGTTAATACTTGCATGACTAAGTTAAAAATAGAGGTATAGATGGAGGTACTATACTGTAATTCATATTTTCACATGATTATAACTATTGAGTCACATGATTGAACTATTGATTCACATGATTTACTATTAGGGGAGGTGGTGCAAGTTTGATAATACTTGCAGGACTAAATTAAAAATAAAGGAAACGAGGAAGGTATTATATTCTAATATTTCGATCCCCAAAATGTGCAATTATCGAAACTATATTTTCCTATAAATGGAAGCTCATTCTTCCTTCATTTCTCACCAATTCACTAAAGCTATAGAGCAATTATTATAGAGAGAAATTATAGAGAGAAAGAAGAAGAGAAGTCTGTTACCTCACTATTCCAGTATCCAGTCTTCTTCTAAGGTAAGGGGTATTATTCTTTCGTATTCATGAAGAGAGTTATTTTCTTTCAATACTCGTAAGAGTTGTTATTCCATTCTTTATTATTATGTTGGAATAATCTGTCTATGCGAAGTACCGCATACAAAGTGAAATTCTTCTGTTATTTCATTCTTTATTATTCTGTTGTAATAACCTGTTTGTGTGGTCTATCGCATGCCAGGTGAATTCTGTTGTTATTCCATTCTTTATTATTCTGTTAGAATATCCTCTCTGTGCGTATTACGCATGACCTGGTTCCATTCTTTATTATTCTGTTGGGAATAACCTGTCTGTGCGGTTTATCGCATACCTGGTGAATTCTTTTGTTATTCCATTTTTTATTATTCTGTTGGAATAACATGTCTATGTGGATTACCACATGCATGATGAATGATCCTTCGTATTCATTCCTTATTAAATTGTGGAAATGGTCTGTCTACGTGGATTACCGCATAGCGGACGAAAATCCATTTGCAGTTTCATATATTTTATTATACTCAGTTAGTTAAAATTTTGGCTTCTATACACCATGAAATTAGTAGAATATCCTGGATATTTGCGCTTCATCCAGTATCTTTTCATGAAAATATTCTTCTAAGCATTCTTGAATTTTACTCCACAAAGAAGTATCATGTTGACAATTTAGACGTAATTAATTTCTGGATAAATTAAAATTATAAATCTTTAAATTTTATCCTTGAACTTGTTTTACTGAATTATTATGTCATTGTCATCATCCTCATGCTTATATTGTGATGAAAGTCATCTTTGGCTTACGTGCATAGATGGACTTGGTATGATTATGACCAGGGATTATTCAGTATAATCATGACCGTAATGTGACGAATGATGTGGTGAAAGTCCTCAGTGGCCTGTATTGCATTGATGGACAGTTTTTGGTATGATTGTGACCAGGGATTATTCGGTATAGTCATGACCATTGATGATTTAATGAATATCCTTGGCCGTGGTGCAGTGATGATTCGATTTTATTTATTAAGCTGAGTCTTAGCGATAAATTTGATGAATTTTTTTTAAATCATAGAAGATAGTAGGTTTTATGCTCTACTTGACTCTTCTAATGGATTGCTTATTCCGCTGCAGTTGTTGATCTAAAACTTGTTGTCTATTGTATTCTATCAGTTGTTATACTGTTGAAGGCTAAGGATAATTTATTCTTCATTATCTTAGTCATAATATTTCTTACTGAGCTAGTTGAGCTCACCCTTCCTTTCACTGTTCTCTTCAGGAAATGAGAATATAGCTGGGACGAGTCGGAGAACGGATTGACGGTCCAGATGGTTGTTTTAGTATTCACTATTCTGTGAAATAGTGTGATAATAATTTTAATGAGGACTTCATTGAGTGTGGATATTGTCTAGAAGATGATATCCGTGTTAAAACTCTCAGCTATGTTTTGTCGTATTTTTTTACACGACAGTTGTATAATTAAGTTGTATTTGTATTTTGTACCATGTATCTGGCGACTAAAGATGGGTGATGTATACCTGTTTTGGGGGCGTCACATCCATTATGAGAAAATCATTTGAGATGATCTTGAAACTTATTGCACAAGTATTTATTCCTTGATCAGATCAAAGAATCTTAATAATTTGCCAATTTGTTTCACTTCTGAATTTTTTGAACCTTTCAAATAATTCACACTTGTATTTCAGAAAATACACACATTCAACTCTTTGAATGCCCATCTCCTTTTCTTATACTAGTTTGTTCAATTTGCAAAATAATTTTTCATGTAAGTCAAGTACACAAAATCCATTAAGAAATATTCTAGTTCTATAAAAACATTATTATTATAAATGGAACAACAATTGTTCTTAAATATAATACCAAAAATTTCATTGTCCAATAACAGAATGGAAATAATGTTTCTAACGAGAACTCAAATACAATAACAACTTATTGACTTAATAGACTTTCCCGTAGGCAATTCTAAACAATAATTTCCTATGGCTAATGTAGCAACCTTTGCTTCATTTCCCACACATAGGATTGTTTATCTTTGTTTAGTTTTCTACTTCTGCTTGGTCCCATCATAAATCTATATTTATGATAACCAAAGTCTGTATCCAATACCCAAGTAGAACCTTGACTTAAAGAAAATTTTATTTTAATCATGAACAAAAAACTATATTTGTAACCGAAGCTTCGCTAAGCTTCTTCTAGTTGGCCTCTACAAGATACTTCTTGCAAGTTCTTTTCTAGTGTTCTGGCTTATTGCAGTGGAAGCAAATTCCTTTGCTAGCCGTATCAGTTTTGTTCTTATTATCATTTATTTTTGCCTTTCTATTTACCTTCTTTAAATCGTTCTTCTTTTCAGAAGATCCTTTGGCCCCTACCAGTAAGACTTGATCTTTCTTGGTTGGAAAGTGACTCTCAACATTTTTCAACATGTTAAGCAAATCAGTGAAGCTGATATCTAGCTTGTTCATATAAAAAATTCACAACAATTGTGAGAAGGAGTTCGGGAGTAACTGCAAGATCAAATCTTGGCTTAACTCTCCAACCATGACAAAACCTGTTGTCCTAATTGTTCAATTAAATTGATAATGTTAAGGACTTTTGTCTATACTATAGTGCTATCGGTCATTTTAGATCGAAAGATGTCCTTAGATATCTAATATCTATCAGTCCTACTTTCCTCACCATCAACTACTTGACGTGTAGGAGTATAGTAGGAGCATCCATAGTTTCATGTTGACGCTGAAGCTCGTTACTCATGGATGCGAACATGATGCATTGAGCCAACTGTGCATAATCTTGCCACTTTCTAAAAGTAGCAATCTCTTCCTCAGAGGCATTGTCTGCAACCATTGCAGAGATAGGCGTATTAAGGACATAAGATAGCTTTTCAGTCATGAGAACTATTCTCAATTTCCTTAACCAATCTGTTTAATTCGGTCCGGTTAATTTAACATCTAATATGCTACGCAGTGATAGTAATTCAGACATTGTAAAATTCTGTAAATGAATTTGTAATTAACAATATTTTAGGATATATTTTTTTATTAATTACCAAAATAAATTAGGTCTTGTTTTAAATTGGTATCTCCCACTATTTTCTTTAAACTATATTACCATCAATATATATAGTTCGACAATATCTAATTAAAGATATGTTAGTGAGAACAAGGATCCCATTTCAAATGTATATCGCCTTGTGTGTGCACAACAAACTATATACAAATAAATAGGTAGACAACTCTTATCAATTACATCAACTATGCAACTCCTTGTATTTTGTTTCTTAAATCATAATGATCAAGTGTGTGCACATCCGAACTAAAATAATTTAATTTAAGTCAGACCCAACATGTAACGACCGAGAAATTCGGATTTTAATGTAAGATGATTTTATTAAATTAAATAATAATAAAATCATATTATGTGGGATATCAAGATGGTTGTCGTTTTGTAACCTATTGATATTGGAATATCGTAGTATTTAAGCTATGTGAAGGATTTAAGGTGTTTGAATTTCCAAGACGAAAATAAAAGTTTTCCGA
Source organism: Panax japonicus (assembly GCA_020205505.1). Classification (NCBI taxonomy): domain Eukaryota; kingdom Viridiplantae; phylum Streptophyta; class Magnoliopsida; order Apiales; family Araliaceae; genus Panax; species Panax japonicus. Next base: position 55,926,549 of record CM035095.1, on the reverse strand, counting down.
GAAATTTTCCGAAAAATACTATTCATCGGTATTTGCTCGGGATTTATTTTTGAATTTCTGAGAAATACGTAATGGTAGAATATTAAAGTAAGACGGATTATGTAATAATAATCTAGTTATGGAAAACATAATATTTCGCTTGCGGACTTAAATCGAGAACGTAAGGAAAATGAAGAACTATTGCGTTAAGGAATGATGGTATGATATGTAAGACCCCAAATAATTAATAAATGAAATTTAATTTTCTTTAATTATTATTTTGAATAGTAAGGGTTGATTTGATTAATGAGGATAGTTATGGGTAAAATACGCAAATATTTCAAAATAAGCAAGTGGTTATAAAATATTTATTGTTGTCGGGGAATATTCGTTTGGTCGTGGAATATTCGTACTGTCGGGGAATATTCGTACGACGGCGCAACCATGTGTGGGCCCCATAACGGAAAGCGATTGGAGGAAGAAACCGACAAATATAAGTTGTTTAAAAATAACGGCGTAGTTGTTACCGTTTACACTGTTGGAATACCCGGTGGTTAAAATACAGTAATACGCGTTGTTGCACAGTAGCACACGGTATTGCACAGTATTTTGAATTATTGATCCTTACGTAAGAATGCACTACTCAATAATTGCTACAAGAGTTACTGTTCATTACTTTATTGATTCAATAATTGTTGCGTTGATATTTTTATTATTATTGTTTCAATAATTGTCATTGCACAGTATTTTCCATTATCAGATCAATAATTCATATTATTTGAATAATATTATCAGATAACATTATTGGCAATGTCTAGAAAGTTCTGTCAAGGAGAGGTTTGGTCATCTAATTGTGCGCCAGTAAGGAGAAATCCTTATTGGAAAGCCCCCTCTATCCTAGGAACGGCCTGGTTGTCAATATTGTGATTCTGTAATATTATTTTTAATAATTAATTATTGAATATTATGATAAAGAAAATATTTATTTTATGTGGATATAGATGGAGAAAATTTTTAAAAGTGACAATTGTTGAAAATTAATATTTTATCTTTTTCTGATAAAATAATTCATTTAAATATATTATTTTAATAATATATTAACGATGATATTTTTACAATGAATGTGGGATATATGAGTATATGAGGTGGTAGAGTGTTTTGTGGCATTAAATGTTTAACATATGTTTTGTGTGTCGGTGGACACAATTCTTGACCGAAAATTGATTATAGACCGTAAAATCACTCGTTTGTGGATTTCAGATAATTTCTGTTTGGAATTTGGAAAAACTTCCTTCTGCAAAGTTGTAGAGAATTGAATTTCCTATAAAAAGTCGCGAGATTCAAATTTTCTGACAAAAGGGCTATTTATCATGAATTATTGAAGTTTCAGAGTTCTGAAATAATTAATTTTTGGAAGTTTTAATTATTTTATATAAGAAAAACGTTTTTGTGGTTGTTGGCACATGGGTGGCTGATGTTTTTGACCAAAGAAGGCATGCTAGAGTTTTCAAAACATGTGGGTAAGAATTTTGAATAAATAATAATATATTTTATTAATTTAGTTTCCTTTGGCGTTCTAACATTTTCCTATAAATAGAGGGCTAAGTTAGAATTGAAAATCACACCAGAAACAAAGTTTTCTCTCTTTCTCTCTCTATATTATCGAGCGTATCCTTGTGAGTATACTTTGAGTGTTACTATACGGTGCGAGTTTCTGTCAGCACTATACCGAAATTCAGTCAGAAGTACGGCTATTTTGAGGTAAGGGATGTTATTTTCTTCTTAAATGATATTATTTTCTTCAATATCATTATGCCGAAATATTGGTGAACGTTTTTATCAAATTTGGAACTTTTTGTGCCGGAGTTACTATTCACGTATACGGTACTATTCACGTATACGGCACTATTCACGAATACGACACTATTCACAGAAAAATTATTTTTTTTCTTTTCGTCCAAAATATCTATTGTGGATACTAGCTTTGATTGTATCCATGTTTTGATCATTCTTGAATTTTACACCACTATGATTATTTTTGAGGTATTTTTGGACATGGATAAAACAAAGTACGAATCCTTAATCCTTAATCCTTGTCATTTTGTTTCACTGGATTCGCTTCTTTAAAAATATTTTTTATCATCTTCAGTCTTAAAGGATGTTATTATTGAATATCTTTGGCCTGTAGTGCAAAGATGAATGATTTCTGATGAATATCTTTGGCCCGTAGTGCAAAGATGAACATGTGTTTAGATGAACATGACCAACAGATGAATATCCTTGGCCTGTAGTGCAAGGATGAATATATGATTCAAGATGTGCATTGATTGATGTTACAGGGATAAAAATACTGTTGATGGACTGTTAAATTCATAGACATTAGTAGATTTCATCCTCTACGTAACTCTTCTATGAATTAATATTTTCCGCTCTGAATATTGATTTAAAACTTGTTGTCTATTGTATTCTATCAGATTTTTCCCTGTTGAAGACTAACGATAATTTGTTGTATATTATCTTAGTCATAATATTCTTTACTGAGCTAGTTGAGCTCACCCTTTTCCTTTTTGTTCCATTTTTCTTCTCAGGAGACGAGAATATAGCGAGTACGAGTCGGGGTATGAATTGATGGTCCTTGAGAGAGTTGTTTAGTAGTCCTCACCATTTTTGTAAAATAATATATCAATGATTGTATTGAGGACATAGTTGGGTATGTATATTGTCTAGATGACAATGTTTGTATTCAAACTCATAGTTTATGGGTTGTAAAAGTTGTAGTTGTTTCTGTACCATGTATTTGGCGACTCAAAATGGGTTGGATGGAATGGACCTATTTTGGGGGCGTCACAGTTGGTATCAGAGCTTAGGGATATGATCTCTGGTGGAGATCAGGGGATAGAACTAGGAGGGGAGAGACGAGTAAATCCTTCGCTAGTGTGTCCTACCTAAGCTTATTTGTTAGTTGGTCAGTATATAGGGATATTATGTGATATATTGATTTCCTTAATTAACCCTTGTTTTATGACAGTATTTGAGAATGTCGACTGAGAATATTAACAGTGGAAATGAGATCGTGGAGACGCCTGTACTCACCAACGAGGAGAACGTGCAACAGGCTGGAAATGTTCCTCCTGTGAACAACACCACTGATCAGACGATGAACGACGCAATGTTTAGAAGCTTTTTGCAGTTCATGCAAAATCAGACGAGGGAGACTCGTGTTCAAAATACAGGAGGAAATGATAACAATTCACGGGTTTTCACAGCCAAGCAGTTCAAAGAGTTGGGACCACCAGAATTTAAGGGAAAGCCAGATCCGATCATGGCGGAGACATGGGTCAAGCAAATTACCAAGATATTCGATGTCTTGGGATGCACGGAGGAACAGAAGGTTCCATTCGCCACCTTTATGTTCCGTGGCGAGGCAGACTACTGGTGGGAGTCTGTAAAGCGTACCCATCCAGCCGCACTCAGCATGTCTTGGGAGACGTTTCAGAAACTATTTAATGACAAATACTTTCCTGAAAGTGTTCGTCATATGAAGGAAGTGGAGTTCATCAGATTAGAACAAAATAACATGACGGTGTCTCAGTACGAGGCAAAGTTTGCAGAGTTATCCAGGTTTGCACCTCATTTGGTGGAGAATGAGGAACGTATGACGCGGATGTTTCTGAGAGGTTTGAAACCCGGCATACGACAATATCTCATCTCTCATAAATTTTCTCTCTATTCAGATGTTGTTAACAGGGCTCAATTGTTGGAGCGAGATAACGAGTACGGTCAACCGAGGTACCACAATCAGGATCATACCGGAGATAGCAGTCAACAAAATAACGATAACCAGTGGAGAAAGAAAAAGACGGACAAAAATGGTAACCACTTTGGTGGTAATCATGGCCATGAAAATAGAAGAAGCGAGTCAGGGGAAGATTTTAAAAAGAGGAGATTTAACAACGACCATGTGAAGACGACAGTGCCGGCAGCAACTGGTTCTAAGGGAGGAGAAAGATCACCGGTTATATGCTATAAGTGCGGGAATGAGGGACATATCAGTCCAAACTGCCCACAACAGTTCAAGGCATGCTATAATTGTGGAAAGGAAGGACATATCGCTCGAGATTGTACGGTAGCAAAACCTAGTTTAGCGGGGACGGTGACTCAAAAGACTGTCCCAGAAAAGCCAAAGTCAATGGTTCCTGGAAGAGCGTTTGTTGTGACTGGTCAACATGCGAGGAACCCAAACGAGGTGATCACGGGTAAGCTATTTATAAATTCTTGCGAAGTTTATACCTTACTTGATACCGGTGCTACCCATTCATTTATCTCTCCTGCTTGCGCTCAACGTTTAAACTTGACTCCGGAGAAATTAGACTTTGACCTATCTGTGGAAACTCCGTTAGGAGAAACTTTTATCACATCCACTGTTTATAAATCTTGTTTCATTCAAGTTGGCACCATCACCTTACCTGTTGACCTGATCTCTTTAAAGATACTTGCTTTTGATGTGATTTTAGGGATTGATTGGTTAACTACTCATCATGCCAAAATTGATTGTTTTCGTAAGGTTGTTAGTTTTCATATTCCTAATCAACCTGTTGTTCGAATTCAGGCAACTAAACCATTAAAATCAATCACTGTCATATCTAATCATAAAGCTATTCGTTTATTGAAAAATGGATGTCAAGCTTTCTTAGCCCATGTTATGGATTTGAATAAAGACACGTCAAAATTGAATAATATTCCTGCTGTTATTGACTTTCCTGACGTATTTCCTGAAGAACTTCCCGGTCTACCCCCAGAACGTGAAGTTGAATTCTTTATTGATCTTGAACCTGGTACAAAGCCCATTTCTAAAACCCCATATCGAATGGCTTCTATTGAACTTCAGGAGTTAAAAGTCCAACTACAGGAGTTATTGGACATCGGTTTCATTCGTCCTAGTACATCTCCTTGGGGTGCTCCTGTTTTATTCGTAAAGAAGAAAGACGGGAGTATGCGACTTTGTATTGACTATCGGGAATTGAACCATGTCACCATCAAGAATAGGTATCCTCTACCTCGTATTGATGATTTGTTTGACCAGTTGCAAGGAGCACAATTCTTTTCAAAAATCGATCTTCGTTCTGGATATCATCAGCTGAAAATTAGAACTGAGGATATTCCAAAGACTGCCTTCTAAACTCGGTATGGGCATTATGAATTCTTAGTCATGTCTTTTGGATTGACTAATGCTCCTGCTGCTTTCATGGATATGATGAACCGAGTATTCAAAGATTATTTGGATCAATTCGTTGTTGTCTTTATTGATGACATCCTCATATATTCCAAAAGCCGTGAAGATCATGAGCACCATTTGAAGCTGGTACTCCAAAGGCTTTGTGAAAACAAGTTATATGCTAAGTTGAAGAAATGCGAGTTCTGACTTGAGGAAGTAGCATTCCTTGGGCACGTGGTGTCAAAAAATGGAGTATCTGTTGACCCGACGAAGATTGAAGCAATACAAAGTTGGGAGCAACCGAAGTCGGTCACTGAAGTACGTAGCTTTTTGGGCTTAGCTGGTTATTATCGGAGATTCGTGGAAGGGTTTTCTCGAATTGCTACTCCATTAACTCAGCTAACTCGGAAGGATACAAAATTCGTATGGAGCGAGGAATGCGAGAAGAGTTTCAAGAGCTTAAGAGGAGACTTATTTCGGCACCTGTTCTAACAATACCATCTGGTTCGGATGGATTTGTTATCTACAGCGATGCTTCAGGCAAAGGGTTAGGATGTGTTCTCATGCAACGTGGGAAAGTCATAGCATATGCCTCGCGACAACTTAAAGAGTATGAGAGGAATTATCCTACTCATGATTTAGAGTTGGCAGCAGTAGTTTTCGCGCTAAAGATCTGGAGGCACTATCTATACGGGGAGAAAGTGGAGATATATTCAGATCATAAAAGCCTCAAATATTTCTTCACTCAAAAAGAACTCAACTATGCGGCAACGACGTTGGCTCGAGTTGTTGAAAGATCACGACCACACTATTCAATATCATCCTGGAAAAGCGAACGTGGTAGCTGACGCATTGAGTAGAAGATCATATGCAGGAATGAGTGCAATGATGTCAAGTATACGCATAGAGCCAACTTTAATAGAAAAAGTTAAGGTTGCTCAAGCCACCGATCCGGAGCTGATGCATATGAAGACGAAAGTACAAGAAGGTGCCATTCCTAGAAGCGAGAATTGATGAAGAAGGAATACTTCGAGTCCACTCCAGACTTTGTGTTCCTAACGATTCTGATTTGAAGTACAAGATCATGATGGAGGCACACAATACACCGTTTGCAATTCATCCTGGAAGTACCAAAACGTATCGTGATCTTCGACATACATTTTGGTGGAACAATATGAAGAGAGAGATTGCAAAGTTTATTTCAACGTGTTTAACTTGTCAACGTGTAAAGACGGAGCATCAAGTGCCAAAGGGTCCATTGCAACCACTTGAGATTCCGAAATGGAAGTGGGAACACATTACTATGGATTCGTTACGGGTCTTCCTACGGTTTCTCAAGGCATCAATGCTATTTGGGTTATTGTTGATAGATTAACCAAGTCTGCTCATTTCTTGCCGATACGGGAGACTTATTCCCTTGAACGTCTTGCTCAAATGTACGTAAATGAGATTGTAAGATTGCATGGCATGCCAGTATCCATAGTTTCGGATCGTGACCCAAGATTTACTTCAAGATTTTGGGTTAGCTTGCAAAAAGCTATGGGTACGGAGTTACGATTCAGTTCGGCATACCATCCTCAAACGGACGGACAATCAGAGAGGACTATTCAAACTCTTGAAGATTTATTAAGACTCTGTGTCCTAGACTTCAAGGGCAGTTGGGATAAATATTTACCATTGGTGGAATTCTCCTACAACAACAGTTATCAGGCAAGCATTGGTGTGGCCCCATTTGAAGCACTGTATGGACGAAAGTGTCGCTCTCCAGTATATTGGGACGAGGTGGGTGAAGCAACATTGTTGGGACCCGAGTTAGTACGTATGACTACGGAGAAGATCCAAACGATTCGACAACGTATACAAACGGCACAAGATCGACAAAAGAGTTATGCGGATCTTCATCGAAAGGATGTAGAATTTAGTGTTGGGGATCATGTATTGTTGCGTGTTGCCCCATGGAAGGGAGTTACAAGATTAGGGAAGAGAGGAAAGCTTAATCCACGATTTATTGGTCCATTTCAAATTCTTGATGGAGTAGGTAATGTAGCCTATAGACTCGCGTTACCTCCAAGTATGTCTCGTGTTCATAATGTTTTTCATATATCTGTGCTTCGTAAATATGTGAAAGACCCGAACCACGTCATTGAGTTAGAACCGGACGAAATAGCCGAAGATTTAACGTATGAGGAGGTACCTGTCAAGATCTTGGATAGGAAGGAGCATGTCCTATGCACGAAGGTAATACCACAAGTTAAAGTTTTGTGGAGGAATCATGCTATAGGGGAAATGACCTGGGAGTTGGAAACGGAAATGAAAGCGAGGTATCCTCACCTTTTCGAAACACCAGGTACGTATGTCAATTTCGAGGACGAAATTTCATAAGGAAGGGAGGTTCTAAGACCCCAAATAATTAATAAATGAAATTTAATTTCCTTTAATTATTATTTTGAATAGTAAGGGTTGATTTGATTAATGTGGATAGTTATGGGTAAAATACGCAAATATTTCAAAATAAGCAAGTGGTTATAAAATATTCATTGTTGTCGGGGAATATTCGTTTGGTCGTGGAATATTCGTACTGTCGGGGAATATTCGTACGACGGCGCAGCCATGTGTGGGCCCCATAATGGAAAGCGATTGGAGGAAGAAAACGACAAATATAAGTTATTTAAAAATAACGGCGTAATTGTTACCGTTTACACTGTTGGAATACCCGGTGGTTAAAATACAGTAATACGCGTTGTTGCACAGTAGCACACGGTATTGCACAGTATTTTGAATTATTGATCCTTACGTAAGAAGGCACTACTCAATAATTGCTACAGGATTTAATGTTCATTACTTTATTGATTCAATAATTGCTGCGTTGATATTTATATTATTATTGTTTCAATAATTGTCATTGCACAGTATTTTCCATTATCAGATCAATAATTCATATTATTTGAATAATATTATCAGATAACATTATTGGCAATGTCTAGAAAGTTCTGTCAAGGAGAGGTTTGGTCATCTAATTGCGCGCCAGTAAGGAGAAATCCTTATTGGAAAGCCCCCTCTATCCTGGGAACGGCCTGGTTGTCAGTACTGTGATTCTGTAATATTATTTTTAATAATTAATTATTGATTATTATGATAAAGAAAATATTTATTTTATGTGGATATAGATGGAGAAAATTTTTAATGTGACAATTGTTAAAAATTAATATTTTATCTTTTTCTAATAAAATAATTCATTTAAATATATTATTTTAATAATATATTAACGATGATATTTTTACAATGAATGTGGGATATATGAGTATATGAGAAGGTAGAGTATTTTTGTGGCATTAAATGTTTAACACATGTTTTGTGTGTCGGTGGACATAATTTTGACCGAAAATTGAGTATAGACTGTAAAATCGCCTGTTTGTGGATTTCGGATAATTTCTGTTTGGAATTTGGAAAAAATTCCTTCTGCAAAATTGTAGAGAATTGAATTTCCTATAAAAAGTAGCGAGATTCGAATTTTCTGACAAAAGGGCTATTTATCATGAATTATTGAAGTTTCGGAGTTCCGAAATAATTGATTTTTGGAAGTTTTAATTATTTTATATAAGAAAAACGTTTTTGTGGTTGTTGGCACATGGGTGGCTGATGTTTTTGACCAAAGAAGGCATGCTAGAGTTTTCAAAACATGTGGGTAAAAATTTTGAATAAATAATAATATATTTTATTAATTTAGTCTCCTTTGGCGTTCTAACATTTTCCTATAAATAGAGGGCTAAGTTAGAATTGAAAATCACACCAGAAACAAAGTTTTCTCTCTTTCTCTCTCTATATTATCGAGCGTATCCTTGTGAGTATACTTTGAGTGTTGCTATACGGTGCGAGTTTCTGTCAGTACTATACCGAAATTCAGTCAGAAGTACGGTTATTTTGAGGTAAGGGATGTTATTTTCTTCTTGAATGATATTATTTTCTTCAATATCATTATGCCGAAATATTGGTGAACGTTTTTATCAAATTTGGAACTTTTTGTGCCGGAGTTACTATTCACGTATACGGTACTATTCACGTATACGGCACTATTCACGAATACGGCACTATTCACAGAAAAATTATTTTTTTTCTTTTCGTCCAAAATATCTATTGTGGAGACTAGCTTTGATTGTATCCATGTTTTGATCATTCTTGAATTTTACACCACTATGATTATTTTTGAGGTATTTTTGGACATGGATAAAATAAAGTACGAATCCTTAATCCTTAATCCTTGTCATTTTGTTCCACTGGATTCGCTTCTTTAAAAATATTTTTTATCATCTTCAGTCTTAAAGGATGTTATTATTGAATATCTTTGGCCTGTAGTGCAAAGATGAATGATTTCTGATGAATATCTTTGGCCCGTAGTGCAAAGATGAACAGGTGTTTAGATGAACATGACCAACAGATGAATATCCTTGGCCTGTAGTGCAAGGATGAATATATGATTCAAGATGTGCATTGATTGATGTTACAGGGATAAAAATACTGTTGATGGACTGTTAAATTCATAGACATTAGTAGATTTCATCCTCTACGTAACTCTTCTATGAATTAATATTTTTCGCTACGAATATTGATTTAAAACGTGTTGTCTATTGTATTCTATTAGATTTTTTTCCCTGTTGAAGGCTAACGATAATTTGTTGTATATTATCTTAGTCATAATATTCTTTACTGAGCTAGTTGAGCTCACCCTTTACCTTTTTGTTCCATTTTTCTTCTCAGGAGACGAGAATATAGCGAGTACGAGTCGGGGTATGAATTGATGGTCCTTGAGAGAGTTGTTTAGTAGTCCTCACCATTTTTGTAAAATAGTATATCAATAATTGTATTGAGGACATAGTTGGGTATGTATATTGTCTAGATGACAATGTTTGTATTCAAACTCACAGTTTATGGGTTGTAAAAGTTGTAGTTGTTTTTGTACCATGTATTTGGCCACTCAAAATGGGTTGGATGGAATGGACCTATTTTGGGGGCGTCACAAGACCCCCTATGAAATGTGGAAAGAAAGAAAGCCAAGTGTCAGTTACTTTCATGTATTCGGCTGTGCATGCTACATTCTTAACAATGGAAAGCAATATTTGACAAAGTTTCAGCCCAAGTCAAATGAAGGAATCTTTCTTGGATATGCCACAGACAGTAAATCATACAGAGTGTTTAACAAGAAGACACTAAGTGTTGAAGTCTCGATTCACATCATCTTTGATGAGGCAGACTTAGACAAAACAGTGCTACAAGACACTACGACCGATAGTTTAGACACTACGAACAAGGTCGTCGAGCTCAACACTACAGTAGTAGTTCCAGATAGTGAAATCCTTGAGCAAGGAAATGAGATCGTAGAGAGGCCTATGCAAGACGACGAACCTCCAAACCAAGAAGCAGATATAGATCTTGAAGACCTCAGACAATAAGGCATCAGGACAGATGTCCGAACAGGAAGCATATGGGAAAGAGATCACACTCAAGACTTAATCATTGGGGATCCAAGTACAAGAGTCAAAACAAGAGCTGCCACCCAAAATGAATGTTTATATCTAAGCTTCATGTCATAAATGGAACCTAAAAAGATAGAGGATGCCTTGAAAGACTCCAACTGGATAGAAGCCATGCAAAGTATGGAGTTTGGTACCAAGACTAAAGAATCATCCTGTCATTGGAACCAAGTGGGTCTTCAAAAATAAGATGGATGAAGATGGAGTAATAACCAGGAATAAGGCAAGACTAGTGGCCAAGGGCTACTCTCAGTAAGAAGGCATTATAATGAGACATTTTCACCTGTTGCCAGACTAGAATCCATCAGAATATTTCTTGTCTTTGCTGCTCACATGAAATTCAAGGTCTATTAGATGGATGTCAAAAGTGCATTCTTGAATAGTGAACTTCAAGAAGAAGTCTACGTAGAGCAAGCTCCAGGTTTCATCAATCCATCTCTCTCTAATTTTGTCTATAGATTAGACAAAGCCCTATATGGTCTTAAACAAGCACCTAGAGCATGGTATGAAACACTAACTAACTTTCTTATTGAAAATGGGTTCACTAGAGGTAGAGTAGATACCACGCTATTTCTTAGGAAACATAAAGACAAAGTCTTATTAGTTCAAATATACGTTGATGACATTATTTTTGGATCTACTGATGAAAATTTATGCAAGAGATTCTCCAAGCTTATGCAGAGCAAGTTTGAAATGAGCATGATGGGTGAGCTAAATTTCTTCCTTGGACTGCAAGTAAAGCAAACTGATGAAGGAATCTTCATAAACCAAGCCAAGTACATTAAAGATTTACTTAAGAAGTATGGCATGGAATTAGCCTCTCCCATGAAAACCCCAATTGCTCCTGCAACCAAGCTTGACAAAGATAGGTAAAAGTATTGATATAACTTAATACCGAGGTATGATAGGCTCTCTTTTATATCTAACTGCCAGTAGACCAGACATAATGTTTGCAACATTCATATGTGCTAGATTTCAGGCTAATCCTAAATTATCACATTTAACTGCTGTAAAGAGGATTTTCAGGTATCTCAAAGGTACACCTCACTTGGGGATTTGGTACCCCAAGGAGTCCTCATTTGAACTAACAGGCTATACAGATGCTAATTTTGTAGGCTGCAAAATAGATAGAAAGAGTACCAGTGATACCTGTCAATTTCTAGGAAACAGACTTGTGTCCTGGTTTAGCAAGAAGCAAAACTCAGTATCTACTTCAACTGCAAAAGCTGAATACATTGTTGTTGGCAGCTGCTGTGCTCAGATCCTATGGATGAAAAATTAGCTAGCAGATTATAAGTTTGAATTCAAATCCATACCTATTCACTGTGATAACACAAGTGCAATAACAATAACTCATAATCCTATCATGCATTTTAGGACTAAGCATATAGAAATAAGGTATCGCTTCATTAGGGATCATGTGCAAAATGGAACTATATCTTTACAATATATCCCTACTGAAAATCAACTTGCTGACGTCTTTACAAAGCCTCTAGATGAATTCAGGTTTAACAAGTTAATAAGTGAGCTAGGCATGCTTAACTTACAACCATAAAATCTATGCTCTAGTTTGTGCTAACCATGCAGATATAAAAGGCTATGTTCAAAATCGTAGACATGATAAAAGGAAGTCCACGATCGTAGAGCTGCAGTGACATGAAAGACATCGATCGAAGCACAGACTCAATGATCGCAGAACAAAGGAGCTTCCTATGATGACAAAAGTTCAACAAAATAAAACAATCTCTCTAATAAGTGCCTCAGGGACAAACCTAACCCTTGATTCATTTTATGAGGTTTTCCCTTCCTAAGCTACCTTAAACCGAGAAGAATGGCAAGTTAAAAGCACATCGCAAGGACCCAGACAGACTCGACGATAGAAGTTCAGACTCGACGATTGCTGAACAAACTCAACGATTGCAGAGTAGACTCAACAATCAAAAGGCTACCTCAACGATTGTAGTCCTTCCTAAGGACACATTAGCTCAGAAGGAGGTAAGGGTAAATCAATACAATCCTCCTCAGTCAGATTCGTAGAGCCAAGCAAAATTCGACACCTGTCCCACTAAGCAAAATGGAGAGAAGGAAGTTACAAGTACAAATTTAAAATGCCTTTTTTTTGAAATTAGAAGTTCAAAAATCTCATCTCTCTCTTTCTCTCTACAAATAAAAACCCTAACTCTCAATAAAGCTTAATCAACCATACTCCTTGCAAAGAAATCAATGGCAGCCTCCAACGTTATCTCGGGCTATAGACTCTGTTTCGATGAGTTCAAAATAGCTGAACCCAAATTTCACAAAACTCTGTCACTAATAAAGAAGGCTGGTCTCGAAGAGGCTCTGGGTACGACCACATTGATCTACCCAAAACTAGTAAAAGAATTCTACAGAAATGGTGTGTACGAAAACTACGTCATCACTACGAAAGTCAGGGACGTGTTAATCAAGCAGAAGACTGAGGACGTCAACCTAGCCCTAGGTTTTAAATTTGAAGGGTTTTTGTTCATAGATGGCATAGATTTCCACGAGGGACTTAAAAGGATGCATCACAAGAAATTCCTCACTGTCAAAGGATACAAGAAAAAGGAGTTTCCTCAGAGCTCAAGCTCATGACAGCCATCAGTTGTGGGATACAACTTCACTATGGAGCCCTGCTGCTTGAATGGATTGGAAAATGGATTCTCAGCTCGAAGAAATCAAAAGACTCTGGGAAGATGCTCTACGGGCGATTTATCAGTATCATTCTGCAGTCCGCTTTGGGCGGTAAAATTGAGGATGATGAAGGTGAACAAATAAATCCAAATAGAAGAATGACCCATCAACTGTTCGAGAACTGGAAAAGGAATCGAGCTGAAAACGTATGAATGATGTCTGAGTCCAGTGGTAGGACTGCTGATGCAAAGGAGTCAGGGATTCCAGGAAATTTGTCAGTTGTTAGGGAGACTGAAGAAGATGAAGAAGAAACTAATAAGGCAAAACCCACTGCCTAGTCAGAAAAAGCAAGGGCAAGAGAAAGCTATAGGCTAGAATGGTAGAAGAACCCCAGGGATCAACTACTGATATACTTGTTGAGTCCTCTGACATTAAGACTCTAAGGATCCTAAGAAGAAAACAACAGCAGGCTGAGGTAGAAATCAGTCACAAATCCAAGAGGCCATCTGTCTCTTCGATCGTAGAGTCTCTACAGATCGTAAAGACCAGACTGAACACCTTGAGCAAGGAAGTTGATGCACCAGATGTTCTGACTGATCCACAGGACAGAGCTGAAGCTCAAGGAAGTCCTGAGGCTGAGGCTTAGCCTAGAAAACCAAGATGAAAATTGGTCAAGAAATACATCCTTGTCAATGAAAGGGTACTCAAAGAGGAAGACAAAAAGATGGCTGCTAAAAAGAAACTATCAAAAGAAAGCCAAAAGGATAAAGCTCAAGCTGAGGGGGAGATACCTGAAGTTCTCACCCTAGAAAATACTCCAGCTGAGGGGGGCCTACCAGTCCTGCAGAAGGATGATCATGTTGAGGGGGAGCATCATGATATCTCCATGACAGAAGGAGCTATTCCTACATAAAATAAGGGAGAACCAGAGCAAGAACAAAATGAAGCCATTGATATAGTGGAATCCTCGAACGAAAATAGAGAAGGGGACGAAGATGATGAGGTCGAGATCATAGCTGTGTGCATTAATGGGTACACAAAAGCTAACTACGAGCAGCTGTTCTCCTATCTACCCATGATGCCTTTTCATCAAGCTCAAATTCTAAACTCCTGGAATCACATGTTTTGGAGCTTCAAAGAATATCCAGCCATCTCTGTGCTAGCTCATGGATTCCCAAGCAACTTTAACTTTGCCAAATAGCTGATCACAAATGGTCCCTGCTCACGAATGGTGCATGAGGTATTAACTATCCCAATCTTATTCAGAGTTAATCACTATCCACTATCCTTCTTCAGCCAATTTTATGAATTTCCAAGCTGGCTGGAAGTGGTCCTAAATCCATGAAATCAATTCCCAGTTACAGAATCCCAAAATTCTGTAACTGATGAACCAAATATGCCCAACTTTATATTGATCCCAACTCCTCTCATATCTACGATTACTGACTCTAGCCCCATCATAGAGTCCCTTGCTCAAATCGTAGAGCCACCTACTCCAGACACCCAAACACATGCCCCTTTATCCGATATTCCCTCCTCATCCACAAATAAATACTTCAACCTTGATCTTTCCTTCTCCTCATTACAAGATCAATACAAGAGAACACCCCCTCCTTCACAAATTCCCCAACTCAATGAACTTCTTTCAGAACTGCCCATCAAAACCGATTTGTCAGAAATGTCCAAGAAAGTGATCAAGGAAATCGATGATAGTCTTGAAGAACACATTGAACTCATTCAAATGAGATTAACAACAATTATTAGTGTTGCAAATAGTCTCCCAAGCACCCTAAGCTCTAAGATCACTAAAAAGCTTAAGGAGATCATCAAGGAAATGATTAAGAGCATAAAGGACAGGGATGACATCCACTTTCTCACAGCCAAAAGACACAGGGATGTTGTTCTTGTCTTACAGTCCACTCAAGAAGCTTAGAATAAACTTATGATGGAGAGCTTCCTCAATCTACAAACTACCGTAAAAGAATTCCAACAATTTTACGTCAGCCAAGGAAAACAGACTGACAATATTCTAGTCGTCCTTCAACAAAGGGAGGCTCGGTTTGATGCTCTAATCAAAGAAAATCAAGGGGACATTGCTCAAACGCAAAGTTAACTCAATGAGATTGTCCAAGGAATAACTCGCCTCTCAAAAGACATTCGAACCCTTGATGCTGACATAAAGGGGAAGAATAAAGGGAAAGAAGATCAAGGCAGAGGTAGAGGCAGAGGAACCTTTTCTGCTCAATCTTCCAGGAATCCTCCTCCAAGGCAATATCATCAATAGACTCCACGATTTGGCCATCAGACTCAGCGATCTGATCAGCAGGAAGTTTTAATGGCTCAACCAATAAGGAGTCTAGGGCAAACTACCAGCTTATAAAATGTAACCACCACTGGCCTAAGAATGCCAATTGGAGATCCTACATTCATGAATAGGCATGATCACAATCCTAGGCTAAGCCTAAGTGAGCTGGAAGATCTGGCCAGAAGAGAAGAAGCAAGCAGGAAAAGAAGAGCTGACGAGTATGCCAATCCTCCACGTAAAAGATCAAAGAAATAGAGATAAGTTGAAACTTAAATTCTTATTGATGTAAAGCTTAACTGTAATATCTGTTCTTCAAACATCAATAAATTCATGCTTATTCTCTAGAAATTTTAGCTGCTCACTGAAATATTAAATCATATTTACTTTGTTACAACTGCATATAGAATTTGATAATCATGACAACAAATCTCCTTGGTTATGTCAACATCAAATAGGGGGAGATTGTTGGAAGAGTGTATATTGTGATTTGATGTTTAAAGTAAATTCTCATGATTATATGTAAAGTCCTTCAAGGAGTATATGTACAAGGACTTAGTGATAGATCAATTTGTTAGGTTGATCTATGCTTTCAATGTTTATCATTCTGTAAATGAATGTATAGATAAAGAGATCAAAGATGTTAGGATGATCTATAAAATGTAATAGATAGACTTTAATAAAATCGCAGTCTATTGAGCTGATCAAGAACTTACAGAAGCAAAGGCAGAATCGTAGAGTATCGAGGATCGTAGTGTGTCTGACTTGAAGGGCCTCTCCAGAGATTGTAATGTGGTCCAAATGTTTGCCTAAGCCAACTCAGAGATCGTAGTATGGTACAGATGTTTGCCGAAGCCAACTCAGAGATCGTAGAGTGCTCTCAAAAACGTAGAGTCTGCAAGACAAGCAAGTGAACATCGTAGTGTGCCAGCCCTTAAGAGAAATTGTAGTGTTCTTTTTTGGTTGCACAAGCACCAAGGTGGCAAGACACCGCGATAAGAATCATAGAGTATCATCTAGCTGTGTCAGAAGTTGTGGGCCCTGATCATTTGTTTAAAGATAAAATCTTAACAAATGTGGAATGGGTTATAAACGTTGAAGTTATCACCAGTCCCAATGGCATGAAAATATCCTTAATATACAGCAAAAAGACGTATTGAAGAAGCTAAGGAAAGGACCATGGGATAGAGGAAAACACCTTTTCAGGTGTTAGGTGATAAAGAAGTCTGCTATGTCAGTGGGCCAGAATGCATTTCAGAAGATATGTAGAAACGTCTCCATCAAAGTTCAGAAACATCAAATGCGTTAAATGCTTCAACGGATGGATTCAACGGGTAGATTTCAAAGATCACATATATGTAAGACATCTGCAGATGATAGGAGTATGCAAGAAATTGAACAAAAATAAAGAATACTCAACGCTCAACTCTAAGATTTAAGAAAAAGAGAAAGTTTGTAAAGTTACTCAGTTGTTTCGAACAAGAGCTTAACAACAACTGAGTAGCACCAACCAAGAACTCAACAACTACCAATCAACTGAAGTAAGAGTCCCAAGTCATAAGGACTTAAAGAGTTCTAAGTGAACTGTGAAGAGCCAAGTTTGCTGGACTTGATGAGTTCAAGAGTGAACTAAGAAGTTCCTAGACTGTTGGTCTAGAAGGAATATGTGAGATTCAGAAAGTGTAAAAGACATCCTTAGTGGATTTCCTACTCGAGGAGTAGAAGAGTGGACTAGGAGCTTTAAGTTCTCTGAACCACTTAAAACTGCTATGTCTATTGCATTCTTACTATAACTGCTATAACTGCTATAACTGTTATAATTGTCTCACTCTCATTAACTCATTATATCTAAAAGGGAGATCAAACAAACCTTAATTCCACTGTGTTTAAATCATTATCAAAATTAACAAAGTAAAACGAAAAGATATTTAAATATCTATTCAACCCCCCCCCCTTCTAGATAACTATTGTGCCTCCGGGAACTAACATATTCTATGCTCCATGGTTTTACCTCAAGTCAAAGTTTTGTGGAGAAACCACGATATTGAGGAAATAACCTGAGAGTTAAAATCTAAAATAAAATCAAGGTATCCTCACCTATTCGATATACCAGGTACATACCCCAATTTCGAGGGCGAAGTTTCATAAGGAGGGGAGATTGTAAGACCCCGAATTTTATGAAATAAAAGTATTTAATTTTTTTATAATTATTATTTTATTTAGTAAATGGTTAAATTGATAAAAGGATTAAGTTAAGGGTGATATGTGAAAATTTTATAAAGTAAAACAAGTTGTTATAAAATATTCGTTTGGTCGGAGAATATTCTTTTTGCTAGGGAATATTCGTATGACGACACAATCATTGTGGACCCCATAACAGAATTATTATCAAAGTTAGAAATTGACAAAATTATCTTTTTATAAAAATTTCAGCGAAATTTTTACCGTTAACTGTTGAAATATCCGGTAATAAAAGTACAGTAATACGCATGGTTGCATAGTAGTACATGGTATTGATTATTGATGCTTATGTAAGAAGTCACTTGGTTATACTCAATTATTATTGCAGTAATTACTGCATAGTATTTCACGTTATTGATTCAATTATTGTCACAGTATCATATGTACAATATTTTATATTATTAAATTAATAATTGAGACGATAAAGTTATGCATATTATTATTTATATTATTGACGATGTCTAGAAAGTTCTGTCGAGGAAAGGGGTTTGGTTACCTAATTACGCGCCAATAAGGAGAAGTCTTTATCGAAAAGACCTCTCTTTCCTGGGAATGATTTGGTTGTCAATATTGTGAGTTATAATATTAATGATGAATAATTGTTGAAAGATTAAAAAAATGTGTTGATTGAAGATAAAATGATTTGTGGTAAATATTTATTCAATCTTTGATATAAATAAGAAGTCTGTTATGAGACATTTGTTATAAATTTGGTTTATTCTATAGGGCCCATATATCATCATCTAAGAGTCACTTTCTCCAATAGTACTTGCCTTTACCAGACGTCAAACCACTTGCTATTTCACATTACAGGCGTCGAACCACTTGTTGTTTCACATTACAGGCGTCGAATCACTTGTCGTTTCACATTACAGGTGTCGAACCACTTGTCGTTTCACATTACAGGCGTCGAACCACTTGTTGTTTCACATTACAGGCATCGAACCACTTGTCGTTTCACATTACAGGCGTCGAACCACTTGTTATTTCACATTACAGGCGTCAAACGACTTTTTTTTTCACATCATCAGTCGTCAATCCACTTGCCTCTTCCAATTGCAAGGGCTAAGCTAGAAATATTCTATAAATAGAAGCTTATTTCTTCTTTCATTCGCACCAATTCACTACGACTCACAAGAGAATTCTATAGAAAGAGAATCAGATAGAAAGAACAAGAGTATTCTGTTACTACACTATTGCAGTATCCAATCTCCTATTAAGGTAAGGGGTATTATTTCTTTTGTATTCGTAAGGGATACTATTTTTATTCGATATTCGTATGAAATAATATTTTCTTCCATACTCTGTGGTATGTAAGTAATATTATTTCATTTCAGATTCTGAATTCTACACTCATGTTGTTAAGTATTGCTTATATACTCCTTGAAATGAGTAGAAGATACTTGAAATATGTGTTTCACCTAGTATCATTTCACAAGGATATTTTTCTTAACATTCTTATTAAAGTTTAATCTTTTCATGTCGAAGTACTATTCACGGGATACTATTTCCAAAGTACTATTCACTTAAGTACTATTCACCCAGAGTACTATTCATGACAAAATTAATTTCTTTTATGTCCAAATCAATTTTGATACAATATTATTCTTGAATTTTACTCCACAAAGCAGTATCATATTGACAATTTGGACTTTATTAAATTCTGGATAAATTAAATTATAAATCTTTAAAATTTATCCTTTGCTTTCATTTAATTGAATTCTTGTATCATTGTCACCATCCTCATGTTTATATTGTTATGAAAGTCATCTTTGGCCCGTAGTGTACAGATGGACTGTTGATTGGTATGATTATGACAAGGGATTATTTGGTATAATCATGACTGTAATGTTATAAATGATGTGGTAAAAGTCCTCATTGGCCCGTAGTGCATTGATGGATAGTGGTTGGCATGATCATGACCATTAGTGATTACACGAATATCATTGGCCCGTAGTGCATGGATAATTCGTGGATGTGATACTAATGAATATCCTTGGCCCGTAGTGCATGGATAATTCAGTGATGTGGATTATTTATTAATTTGAGTCTCAGCGATAAAATTGATGATAAACTCTTAAATCATAGAAGATAGTAGATTTCATGTTCTACTAGACTCTTCTAATAGATTGCTTGTTCCGTTGCAGTTGTTTATCTAAAACTTATTGTCTATTATATTCTATCAGTTGTTATACTGTTGAAGGCTAAGGATAATTTATTATGTATTATCTTAGTCATAATATTTCTTACTGGGCTAGTTGTGCTCACCCTTTTCCTTTTTGTTCTATTTTCTTCTCAGGAGGTGAGAATTTAGCAGGAACTAGCCGGGGTATGGAGTAATGGTTCAAGATAGTTGTTTTAGTAGTCCTCACTATTTTGTAAAATAGTGCATCAATAATTGTAATGAGGATTTTATCTGAGTGTGGATATTGTCTCGAAGATAATATTTGTATTTAAACTCACAGTATATGTGTTGTCGTATTTTCCACGACAATTGTATTAATGAAGTTGTAGTTGTTTCTGTACCATGTATTTGGAGACTCAGAATGGGTGATGTATACCTATTTTTGGGGCGTCACAAATAGTATGATCATAATCTTTCAACAGTTCGAGCCAACGTCGTTGTCGCATGTTGAGTTCTTTTTAGGTGAAGAAATATTTGAGGCTTTTATGATCCGTATAGATCTCCACTTTCTCCCCATACAGGTAATGCCTTCAAATTTTAAGTGTAAAGACAACAGCTGCCAGCTCTAGATCATGAGTAGTATAATTCCTCTAATATTCTTTGAGTTTCCGAGAGGCATATGATATAACTTTCCCATGTTGAACGCATCCTAACCCTTTGGCCGAAGCATCACTATAGATGATAAATCCCTCCGAGCCAGATGGTATTGTCAGAACAAATTCCAAAACGAGTCTTCTCCTGAGTTCTTGAAAACTCTTTTCACATTCCTCACTCACACCGAACCTTGTATCTTTCCGAGTCAGTTGTGTACATCACCCATCTTGAGTCGCCAAATACATGGTACAAAATTCAAATACAACTTAATTATACAACAGTCGTGTGAAATACGACAAAACATAATCTAAGAGTTTTAATAAGAATATTGTCATCTAGACAATATCCACACTCAATAGAGTCCTCATTACATTTATTGTCACACTATTTAACAGAATAGTGAGGACTACTAATGCTATCATCTAGACCGTCACTCCGTTCCCCGACTAGTCCAGGCTACGTTCTCATTTCCTGAAGAGAATAATGAAAGAAACGGTGAGCTCAACTAGCCTAGTAAGAAATATTATGACTAAGATAATGCAGAATAAATTATCATTAGTCTTCAACAATGTTAAACTGATAAAATACAATACACGTCAAGTTTAATTGCAGCGAAATAAGCAATCCATTGGAAGAGTCAAGTAGAGCATGATATCTACTATCTTCTATGATTTCAAATGTATTCATCAATTTTTATCGCTGAGACTCAGCTTAATAAATAAACCACATCATCGAGTCATCCCTGCACTACGAGCCAAGGATATTCAATAAATCATCAATGGTCATGACTATATCGAATAATCCCTAGTCATAATCATACCAAAAACTATCCATCAATGCACTACAGGCTACTGAGGACTTTTACCACATCTTTTATAACATTACAGGTCATGATTATACCAAATAATCCCTGTTCATAATCATACCAAGTTCATATATGCACGTAAGCCAAAGATGACTTTCATCACAATATAAGCATGAGGATGATGACAATGACATAATAATTCAATAAAACAAGTTCAAGAATAAATTTTAATGATTTATAAGTTAATTTATCTTGAAATCAATTACGTCCAAATTGTCAACATGATACTGCTTTGTGGAGTAAAATTCAAGAATACTCAGAAGAATATTTTCATGAAAAGCTACCGGATGAAACGCAAATATCCAGGATATTTTACTAATTTCATGGAGTATAGAAGCCAAAACTTTAACCAAATGAGTATCATAGAATATATGAAACTGCAAATGGATTTTCACCCGCTATGCGGTAATCCACGTAGACAGGTCATTTCCACAATTTAATAAGGAATTAATACGAAGGATCATTCACCATGCATGTGGTAATCCACATAGACAGGTTATTCCTACAGAATAATAAAGAATTGAATAACAGATGGATTCACCATGCATGCGATAGACCGCACAGACAGGTTACTCCCAATAGAATAATAAAGAATGGAACTAGGTCATGCGTAAACCGCACAGACAGGATATTCCAACAGAATAATAAAGAATGGAACCAGGCCATGCGTAAACTGCACAGACAGGATATTCCAACAGAATAATAAAGAATGGAACCAGGTCATGCGTAAATCGCACAGACAGGATATTCCAACAGAATAATAAAGAATGGAATAACAACATAATTCACCAGGCATGCGATAGACCGCACAGACATGTTATTCCTACAAAATAATAAAGAATGGAATACCAAAAGAATTCACCATGCATGCTATAGACCGCACAGACAGGTTACTCCCAACAGAATTATAAAGAATGGAATAACAGAAGAATTTCACCATGTATGCGGTACTTCGCATAGACAGGTTATTCCAACATAATAATAAAGAATGGAATAACAACTCTTACGAGTATTGAAAGAAAATAATTCTCTTCATGAATACGAAAGAATAATACCCCTTACCTTAGAAGAAACTAGATATTGGAATAGTTAGGTAGCAGACTTCTCTTCTTCTTTCTCTCTATAATTTCTCTCTATAATAATTGTTCTAAAGCTTTAGTGAATTGGTGAGAAATGAAAGAAGAATGAGCTTCTATTTATAGGAAAATATAGTTTCGATAATTGCACGTTTTGGGGCTCGAAATATTATAATACAATACCTTCAACTTTTCTTTTATTTTTAATTTAGTCCTGCAGGTATTATCAAACTTGCACCACCTCTCCTAATAGTAAATAATGTGAATAAATAGTTCAATTATGTCAATCAATAGTTATAATCATGTAAAAATACGAATTACAGTATAATACCTCCATCCATACCTCTATTTTTAACTTAGTCATGCAAGTATTATCAAACTTGCACCAACTCTCCTAATAGTACAAGAGTGTAAATCAATAGTACACACATGTGAACAAATATTTATAATCATGTGAATTAATAGCAATTAATTGCTCATTTATCCGATTAATTACCCGACTGGTCAGCAAAACTTCCAGACATAAATTAATATCGGAATAAATATCGATTTCCACTAACACTAATAATTCCAACATAATGGAACTATCAATTTCATCTTTAATCAACACGAACTTATTCATCATTAATATTATAACTCATAATATTTAACAACCATGTCGTTCTAAGGAAAGAGGGGGCTTTTCGATAAGGATTTCTACTTATTGGCGCGTAATTAGATGACCAAACCTCTCCTTGACAGAACTTCTAGACATTGTAAATATTATAATTTAATAATATAAATAACTTTGTCGTCTCAATTATTGATTTAATAATATAACATATTATGTAGATGATACTGTGACAATAATCGAATCAATAATATGAGAGATATGATGCAGCAATTACAGTAGAAATAATTGAGTATAACTGAGTGACTTCTCACGTAAGCATCAATAATCAATATCGTGTGCTACTATGCAACCACGTGTATTACTGCACTTTTACTACCGGGTAGTTCAACAGTTTAACGGTAAAACTTCCGCCGTTATTTTTATTAAAAGATAATTATGTCGTTTTTTAATTACGACAATACTTCCATTGTGGGGTCCACAATTGATTGTGCCGTTATACGAATATTCCCTGTTAAAATGATATTCCCCGATCAATCGAATATTATATAACCACTTGCTTACTTTGCAAAATTTGCAAATATTACCCACAACTATAACATTATATCAAATCCACACCATAATATTCAAAAATATATTTCGAGAGAAATTAATCTTTATTCATAAAAGTTGGGGTCTTACAACCTCCCCTTCGTATGAAATTTCATCCTTGAAATTAGGGTACATACCTGGTATATCGAAGAGGTGAGGATATTTTGACTTCATCTCAGATTCTAACTCCCAGGTCATTTCTTCCACATCGTGGTTTCTCCACAAAACTTTGACTTGAGGTATAACCTTGGAGCGTAGAATATGATCCTTCTTATCCAAGATTTTAACAGGTAATTCTTCATACGTTAAATCTTCATCTATCTTGTCTGGTTCTAATTCAATAATGTGGTTCGGGTCTTTCACATATTTACGTAACATAGATATGTAAAAAACGTTATGAACACGAGACATACTTGGCGGTAAGGCGAGTCTATAGGCCACGGTTCCTACTCGTTCGAGGATCATAAATGGGCCAATGAATCGAGGATTGAGCTTTCCTCTCTTTCCAAATCTTGTAACTCCTTTCCATGGAGCGACGCGTAACAACACATGATCTCCAATATTGAATTCCACGTCTTTTCGATGAAGATCAGCATAACTCTTTTGTCGATCTTGTGAGGTTTTTATACGTTGTCGAATCGTTTAAATCTTTTCCATAGTCATACGTACCAAATTCGGTCCCAAAAACGTTGCTTCACCCACCTCACCCCAGCATACTAGAGAACGACACTTTCTTCCATACAATGCCTCAAATGGAGTCATGTCAATACTTGCTTGATAACTATTTTTGTAGGAAAACTCCACCAATGGTAAGAACTTGTCCCAACTTCCCTTGAAGTCAAGGACACATAGTCTTAATAAATCTTCAAGAGTTTGAATAGTCCTTTTCGACTGCCCATCCGTATGAGGATGATATGCCGAACTAAATCATAAATCCGTGCCCATAGCTTTTTACAAACTAACCCAAAATCTTGAAGTGAATCTTGGGTCTCGATCAGAAACTATGGATACTGGCATACCATGCAATCTTATAATCTCATTTATATACATACTAGCAAGACGTTCAAGTGTATAAGTTTCTCGTATCGGTAAGAAATGAGTAGACTTGGCCAATCTATCAACAATGACCCTAATCGCATCTATGCCTTGAGAAACCTTGGGAAGACCAGTAACGAAATCCATGGTAATGTGCTCCCACTTCCATTCTAGAATTTCAAGTGGTTGTAATGGACCTTTTGGCACTTGATGCTCCACCTTGACTCGTTGATAAGTTAGACACCTTGAGATAAACTCCGATATCTCGCTCTTCATATTGCTCCACCAAAATGTATGTCGAAGATCATGATATATTTTGGTACTCCCAGGATGGATTGTAAACGGTGTGTTATGCGCCTCCATCATGATTTTATACTTCAAGTCAAAATTGTTAGGAACACAAAGTCTGGAGTTGACTCGAAGTATTCCTTCTTCATCAATTCTTGCTTCTGGAATAGCACCTTCTTGCACTTTCTTCTTCATACGCATCAGCTCCAGGTCTGTAGTTTGAGCAACTTTAACTTTATCGATTAAAGTCGGTTCCACTCGTATATTCGTCATCATCACATGGGTCCCTGGAGTCTTTAACTCTATTTCTGTCCTTTCTAAGTCATACAAAATGGGTCTTTGTGTTAACAATATTTCACTCGTACCCGCATATGATCTTATACTCAATGCGTCATCTACTACATTCGCTTTTCCAGGATGGTATTGGATGGTATGATCATAATCTTTCAACAGCTCAAGCCATCGTCGTTGCCACATGTTGAGTTCCTTTTGAGCGAAGAAATATTTGAGGCTTTTATGATCCGTATAGATCTCCACCTTCTCTCCAAACAGGTAATGCTTCCAAATCTTAAGCGCAAAAATGACTGCTGCCAACTCTAGATCATGAGTAGGATAATTCCTCTCATATTCTTTAAGTTGTCGTGAGGCATACGCTATGACTTTCCTATGTTGCATGAGAACACATCCTAACCCTTTGCCTGAAGCATCATTGTAGATGACAAATCCCTCCGAGCCATATGGTATTGTCAGAACAGGTGCTGAAATGAGTCTCCTCTTGAGTTCTTGAAAACTCTTTTCACATTCCTCGCTTAAACTGAATTTTGTATCTTTTCGAGTCAGCTGAGTTAATGGAGTAGCGATTCGAGAAAACCCTTATACGAATCTCTGATAATAACCAGGTAAGCAGAGAAAGCTACGTACTTTGGTCACTAACTTAGGTTGCTCCCAGCTTTGAATTGCTTCAATCTTTGCCGGGTCAACAGATATTCCATGATTTGATATCACGTGCCCAAGGAATGGATCAAAGTACTGTTGATGGACTGTTAAATTCATAGACATTAGTAGATTTCATCCTCTACGTAACTCTTCTATGAATTAATATTTTTCGCTGCGAATATTGATTTAAAACTTGTTGTCTATTGTATTCTATTAGATTTTTTCCCTGTTGAAGACTAACGATAATTTGTTGTATATTATCTTAGTCATAATATTTTTACTGAGCTAGTTGAGCCCACCCTTTTCCTTTTTGTTCCATTTTTCTTCTCAGGAGACGAGAATATAGCGAGTACGAGTCGGGGTATGAATTGATGGTTCTTGAGAGAGTTGTTTAGTAGTCCTCACTATTTTTGTAAAATAATGTATCAATAATTATGATGAGGATTTATTTGTATGTGAATATTGTCTAGATGGCAATATCTGTATTTAAACTCACAGTTATATGTTGTAATAATAAAGTTGAAGTTAATTTTGTACCATGTATTTGACAACTCAGAATGGGTGATGTATACCTGTTTTGAGGGCGTCACATAGACCGCACAGACAAGTTATTCCAACAGAATAATAAAGAATGGAATAACAGAAGAATTCACCATGCATGCGATAGACCGCACAGACAGGTTACTCCCAACAGAATAATAAAGAATGGAATAATAGAAGAATTTCACCATGTATGCGGAGCATAGACAGGTTATTCCGACATAATAATAAAGAATGGAATAACAACTCTTACGAGTATTGAAAGAAAATAATTCTCTTCGTAAATATGAAAGAATAATACCACTTACCTTAGAAGAAACTGGATATTGGAATAGTGAGATAGCAAATTTCTCTTCTTCTTTCTCTCTATAATTTCTCTGTATAATAATTGCTCTAAAGCTTTAGTGAATTGGTGAGAAATGAAGGAAGAATGAGCTTCTATTTATAGAAAAATATAGTTTCGATAATTTCACGTTTTGGGGCTCGAAATATTACAGTACAATACCTTCAACTTTTCTTTCATTTTTAATTTAGTCTTGCAAGTATTATCAAACTTGCACCACCTCCCCTAATAGTAAATAATGTGAATAAATAGTTCAATCATGTGAATCAATAGTTATAATCTTGTGAAAATACAATTTACAGTGTAGTACCTTCATCTATACCTCCATTTTTAACTTAGTCATGCAAGTATTATCAATCTTGCACCAACTCCCCTAATAGTACAGGAATGTGAATCAATAGTACATACATGTAAACAAATAGTTATAATCATGTGAATTAATAGCAATTAATTATTTATTTATCCGATTAATTACCCGAATGGTCAGTAAAACTTCCAAACATCAATTAATATCGGAATAAATATCAATTTCCACTAACACTAATAATTCTAACACAGTGGAACTATCAATTTCATCTTTAATCAACACGAACTTATTCATCATTAATATTATAACTCACAATATTTAACAATCGTGTTGTTCCCAGGAAAGAGGGGGCTTTCCGATAAGAATTTTTCCTTATTGGCGCGCAATTAGATGACAAACCTCTCCTTGAAAGACCTTTTAGACATTGTAAATATTGCAATTTAATAATATAAATAACTTTGTCGTCTCAATTATTGATTTAATAATATAACATATTATACAGATGATACTGTGATAATAATCGAATCCATAATATGAGAGATATGATGCAACAATTACTGTACTATTAATTGAGTATAATTGAGTGACTTCTCACGTAAGCATCAATAATCAATACCGTGTGCTACTATGCAACCACGTGTATTACTGCACTTTTACTACCGGGTAGTTCAACAGTTTAACGGTAAAACTTCCGCCGTTATTTTTATAAAAAGATAATTATGTCATTTTCTAATTACGACAATACTTCCGTTGTGGGGTCCACAATTGATTGTGCCGCCGTACGAATATTCCCTGTTAAAATGATATTCCCCGATCAATCGAATATTATATAACCACTTGCTTATTTTGCAAAATTTACAAATATTACCCATAACTATAACATTATATCAAATTCACACCATAATATTCAAAAATATATTTCGAGAGAAATTAATCTTTATTCATAAAAGGTGGGGACTTACTAGCTGAGTTAATGGAAGTAGCGATTCGAGAAAACCCTTCTACGAATCTTCAATAATAACCAGCTAAGCCTACGTACTTCGGTCACTGATTTAGGTTGCTCCCAGCTTTGAATTGCTTCAATCTTTTTCAGGTCAACAGATATTTTATGATTTGATATCACGTGCCCAAGAAATGCTACTTCCTCAAGCCAGAACTCGCATTTCTTCAACTTGGCATAAAGCTTATTTTCACGAAGCTTTTGTAGTATCAGCCTCAAGTGTTGCTCATGATCTTCACGGTTTTTGGAGTAAATGAGGATGTCATCAATAAAGACAACCACAAAATGATCCAAATATTCCTTAAATACTCGGTTCATCATATCCATGAAGGCAGCAGGAGCATTAGTCAATCCAAAAGACATGACTAGGAATTTATAATGCCCGTATCTAGTTTTGAAAGCCGTCTTTGGAATGTCATCAGTTTTAATCTTTAACTGATGATATCTGAAACGAAGATCGATCGTTGAAAAGAATTTGGCACCTTGCAACTGGTCAAACAGGTCATCAATACGAGGCAACGGGTACCTATTTTAATGGTGACATGATTCAACTCCCGATAATCAATACAAAATCGCATACTCCCATCTTTCTTCTTTACAAATAGAACAGGAGCACCCCAAGGAGACGTACTAGGATGAATGAAACTGATGTCTAACAATTCCTGTAGTTGGGTCTTTAACTCCTAAAGTTCAATAGGAGCCATTCGATATGGGTCTTTGGAAATGGATTTTATACCGGGTTCAAGGTCGATACAAATTTCAATTTCACGCTCCGGGGGTAGGCCAGAAAATTCTTCGGGGAATACGTTAGGAAATTTATTAAATAAAAATATCATTCAAAACTGACGTATTTTTGTTTAAATCCGTGACATGGGATAAGAAAGATTTACATCCATTTTTCAATAAACGAATAGCTTTATGGCTTGAGATGACAGTGATTGACTAATGGTTTGGTTACTTGAATTCGTATAATAAGTTGGTTAAGAATATGAAAGCTAACAACCTTACGAAAACAATCAATTTTTTCATGATGAGTAGTTAACCAATCAATCCCTAAAATCACATCAAATGCAAGTATTTTTAAGGAAATAAGATCTATAGGTAATGTGAGGGTACCGATTTGAACCAAACAAGACTTATAAACAGTGGATGTAATGAAGGTTTCTTCCAACGGAGTTTCAACAGATAAGTTAAAGTCCAATTTCTCCAGAGTTAAATTTAAACATTGAGCGCAAGTAGGAGAAATAAAAGAATGGGTAGAACCGGTATCAAATAAGGTATAAACCTCACTAGAGTTTATGACTAGCTTACCCGTGATGACCTCGTTCGGGTTCCTCGCTTTCTGGAAGGTTATGACAAACACTCTCCCTTGAACTACTGGCTTTGACTTCCCTGGGACGGCCTTTGGTGCCCCCATCCCAGCTGCACTTGGCTTCCCTACACGATAAAATCGATCTAGGTGACCTTCTCTCCCACAATTGTAACACGTTTCGGACTGCTGCGTGTAATTTGAACTGATGTGTCCCTCCCCTCCGCATTTGAAGCATATAATCGATGATCGTTCTCCTTTCCTTAACAATGGTTGTTGGTGTTGAAGCCCTTCCATCATTATTGAATCTCCTCTTCTTGAAATTTCCACTCTTATTGTCTTAGCCATGATTACCACCGAAGTGGTTACCATTTGTGGCATGTTGATTCCCTCCACGTTTGTTGTCACCGCTTGGATGACTGCTACCACTGGTATTATCATTTTGTCGGCTGCTCTCTCTTGGTTGGGTTGACTCATTATCACGCTCCAATAATTGAGCCCTATTAACAACATCTGAATACAAGCAAAGTTTCTGAGAAATGAGGTATTGATGTATCTCAAGTTTAAAACTTCTTAGAAACATCTGCATCATTCTCTCCTCATTATCAACCAAATGGGATGCAAATTGGGACAACTCGGCAAACTTAGCTTCGTACTGTGACACGGTCATATTGTTTTACTCCAGCTTGATGAACTCTACCTCCTTCATGTGACGAATACTTTCGGGAAAGTACTCGTCGTTGAACAATTCTTGGAACTTCTCCCAAGATATTTTCAGTGCGGCAGGTTGAGTATGGTTTACAAATTCCCACCAGTAATCTGCCTCTCCTCGCAACATGAAGGTGACAAAGGGAACCTTTTGCTTCTCGGAGCATCCCAAGACATCAAATATCTTGGTGATATGTTTTATTCACGTCTCCGCCTTAAGTGGTTTTGGCTCTCCCAAAAACTCCGGTGGTCCCAGCTCCTTGAACTGCTTAGCGGTGAGCATCCGAGAGTTGCCAGTGTTTCCATATGTATTTTGAACAAGAGCCGTTATCGCCTGATGTTTCATGAATTGCATAAAGCCTTTGAACATCCCATCGTTCATCATTTGATCGGTGTTATTATTTACCTAAGGATTATTGTCTTCCTGTTGTACATTATCCTGGGTATTGATCGTTGGTGACTCAACGGTCTCATTAGCTTCAATTGCAGATCTCAACATTTTCAGATGCCATTTTCAAATACTGCCACAAAACAAGGGTTAATTGACATACCACATTTTATCTATATATTATGACCGACCAATTAAATAACAAATAAACTTAGGTAAGTCATACTAGCGAAGGAATTACACATCTCTCCCCTAGTTCTAGTCTCACATCTTAGCTAGGAATCATATCCCTAAGCTTTGATACCAACTGTGACGCTCCCAAATAGGTATGCATCACCCATCTTGGTTCGCCAAATACATGGTACAGAACTCAAATACAACTTAATTATATAATTGTCATGTAAAGTACGACAAAACATAAGCTGGGAGTTTCAACACGAATATTGTCTTCTAGACAATATCCAAAGTCAAATTCAATATTATTACTATTATTATCACACTATTTCACACAATAGTGAGGACTACTAATGCACCATCTCGGACCATCACTCCGTTCCCCGACTAGTCCCGGCTATATTCTCATTTTCTGAAGAGAACAATGAAGGTAAAGGGTGAGCTCAACTAGCCCAGTAAAAAATATTATGACTAAGATAATGTAGAATAAATTATCGTTAGTCTTCAACAGTGTTAAACTGATAAAATATAATAGACATTAAGTTTAACTGCAGTCGAACAAGCAATCCATTAAAACTATCAAGTAGAGCATGATATCTACTATCTTCTATGATTTTGAAAGTTTATCATCAATTTTATCGCTGAGACTCAGCTTAATAAATAATCCACATCATCGAATCATCCCTGCACTACGGCCAAGGATATCCATTAGTATCACGACCACGAATTATCTATGCACTACGGGCCAAAGATATTCGTGTTTTCATCAATGATCATGATCATGCCAACAACTGTCCATCAAAGCACTACGGGCCAATGAGGACTTTTACTACATCATTTGTATCATTACGATCATGATTATACGGAATAATCCCTGGTCATAATCATACCAAGTCTATCTATGCACTACGGGCCACATATGACTTTCATCATAATATAAACATGAGGATGATGACAATGATATAAGAATTCAATTAAAAGAAAGCAAAGGATAAATTTTTAAAGATTTATAATTTAATTTATTCAGAATTCAATAATATCCAAATTATCAACATGATACTGCTTTGTGGAGTAAAATTCAAGAATAATATTGTATCAAAAGTGATTTGGACCGAAAAGAAATCAATTTTTGTCATGAATAGTGCCCCGGGTTAATAGTAACTGAGTGAATAGTACCCCATGAGTAGTACTTCGGGAATAGTATCCCGTGAATAGTACTCAACATGAAAAATTTAAAACTTATCAAGAATGCTCAGAATAATATTTTCATGAAAAGATTCTGGATGAATCGCAAATTTCAAGGATATTCTACTAGTTTTATGGAGTATAGAAGCCAAAAACTTTAACAAAATGAGTATAGAATTCGGAATCTGAAATGAAATAATATTACTTACATACTACAGAGTGTGGAAGAAAATATTATTTTTTATGAGTATTGAACAAAAATAATATCCCTTACCTTAAAAAGATGAGTATTCCAACTGGTAGGGCGAGAATATTCTTGAAGAAAACTTATACAGTTTTCTACGCTCAAAGCTTTTTAAAACTCGAAAGAAATACGCTCAATATTATAGAAGAAAAATTCTCTGATTCTGGTGTGATTTTCAATTCTAACTAAGCATCCTATTTATAGGAGAATGGAAGGGGTACTGTACTGTTTAAGAAACTTCACGGACCAATAGTTGAAATAAAATCACGGGCCAATTCTGCTATTTATACGTCCAACTTTCAAACTAAAATAATATATATATATATATATACACACACACACACACACACATCACTTTCTATTCTTTCTTTTTTCTTCATATCACTTTAACAACTATCAATTTTTCACCACTCCATTATTCTACCATTCCACCCGTGACCCTCATTTTTTTCTCCTCCCCCAAAATCAACTAATATATATATATATATATATATATATATATATATATATATATAATATAAAACCAAGATAACTTCTTTCGACTATTTTGAAAAATGGATAAGTGGAGGTCCATAAAATAAGAAAAATTTACATCAAATACTTCATAAAAATCCCCTCAATATTTTCAAAAACATTTATTCATCATTATTATTATTCGCAATATTTAACAACCAAATCATTCCCAGGAAAGAGGGGGCTTTTCGATAAGGATTTCTCCCTATTGGCGCGTAATTAGGTGACCAGACCTCTTTCCTCGACAGAACTTTCTAGACACCGTCAATAATGCAAATAATAATATGAATAACTGTATCATCTCAATTATTGATTTAATAATATATAAAATATTGAAAACAATTGAATCAAATAACGTGAGATACTATACAGCAATTACTGTAGTAATAATTGAACAAAACTGAGTGACTTCTCATATAAGCATCAATAATCAATACCGTGTGCTACTATGCAATCACGCGTATTACTGTACTTTTACCATCGGGTATTTCAACAGTTAACAGTAAAACTTCAGCCATTATTTTCATAAAAAGATATTTATGTCGTTTTCTAAGTCCGACAATAATTCCGTTGTGGGGTCCACCAATGATTGTGCCGTCGTACGAATATTCCCTGTTAAAATGAATATTCCCCGACCAATCGAATATTATTTAACAACTTGCATACTTTACAAAATTTATAAATATTACCCACAACTATAACATTATATTAAATCCACACCATAATATTCAAAAATGATATTTATAGAAAAATTCATCTTTATTCATAAAAGTTGGGGTCTTACAATTGGCATACATCACGTCATCGTGGTTCTGTGGAATGTCTTATTACCATTAATCGTGGTAGATATGAAGGTCATAATCGACTTTTTCGTGATTTTGCTGAACATCCTACATACCCCCCGTATCTATTTCGAAGAAGGTTTAGAATGTGACGCCCGCTTTTCCTCCTAATTCAAAGAGCAGTTGAAGCGTATGATTCATACTTCGTCCAAAAATGAATACTGCAGGACAACTCGGTTATTTCTCTACAAAAAGATAACTGCCTCAATACGGATGCTTGTCT